>JAJTUV010000042.1:220000-342500 GCA_021653895.1 Mastomys natalensis | reverse complement strand
GGACAACATTTAATTGGGGCTGGCTTATAGTTTTAGAGGTTCAGTTGATTATCGTCATAGCAGGAAGATGATAGTATGCAGACAGGCATGGTGCTGGAGAAAAAGCTGAGAGTTTTACATCTTGAACCACAGGGAGCCAGGAGGAGGTTCTCTTTCCACAGTGGGTGGAGCTTTAGCATAGGACCTCAAAGCCCAAACCTACAGTGATGCATGTCCTCCAACAAGGCCACACCTACTCCAACAAGGCCACATCTCCTAACTTCCTGTGGGTCAACCATATTCAAACCACCACTCTTCCTAAAGAACAAAACATTATATTTCTGAACAAAAAGATGCACGAGACATAAACTGTTTATATATTTACTGTGATGAAATGTGTACTCACATATGTTTACACATGTGTATGGAGGTCAGAGGTGAATATCCTTAGTTACCTTTTATGTTATTATCATCATTATTATTTTGAGATAATATATTGAACCTGGCACCTTTGGGTTTGGGTAGGATGGCTGTCTAGTAAGCCTCAAGGATGTCATTTTCAGCCTTTCCACGGCTAAGACTACAGGCACGGGCTGTACACTGGCTTTCTATGTGGGTGCTGGAGATCTGCACACAGGTCCTCAACAGTGCAATAAGCACCAGGTCACCCCTCATCTCCTCCTTTACTGTTCATCAGTTCCAGCCAGTCCCAGTTGTGAGCATTTTCATTCACCCAGAATAGAGCATGGAGCACTCAAAAACCCAATTTCACTTCAATGTTTGTCTCAAAATGATTTTGGTGGATCTGTTATTTCTTATAGACTTACTATGGAATCTGATTCCAAAATAGTGCATTTGAGACAAAAGAAGGTACATATCCTCTCTTTTGAGCGAGGTTCTTATTATTCCTTCTCAGACTCCCTTCAGGGCAATGGAAGCCAGTTTTCTATGAGTTAATGGTGGCGTTTAAGATGCAGTCATCTGAAATTGGGTTGACCAAGTGCGTGCTATTTTAATACTTTGTTTTGACTCATCAGCTCACCAAAGCTGGAGGCTAAAAATAATGAGCCCTGTCATTAGCAAGCCAAAGCCATCACAGGGAATATTACGAGATGACAGCAATTGGTATGTAGAGGAGCCTCTCTCTGCCATGCTCTCCAGTGGGAAGCCTTCTTTAGGCAAAGTCCAGGAGGTGGCCCTGCAATCAAAGGGAGGGTGACTTAGGCCTCTCAGTGTGGAGTGAGATGTTGGCCCAGCTCCTTCCTTCTCAGGACGAGCAGAGCTGGTTCAGGGCCAGTACCACCTGTGCCCTGTGCTTCTCAGCTGGTAAGGAGCAGGACGTGGGTGCTGCTTCAGAGCTACACAGCACTGTTTTCTTGTCCCAGTTTCAAAGGCCTACTCCGTTCAATTTGAAAATTGAGCCACAGAAACAAATCCAGAGGCCTGTAACTTTTATTTTCTCTGATGTTTGAGGTAGGACTTTCTGTGTCTTTGTCTCCATCTTTCAAAATAAGGCCTAACAAATCTACTCTTCCCACTCACATGCCACTCACTGTCTTTAGGCACGGCTCTTGTGTGTGTTGTTATTGGGTGTCTGCAGGGTAGTGGGGAGAGCTTGATACATGGATTCCCTGTGATCATAATTAGGTCTGTAGGTTTGAAAAGCAGAGCAGAGGTTCTCATTTACATTTGATCGGAGAGCTCAGTGAGAATAAATGGAAGATGTGATATATGTGAAGATTCACCCAAGAATCTCCTCAGGTGCTTGGTAAGAGTTCTTTCAAGAGACAATGTCCCCATCTTCCTTCTAAGATAGAGTTCTTCGGACCAATGAAGACAAACCCTCCACTCGTTCATTATTAGAGCCCTTCTGCCTCCCTCCTGAGTTAACATCCTTATCTAAAGGAAAATCTATACACTCTGCCTCAAGAAGGCAAGCAAGGAGAGAGAAGAAAAGAAAATTAAGAGACAATTTGGTTGGCTGTCGTTAATCCTGTCTATTCCTTTGGGAAATGAGCCTGCTGTCTTTGAGCTTTGTTAGCAGCTAGATTGAGTTAAAGAATACCGTAGCCTGTGAAAGTAAGGACATTGCTCTTTCTGAAGATACCTCAGAGCAGCCACCAACATTTTTCTCTGTTAGTTATATCTCACTCTGAGTCTGTGGTGTGCGCTGGGCTGATGCAGGGGAAGTAGCTACTAAGCATGTCTGTGTTCCAAAGAGAAAGCCCGCACAGTTAGGCCTTTCCTGTTGAATCCACCCCTCAACACATCTACCGATACTTAAAAGGGGAGACACTTGGACTGGGGAGATGCTAGCAATAGGCAAGAACCAGGACCCAAGTTCTAATCCCTATTACAAATGTCAAAAGCTACATCACTAGGTGCCATGGGAGAGATAGGCTGATCCCTGAGGTTCTCTGGCCTTCAAGCCCAGTCAGTTGGTGAGCTTCAGGTCCAACTAGGAGGAAATCTCAAAAACTAAGATGGAGAGCAAGTGAGGAACACACACACACACACACACACACACAAGCATGCTCATCCAAAATCACACCTTTATGATCCTTCAAATGCTGATATATGATATATGAGTCCACAGTTTAGGGCAATCAGCATTGCCTAATGGAACCATTTAGCTGAATGTAGCTAAAGCCTGTTTTCTTACAGGTCCACCCCTTTTGTCTTCAGCCACGCCCCTTGACTTTGAATAGACTTTGAAAGTCACTCTATAGGCCCTCCTCCAGAGATCTTTCAAGTGAGGCTTAGAGCCACAGACCTGTTTTCCTGTTCCCCTGTTCCCACAAGCTGGTAGCCTGGAAGGGAGGCAGAGAATGTCTGCTGCTTTTAAATGGACACAGTTTGTGGAATCAGCTTCTAGCAACTTTACTCGTTCATGTGAACCAAAAATAGCTGGAAGTAGGTCAGGTTGTAGAGACGAACGGGTCTCGGTTCCCAATCTGCTGACCTTACGAGGCTTTTTCTCACGCACGGCAGCTGAGGGCTAGCTAATGACTGGGTAAATGCGGAGAGGCCAATTCTCTCCTTTCCTGTATGTTGCTGTCTGCTGCCTTAGGACTTCAGTGTATGCACGGAGTTCTGACGTTGCTATTTCTTAACCTCATGACAACCCTGAAATCTGAGAATTTTACCTTTATTTGATGTTTGAAAGAATCAGAAGGTCATAGAATTTACATTGGAGTGCCTCAAGGACATAACTCATTAGTGAAAGGGTGAAGATTTGCCCATATTTCTCAGCCTGGAGGCATTGAGGTTACTGTCCCCATTAAGTTAATGTAAACATTACATATAATATCTTAGTGAGAAACCATTTGAATTCACATTGGCAAGTATTAATGCCTCATAAGACAATGGAAAATGCCATTCTATTAAGTCATTTTTAAACATGAAAATAATGAGACCCTTACTTGAATTGAGTATTAGTATATTACCAGGAATTACAATTGAGGTAAACAAGGAAGATTCAAATAATCCAAGTATCAGATTGCAAAACTGCTCAGGAGAAAAAGAAAGTGCTGTGTAAGTCATGTGCATGTGTGCACATGTGTGCATATGTGTATGCGTTCGAGTGTGAGTGAATGTCAGTTTATGGGTGCAGCAGAGAAGGCATCAGAAAACAGTGTGAAGCTTACACGGACCACTCCGGAAGTGCAAAGCAGCTCTTCTGTCAGCTGGAAGAAGATCAGAAACAGCTGTGCAAAGGCCCTGAGGTGGGTGTGGCTGCTGCCATAGTCTTCACAGGGCTTGACTTCCTGGGGAATTTCCAGGCTTCACCACATCTAGGTGACAGCCTTTGTTCTTAGGGGTGAGACCCTTTTAAGGGCTACAAGCAGGCAAAAACTACCTCCCAAACTGAGGCGAGGAGCTTATGCATATTTAAATCTCTCTACCACATGCAAGATTCTCAAATCATTATAATTGAACATTTAAAGCCTTCTCACCAAAAGGTATTTTAGGCATTTGGCTTTATTGCCAATTACAGCATCATCTTAAAAGAGAGGCTTTTAAATTAATTAAACCCATTACACCTGAATATTTGATTTCTGCCAACACATAATTTTAAGTTGTCACTTAAAAATAATTTGGGGAGGATTTAGACTGTCAGACTTCCTAAGCTGCTCTCTGGTGTTAAGATGGATAACAGGTGTAAGTGGCCCTAGGGAGGCGCTTTCCCCCTGGCCTGAGATAGGCAGATCTGCTGTTCTCAGGCCCTTCTGGGCTATTGTAACAGAGATGCCATGACTTAGACACCACACTCTGACTTCTCCATGCTCGGAAGCTGGGAATGAAGATCAAAGCATCCACAAAGTCAGTGCTGCTGAGAGCTCCTGCGGATGGCTCTCAGGCCCTCCCAGGGCCAAGGAGACTTGGGCCTTGTTTGAAAGTACACTAGCCCTGGACCTGGGAGAAGACCCAGGAAAGCACTTTCAGGGTTCCGATCACCTGACTCCATGTAAATGCTGAATGGGTATGGCAGGCTGGCTAGAATTCCCACTTCTGGAGGCAGAGATGGGATCCTCAGAGCAAGTTAGGTGGGTAGGTAGACAAGCCATATCAAGGAGCTCTGGGTTTTATTAATATACCCTACCTCAGTGAATTGAGAAAGCAATCGAGGATAATTCCTGACCTCAATCCTGGCTACTACATGCCTACAATGTGAATATATACCCATATACATCTTCACACCTGTTAAACTTGCATACACATAAGCATAACACACACACACACACACACAAACCACAGTCAGGAAGGTTCTCTTCTCATTGTCTCTCAAAGTCCCCATCTCCTCAGAGCATCACTCATTCGTTCAGTCTATGACTGAGGTGTGTCTCTTCTTCATTTTCTTGTCAACTTAACACACCTGAGAAGAACTTCAATCAAAGGGTTTTTTTTTTTTTTTTATCTCCATCAGAATAGTCTGTAGACAAATCTGTGGGACATTTTCTTGATTGTTAATTGATGAGGGAGGGCCCAGCCCACTGTAGGCAGAAAACTATCCTAGACAGATGGGCCTGGAACCATCCCTAGGTAAGAAAGCTAAATGAGGATGGCAGAGAGAACAAGGCAGTATGCAGCATTCCTCCATGTTTCTCCTCCCTCCACAGTCCTGTCCTGAGCTCCTACCCTGGCTTCCCATCATGGTGGACTAGGATCTGTAAGCTGCTCTAAGTCTTTTTCTCCACAGCGTGTTTTATCATAGCAACAGAAAAGGGAACTACAGTATTGTCTGAGAAGTGACCTGGCCTCACTCTTGTGACTCCTTAGGGATGGAACAGGGCTCAGAATCTTGCTCAGAATCAGACAAATTATTTCCTTAATGAATCAAGCTTGGGAGCCAACTTGATGTCAAGTGATGGGAAGTGCTGTGGAATCCAGAGGCCTGCGATGAAGCCTTGGTTCAGCTCAGAAGAAGATAAACATTTGCCATGCTTTCCGTGGTGTGGCAATGGCAAGGCAGGCTTACTTTTGCTGCTCTCTCCAAGTTGAGTCGCTTCACACCCTACACTGTAGCTCTCATGCAGAATTGAGGGCCTATGTTCTAGATTGGCAGTATTCCATCAGACAAAACTGTGAATTTCCGGCAGCTCCTATCAAGTCATCCCGTCACACTTTGACATTTTAGAAGCTCCTGAAGAGTCAGCTCTAGTGAAAGAGCATCCATCTTAGAGGGCAGCCTCAGCGACCGGGGCCCATGCAGCCAATTGGCTCATCATCTGCCATGTTCTATTAGTCCGATAGCCATTCCTGGATGCAAATCTCATTCTCCAGACTTCCAGAGTTAGGGATTCTCTAGGCGAGGTATAGACATCTATGCTCTGGCAGTCTACCAGCTGCATGGATACGTGCCCATGTCTGAGACTCTCAGGCTTAGATCTTACCTGCTGATTATAGTTTTATGTAAACCTAAAGAACTAATGGGAAACTTTCTTCTTTCTTCTTAAGGGAGAAAGGAATTTACCCAGCTTTTCAAGACCCTAGTTCAGTTAATGCTGATCCTTTGCTTTCGTGCCTGCTTCAGTTATTATGAGAAGCTAATAGTACTCTGAAGGGAGCATCACCAGCTAAAGAGAGAGTTGGAGGCACAAGCACCCATGATAACCATTTAAAAATAAACACTGCATAGTTAATTTAATGAGCTGATAACTTATTTTTAAAACATTACATTTACTTAGCATGCATGGACACACATCACAGCATATGTGTAGAGGTCAGAAGTCAGTCTATAGGATTGGATTATATAGGCCCAAAGGATCAAACTCCATTTGTTAGGCTGAGCCACAGGCACCTCTACCCTCCTCACTCCAAGGCTTCTCTATGAAGCATCCTTCTTTCCAGCTGTTCTAGGCTTTAGGTACCCATCCTCCTTGTATATCGTTGCTAGCCTTGCTGGTTCTCTTGCTTGCAGAAGGAATTCTGGGCTGTGGGAGTGGCACCAGCCACTGATTCCTCCCCTTAAGAAGATGGCTCTTGCAAGGTGAGCTCAGCTTCCAGTCTCAAAGCTTCACAACACCTGGACACTTGCAAGAGAAATTTATCCAATTCTGCAGGCGGAGCTAACTGCAATTCTCTAGTGTTATTATTATTTTAAATCTTCCGTGAATCACTAAACCTCACTAATTCTCAAACTGAAGTCTTTGTGTTAGGCGATGGTAGCCCATCTAATTACCAACAATTAGATGAGTAAGAACACCTGACCCCAGCAGTTCAGGCTCTAATGAGACTCTGCTTCAGACAGTGTCAGCTAGAACCAGACAAAATAGGCTCACTCAGCCTTCCCTGTGACAATAACAGAGCTGGTGGCAGCTGAGGAAAGTCGGAAAGTCATTTCGTTCTTTCTGTCCTAGATTCCAGGAGCTGCTTGGCTCTAGAGACCTTTTAAGCTTGTTTAGTTCTCTATGAAAGCAACAGGAACATAGAACAGGAAGGAGCCCATAGGAGGGAGAAGCTGACCTAATTTGAATGTCCTCAGTTACTCAAAAGAACCAAAGCCTTAAAGGCACAGAGCCTTGAGGCTGAAGTTGCTTAGCTCTGCCCCCACAATCCCCTCACGGGTTCCTCCCTCCCTTCCATGGTACTCCAAACTCATGCAGATTTCACATGCGTTAAAAGCATCATGCTAGTTTCATCTGGATGGAGTTCTGCTGGGGAATGAACCCTTGGCTTTTGGGAGTACACTGTAGAATGGAGAGACTTGCTTTTGTTGGTTGTTTCCTTTGTGTCAAATGGTGGTCATTAGCTGTGCTAGAATGGTTGGTCATCTTGTTCCTTTTGCCATGGAGGGTCTTGGATGTAAAAAAAAAAAAAAAAAACTTGATTAGAAACGAAGAAAATGAGACGTAAACTGTCAGTCTGTTGATGGTGCAGAGCATTAGTTTGATGCTAACTGCACACTGGATTGTGACCCTCGTTTATCTGAGCCAGAGTGTGAGGACAGGGAAGCAGTGAGTGGTGGGATTATCTCCCTGTGCTTCTTGTTCTCCTGTGCAGTAACTGTGTACTTTTTAAGGGTCTCAATCTGGATATACTGAAATCACTTCTCGTCTCCTCACTACCTCCGCTGTGTTCTGTCCCTGTGATTTCTAGGTTCTCAGTGAACAGACCATGCCAGAGGTCCCTGAGGGCAAAACGGGTTCATCTGTTGACCACAGAAGTATCAGTGTCTAGAACAAAGAAAGTGATCACCAGACATATCTAGACTGGGCTCCAGAGAGCCAAGCAGAGGCAGTAAATACCCTGTGTCAATAGCAGATTTGGAAAAATTTAAAGGACTAAGTTATTTTTCTTTATGCTGTGACTATGTATGAAGAAGCAACTTGAAGAGTTTTCATGGTTCGTGGTTTGTGAAGGAACAGTCGATCATGGCAGGGAAGGACTGGCATCAGGAACCTGGTGCCTCTGGTCATATTGTGTCTATAGTCAGGAAGTTGGAAACAGGAAGCAGACAGGAAGTAGAACTCAAATATAAGTCCTCACCTCCCCTTCCCAGTGACTCACTTTTCCAGTGGGTTCCATCTTCTAAACATTCCAAAACCTTCAAAACAGAGCCATTAGCTTGGCGATCACATGTTCAAACACATGAGCAATTGTATGGAGCTATTCACCTTCAAAGCACAAGTACCTGAAAGTTGCCTATTCACCCGGCCATGTCAAGACCACTTTTTACTGTCTTCAGCATATATCTGGCAGTTTTCATCCACTGAAGATGTCCAAGCAGAATACAAAGAAGTAGTTTCCTGGTAAGACAGAGGGGAGATGCAGCTCATATCATAAAATACAGGTTGCCAAACACAGTAAAGGGCCAGATAGCAAATGATATGGCGAATGTTTAGATTGAGATGTCCCAGGAAACTAGCCCCAAGGTTGGCACTGCTGGGAGTACGCTGGTTCCTCTTGAACTTCCTTTTGCTTTCTGGTCATGTGAGCAGTTTTGGCACTGCTGGGAGTATGCTGGTTCCTCTTAAACTCCCTTTTGCTTTCTGGTCATGTGAGCAGTTTTGTTCCTTCATGGGTGGTGCTACCATGGTGTTTTACCACACCACAGGCCCAAAGCAACAGGGCTTAACAACTGTAGGCAGAGCCTCCAGGACTTCGAGCCACTATACACCTGCTTATGTATTTTATTGTAGCAGTGAAAAGCTGATTTAATACCACAAATGCCTCCGTCCTGTGGAGCAGGAAAGCAGCCACACACAAAAGCACAAAGGAAAAACCAGGGCTGGGCTCTAATCAGACTTCAACTACAGGTGCAGACATGTCAGCTCCTCATTGTCTCACATTGCGAAATTCTACTCAATTAGGAAATTTCCATGAAACATCTGACAGTATAAAATGTCTCAACTCATTGTACTTTATGTATGCTTGCTATCACTTCTAGGAGCTATTTAAGAAATGGCAATAGTGCTTACCCCTGAGAATTCAAATTTAAGATGGGATTGTTGTGGGGGGGGTACTTGATTTTTTTCTGAATTATTTGATGATTTTAAATGAGCATGATTTCTATATTATTTGCAGAACTAAAATTAGTTACTTAAATTTTAAAAGACAGTCACATTTAAGAAGACACCATGGATGTTTCTGTAAATCTCAAATATAATTGGCCTATGATTTATAAGGATGTTCACGTTGAACACCCCCCTTTCGGAATATAGCTTGTGGGAATTTACTTCCAAATAAAAGAAATGGCTAATGATGTTTGTTCTATAGGAGTAAGAATAAAAGCAGAAGCAATGAACCTTGGGAAAGGACTTGGTAAGACAGGCAGTTGATGGGGGTCTGGGGGGAACTATAAAGACAGGAGAGAGCGCTATCAGAATGCTGTTGTGTAAAGTAAAACACAAAATTAAATAAACTGGAGGATCTTTTCTAGGCAATTGGTATTAAAATAAGGCAAACATACTAACTCCTACAAACCATACAGATTCAAAGTAGAAATGCAGCATTAGCCCACATGTGCTACTAGGGCACACACCTCAAAAAGGGGTGGCATCTTTCTCCTGGTACCACCATTGTTTTAATCAGGTTTCACTGGACTTTCAAAGACGCTGGTTAAATTAAAGCTGACACTTATGCTAATTAGCTGGGTGGCAGGGTAGAGAGAAATGGGTAAAACTGAATGACAACATGTTCTGAACTGTGTTCCCTTTAAAAAAATGGTGACTCTGAATACAATTTGGTTCTGCTGGACAGTAAGTATATATCTTCCTATGTCCCTGTCTGGTGTGTTGATCTGGTAATCTGAAATCTTTTTTAGCTCCCTGTACTGTGAGAACCTACTTTGCTGTAGTCCATCTGTGTCCTACAGGAGGTGAACATGCCTTTCAGGACCAGCTTGGTGGACAGTATTAATGTTTATATAATGTGTGCATAAGAGAAAAACGTCTTGAATAATTTAATGACCAAATGTCACCTGGGGAAAAGGGGTCATTATGAAAATGACTTTTGCTATCAGCTTTATAAATCACAGTGTGGCTTGTCTTTCTTGTGTGCAAATCAAATATCAAATTGAAGGATGTTTATGCACCTTTATGTAGGAGTTTTTAATTCTTTGTATTTCCTATTAGAACAAGAAAGCATTTATAACATGTTTGTTTACTTCTGTTAAAAAAAAAAAAACAAACAGAAAACCCAACCAACTGCCAAAGTCTCAATAAACTAACCAGCAAAAGAGAGTCCTCCTCGTTTCCAGAACAGATGCTGCCTTGACCTTGGGATTTAAGGGCAAATCTATTCTTGTTTACATGTCTTGAATTTCTTGGATTTGCCAGTATGAAGACAGCCGTTGGGGGCGAAGTGCTCCAAGTGTGTGAGCCATGAAAAGAAACTCAGTCTGGGCAGCTGTTGCTGCAGACATCATGCTTTTGTCTGTTTCCAGTTCACTAATATGGAGAATTTTAAGAATTTTTTTTTTTTTTTAAAAAGGGAGGAAAGAAAGGAAAACACTTTTAATTGGAATACTCCTGGCCACAGATGTCACAGCTTCTGTGCGTGCCTCTCCATCTGACACACTGCCTCCCTGTGAGGGCATTGAGTTTGCAGTAGGCTACATTTGCTTTGCTGGGTCCCCTTGCTGTGGTGCTGATTGAGGAAAGACAGTCAATGCTATGCCCAGCCAGCCAACCAGAGGGGACTACTGATGAGCGAGTCCATTGGTTCTCTGTGGCAGCTTTTCGACAAGGGAACTTCTATGAAAGCTGCAAAAGCCTTGTGAGAAATGATGGGCAAGTGAGTTTTCTCTGGAGCATGTCTGCCCACATGTGGTTCCTAGTTCTGTTGGGGTGGGCACTGGCAAGTTGATGGTTTCCAAATTGAAACTAATAGATATACAACACATTTTTTGCTTCTTATTTTTCCATAAGTTGTTTTATTTGAAAAGATAACCTCTTTGCTGTTGCTGTCCCGGGTCAGGTTATTGAACTCATGGCCATATGTGTGCTAAGTATGCTTGTTCCTAATATCCTATATCCCAGAGGAAACCCCCACAATGGGCAAAGCTCACCTTTGAACAATGCAGAATTAAGAGGTGACTTTATTTTTTTATGGTCCTGGAACCAGAAACTCTTTCCCTTGAAATGTCATAAGACAGAGGCCTGTCTTATGACATGATCACATCAGTCTCTTTGTTTCTACTCACAGCCAATTGCCCTGTGTGTAGTTTTTATTTTTACCTTTTTGGTGTAATTTTTCATTTGTGGGACATTATAGTGAATCCCCTCAGTAGCGATTTACATAATTTTATTAGGCAATTTCTAGGCAAAAGACATCTAAGAGTGTCATCATGGAGACTTTTAGACTGTCACCATGGGGACTTTGTTTTATTGCTTCTAACTGCTAATTAAAGAACAGGAATGCTACTCAGATGCAGTGGGCAACGGTGGCAGAAACCAGGAGTCCCATGGAAGAAGGTCCCTTTTTTCTGATTGATCAGTAATGGGACAGATAGGCCATGCAGGTCATCTCTTTCTGGGATTTCTTTTTTGAAAGCCCTGCAATTAAGAAGAGTCACAGACTGAGCAGTCCTCTCTGTGCACTGTAGGGTGAGGTACTCCAGCAACCATCTGTTAGGACAGGGCTGATTAGTCAGTTGATGCAGACTGGCATCCCCCTACAGGGAGGAAGCTAGGACTGCCTGTCTACCGAAAGACACTTCCAGGAAACAGTATGGAGGTGTTAGAATATTTGTCTCAAAGAAAGTGATTATAATCATTTGGAGAATTACCTTAATAACCTTTTTAGGGCATTTTCCTTCCTAATTTCTAGTACCTTAAAAAGGTTTTAGTTCTTTTGTTTGACTACATTGAAAAGAACTTAAAGAATTTAAGCTCAAAAGGAGCTTTAATAAATTAGGTTCTCTAGTCAACAGCTCATGAATCCATTTCCTGAGGAAAGTATCCTAGGTGGTTTTTCTAAACGTGTTTATCCATCAACCAATCATTTGCCATAAAATTTTTCCTCTCTTAAAAGACTGCTGATGCTTTAAAACAAACAGTAAGGGCAGCCCAGTGTCCTCTGAAACCAGAACAGCTAAGCCTTAATTTACTTGTAAGAGAAAACAACTCCTTTCCTGCTCTAAGTTGTTTTCATACTAAATTCTTTTCAAACTGAGATTAGAGCTTCCTTCCCCATGCAGAATTCATGCCCAGCAAGAATATTTTCTATAGAATCATTGAAAATTGCCTGTTCAAGGTACTTGAGAATAAAAAGATAAAATCTTTCTCAACATAAAATGTTATTCTGTGTGGTTTTGCAAGTGGCTTGTTTCTCTGTGTGCAGTGTCGAGCAAGGGCCCTATACCTTTGCAACACCAGGCAAGCACTCTTCCACTGAGCTACACTCCATAGCAGCCTGCTTATTTTTAGCTCCGTGAGTCTGAAATAAACCTTTGTTTACACCCACTGGTGTATTTATAGGTCTGTTGATAACCTTTGGAGTCCACTCAAATTTAGTATTCAGCACTAATGTTTAAAATACACATACACACACACAGAACACACACACAGACACACACATTCTCCCACATCTCTCACTCTCTCTCTCTCTCTCTCTCCAGTATATATTATACTTTATGGATATTCATTTTTGAGTATATACATAACACACACACACATTAGAATATTATATAATATATATACACACTACATACATACATATACATATAATAACAATACATATATATATTTTATTAGGTTTCATGTAGCTCAGGCTTACCAATAACTTGCTATGGAATTTAATCTGGCCCTGAACTCATGATCCTACCAATTTGTCTTGATATGACCACAGATACATACACCATACTCAACTTTGAAGTTAAAAAATGAAGATTTTAGGCTACAACCAAGAAGTAATTTCAGACAGGAATCTAAATTTTAGGCTAGAACAAGAAAGTAGGCTTCAGACATGAAAATGACCTTGGGCTAGGACAGGGAAGTAGAGTCAGATACTTTGGTCATCCTGACAGGCCTTTAGAAACAGTGATCATGGGAGGTGTATTGGGTTTAATGCCTTGATTTTTCTTTGACTATTTGTGTTTATTGTCCTGCTTGTTCCTTGACTAATTTGCATTATTATATTCTAGACCTCAACCTAGAACTGACTTTAATATTTGCATGTAAACAAAATGGTATAAAAGCAAAAAGGAGGAGGGGGATGGATAGGGGCTTCTAGGGAGGGGAAAATGGGGAAAGGGGATGACATCTGTATTGTAAATAAATAAAATATCCAATTTAAAAAAAGGAAAAAAATGAAGATTTTATTTATGTATGCGTTTGTTTATTTATGTATTTATTTGTGTGTGTGTGTGTGTGTGTACATGCATGCCTGATCACTTCTTTTTTTTTTCCAAGACAGGGTTTCTCTGTGCAGCCCTGGCTGTTCTGGAACAGACTCTGTAGACTAGGCTGGCCTTGAACTTTGACTCTGGGTGCTGAGGTTAAAGACATGTGCTAACCCCACTCTTAACCCTTGAGACCTCTCTCCAACTTCTAAAGCTGTGCTTCTCAGCCTTTGGCTCTAGAACTCTTTGGAAGTCAAAATAACCTTTCACAGGGATCAGTAAAGACTATGGGAAAACAGATATTTACTGATTCATAACAGTAACAAAATTACAGTTATGCAGTAGCAATGAAAATAATTTTATGTTTGGTTTCACTACAACATAAGGAAACGCATTAAAGGGTCACAGCATTAGGAAGGTTGAAAATCACTGCCTTAAAATAAAGAAAAAATTAAGACCTTACAAAAAAGATTTTGAATCCTAATGTGTTTCAGAAATCATCTTTTATAATTTTTAATAAATATTTTTCTTCATTGCAAGAGAATAAAGTCCATAAACTATGTGAAGAACTGGAGCTCAAAATAATCAGCTCTGAAATACCTATTTAATGAGCATGTGGCTTCGAGTTTTAAGGGAATAGAGGAGATTTATAATACTTCCTACTAATATTTATTTCAAAAATAGGAAATGACTTTTAAATTTTTTGCTTGATATTTCTTCAAACTTTTCTGTGTCATTTCAAGATTTTCTCAAACATTTAAGTCTGCTTGTATTTTGGAAGACAATTTCTTGGACTTAATGTTTGGGCTGTTGTACTTTGGCATGTATTTCAATTATGCTATGCCTGCATTTTGACCATACTGAGTAACGGAGGCACACCTACTGAGTGATCATGCAGACTGTCTATGCTATTATAGAAGATGTTCTCCAAAGGCACATCTGTCCTCTCAGGCTACCAGGTTCAGGAAATCAAATCACACACGAGAGGACACTCCTTTCTACATTGAGGAGTGTTGGGATGAAGACTGATCTGGTTCAAATCTAAGCCTCTTATTTTTTGGTTACTAGACTATATACATGTCCCAGAACATTCCCTTGCCTAACCACGGGAATCTGATTGCTGGCATGAGGGAAATTAACCTCCTTGGCATCATTGCACTGTCTGTGGTGGGTGTTCCCAGGTCAAGAGAATGAGGTTCAACGTGTCATGGAACAGGATCGTCCATCGTTGCCTGGCACCCACCTCCTCTCAGGCCCCGTGTGTACCTGGACCTAGCTGTGGGGTGGACATGGTGCCAGGATTGTAATAATACCATGAACAGAAAAAGCACAGCCATGATCCATCCAGTGTCTTATAATGTAAATATCAGAGAGACATGCAAAGTAGAACCTCCGGAGCTTGTCTCACAAGGTTTTGTGGGGATAAGATGGCATTCTCTGTCCTTCCTGCGTCTCTGCCCTGGGTACTTCATTCTGGGCAACCTCCCAGTCTCCTTTATGCTCAGTTCTTTCCATTGGTGGAAGGTCTTATATAATGGATATTGTTGAAGGTAATTGGCTGAAACTCTTCTAAGAATCTTTGTATGATCATCAAAGACTTTTAGAGGCATCCAGGCCATAATAACACCTCTTTGGCACTGTTAGCCACTGGTCAGGCCTACCTAGATAGCCAAGCTGTTGTTATAATTTGCTTTTTCTGTTGCTGTGGTAAACACCATGACCAAAATCACCTAGGGGGAGCAAAGTGTTTATTCTACTTTACGGAGGGAGAAGAGGAAACTCAAGGCATGAATCTGGAGGCAGGAACTGAAGCAGATATCATGGTAAGTAAGAAGTGATGCTTACTGGACTGCTCTCCCTGGCTCATGATCAGTTTTTAGTAAGCAACTACCTATCCAGGATTGATGCTGTCCAGGGTAGACTGGGCCTTCCCACAAAAGTCAACAATCAAGACAGTTCCCCACAGACTTGGCTATAGGCCAGTATTTATTGATGTCATCGTTACTTCTTCAGATGGGTCATGTTGAGGACTGTGTCATGTTGACAACTGAAGCTAACTAGGGAAATGTATTCCTCAGGTCCCAGTGTAAGGGTACCTGTTCCTGCTCAGATGTTCAGATGAGTAGTGAGGTCTCTGGCACTTCTTGGTTAGGATAATACAAGTGACCCCACATCAACTCCATTATAAATATTACTGTGCTCTTCTTGGCCAGCCTCAAACCAAAGCCAAAGGACCTGGCGTTCCTCAGAAGCTGGAATCCTTTGTTACAGCTTCTTCCTTATTAGTTTGGCAGCTAGTTCCCTGGGGCTTTGAACTCAGGTCAGACATGCTCCTGAGAAGAGAAACAGGAGCTATGACATCACCCTATTTAAGGACATCTCTGAGATGATTTTTTAATTATGAAGAGCACATGGTTACACATATAATTTCCACAGCATAGTATTTGTAATAAATATACCACACAAGAAATTATGAAACTGAGAAATTTAATTACTCATATGTAATTCTCAGTGAATTGGTCAAATCAAAGAAGCAGATAGTAGATGCTCAGGAAACAGAATACTCAAATACTATCAGGACTGTCACTGATGTAGGAGGATGAAGAGTGATCCCATGAACCATCTCCATGTCTCTCTGTTTCCTGTGTTGCCTGGGTTGGCTTCATCATTTCTTTGCTCCGTGTAGGGGCTTCTTGCTGTACCCAGAACAGCCTGGCCTCACAGACTCCTATGAGCTGCCTTTCTTCTCCCCTTTTATCCAAAGTGTTTTCAAATCCCTTGGTAGCCTTTGCTCCAACTTACCTGGTCTATTAACTATTCTCCCAAAGTCCACACTTTCTCTCTCTAGGCCTTTGTTCAGACCATTTGGTCAGCAGGATACAAATTAAATTCATTCAGTCGTCAAATCCTGCTGCTCTCATATACGCCTGAGTTCACACACTTCCTTTTTCATATCCCTGTTAATCAGAACCAGTCACTTCATCTTCTTGGTCCCTCGCTGTTGGCCTAGTGTGTGCACCACTCTAACCTAGTCAGGCTCTTTCATTCCTTGTATCCGTTAATCACTCATCCGTCCACACATTTCACCAGTTCCTTCCTGAAAGCTTCACTCCTGGCACTCTGCTGTAAGATACGAGTGTAGGGAGGGGCCGGAGCTGAGATGGTGTCTGTTCTCTGACGCTTAGCATCCTTAGATAGAGGTAGAGATTGAGAAGACAATTACATTCACCAAGATAATCGTGTGTGTGGTGGGGGTGTGTGTGTGTGTGTGTGTGCTGTGCGCCGCCGTGTGTTGTGTGCTCGAGAGTGCATGCACATGCACAAGTGGTGGGGGATCAAACCCAGAGCGTTGCACATAAGGCAAACTCTCTGCCACTGAGGTATATCTCCAAACTGTCGACCCACAAGAGCTAAAACTGCACCTGTGGCATGAACAGGAAAGACTGCTGGATGTCAGTAAGAATGTTGTGGTTGGTAGGGAAGATGGTAGGATGAACCATCTCTGACTTATGACCTAAATAATGGTGTTCCTGATCTCACCCAGTACCTCTGAAATGGAGATTTTTACATATAACAAAATGAAGACAGGATCACACTTGATTGAACGTCCTATTCCACTGTGGCACAGGGGAACAAGAGGGGACACAAGGGAACAAACCTGTGAGGCTAGGAACAGAGATGGACCATAAATCTAGCCAAGGATCCACAAAACATGACAGCAAACAGAGGTTAGGAGAAAGGAGCTGTCTATTCTGTAGATTCTCCAGAAGGACACATTCCTAGTGACACCTGGGTCTCACATCCCAGCTTTCCAGAATGGTAGGAGAGCGAATGCCGTGCTTTAGGCCTGCCTCCTAAACTGAGGTGCTTTGTAGTGGTAGCCCTTGGAGGCTGCTACCTTCTCCCAAGGTAACCTTAGGCCACTCAGGTGGATCAGTGAGTGAACTTGGATGAAAGGAAGAAAGAACAAATAAGGGACTGTGTCTGCTCTCCTCTGTGGCAGAGACCAGTATGATCTCAGGCTTTGTGCTGTCTTCCAACTAATAAGAGGGATGCAGAGTTACAGGTATCAGCCGTTGGGAAGGCTGATGCAATGACTTAATTAATTGCCCAGGGGCTGTGACTTCACAAATAAAATTGTGTTTTGTCACTGTGGCTAGTGAGGAGTTAAATAGATGGAATCATTAAATATTGAATAGCAAGAAGTCTTTTTCTTCTCCTTCAAAGACCGTCTTAATCTTTTCATCTCTGTAGCATCTCTTCTAGGTGTTTGCCCCCTGGTCTTCTGGCCCACTGTAAGGTTGCATTCTACATTGTATTGTGTTTGTTGCTGTGAGAAAATGTCTGACAAAGCAACTTAAGGGCAGGTTTATGTGGGCTCAGTCTGAGGATAGCATCTCTGACTATATGCACAGCAGCAGTTATGCTGGTCATGTTGTGTCCACAGTCAGAGAGACAAGAGTAATGGATGCTGTCCATACCTCACTGTTTCCTTTTTCCTCAGTCCTGCACTCAACCCATGGCACTGTTAAAATTGTGCTACTTTTATACTTTTAGAGTATTTTACAGTTGTTGCTTGAGTTCTTTTACTTCTGATATTAAAGTGGTTTAGATTTATAAAGAGACCTGAATTAAAGATCCAGGATGTTCCCTTATGTGAAAGTTACGTAGGATAGTCTGCCTGCTTCTGCTTGGAGACCCTTCTTGATTTTCTTCCGGCTAGATTCTTCTCATTTCTGGCTGTAGGCAACACCACTGCTATAAAGCCTTGTGACCCCTGAGATCTCATTGTGCTCATTATATGGAGTGTGGTTGGGCAGGGTTTCCCACAGTAGACTGTGGGTTCCCTGGAGGACAGGCAGCCAGACGTACCTAGTGGGTGTACAGGAGCTGTTTCTTGAGTTGGGGATGGATAGACAAGTATATGAGGCTTCTGGAGCCGACTGAGATCGGGAATTCTGGGTCTTTTGGCAGCTAATAACTTTTCATTTCAGTGTTTTCTTTTTATGGTGTGTGTGTCCATGTGTGGGGCACACTGATGTGTGTCTATATGCACGTGTACATATGCAGAATGAGGCTAGAGGTTGGTGTTGTGGGTCATCTTCCATAGCTCTGTTCCACGGAGGCAGGATCTCCTAGTCAAACCCAAAGCTTTCTGATTTGACCACTCTCTATCTAGCTTACTCTGGGAATCTCCACTTTCCTAGGCTGGAGTGACAGCTGGATTGCAGTTATAGGCGATCTGGTTCTCACGCTTGCCTGACAAGTGCTTTAGTTGCCAAATCATCTCTCCAGCATCTACATCCCATTTTATACATGTCAAACTGTAGCCATGAAACTCATTGGTGGTTCTTTAAGCAAATCTCAGGAGACACAAATGGAACAAAAGCACCAGCGTGGAGCTTCTTGATCAATGACTTCTCCTGTCAATGGAGTGGTGAATTCTCTCTCTCTCTCTCTCTCTCTCTCTCTCTCTCTCTCTCTCTCTCTCTCTCTCTCTCTCTTTTTTCTCTCTCTCTCTTCTTTCTTCTTGTGTGTGTACAGGTGGCAAAGGCACCATGTAAGTATTTACACATGTCATATGCCTGCACCCACCTGTTTCTACTTCCTAGCAGTGGTTTTGCAAAAACATACCACCTGACTAGGCTGTTTTTGTTTTTTTTTTAATGTGGAAATTGGTACATTTAGTAGCTATAGTTTAGAAAATTTAAAACACACAATGAATCAGGGGGAAAAATCCTTGTTAAAAGAAGACATCTGACACAAAATGTGAGAAGCACTCAGTTAAGTAGTCTGCTGTGGATACCTACCAAGGAGAGGGCAGTTCGAATGAGCATGTGCAAAGTACTTGTGTAGGTGATTGGTACAGTCTCGCCATCATTGCGATTGTTAGGGACATGTCAAGTACCTGTTCTGGAACATTAAGTTTATCATGGTCTTGAGACAACTTCCGTTTTTCCTCTGTGTGTGTGTGTATCTGTGTGTAGACATGTGCTGTATATGTAGTAGAAGTTGGGCGCCAATTTGTAGTAGATGAAATTATTTAAGCCAGCAAATTTGTTGCTGTAGGATCTCCTACCCGATGGGGACCAGTAAAGGAAGACACAACTCAATAATTATGGTATAAATAGCACGCCTAGATTGGGCAGATTTACCACTACACTACTCTAATCCCCGGCTATGAGATCCCTTATAACTTGCGGTTCATCCAGGCCGTGTGCTTGTCCTCCATCTTCGGCTTCCTTCTACCGCAGGTTTCCTTCTGCTTTGCTTCTTCCTGCTCCTACTTCTCCTTCTTCTGTTCTCTTCTGCCCTGCTTCTGCCTCCTTTTATATCGAATTCCTCTCACTCTCTCCTCCCCTAAGCCTTTTTCTCCGCCTCCCTTCTACTGCCCAATCTCTGGCTCTAGCCTTTATTTTACAGGTTTTAATTGGACAGGTTTACAAGACGTACCTGTGTACAGATTCAATCATCCTCTGCAGCCCCTCCCAGAAGGGTGGAACTAGGATCAAAATACAAGGCTGAGGCTATCCCTGGGAACTAGGATCAAAATACAAGGTTGAGGCTATCCACAACAGGTATACACAAACCTTTATCTTTGTGCATGAGGAGAACTCAAGTATTTTCCTGGACATCTCTGTTTGCTGAGGCATTTCTCAATTGAATCTAAGACTTGCCCATTCATTAATTCAGCTAGTCAACTTGCTGGGAATCCCTTTCTGGGCCTCTCTAGAGCTGGGTATTACAAGTGGATACCATGACTACCAAGTTGTTGTGTGGTTCTGAGGGTCTGCACTCTGGTCCTATGTACAAGTGTTTTATCTACTGAGCTATCTCACCAGGCTGACAGTGAAAGTATTGAAACCATGCATTACTGGAGTCCAGTCATTTTTTGTTTTTATAAATTATATATATTGTGTATTAATAATTTCAGAACAAGTTGGACAATACCAAAAGATCTTGTAGTTGGAAATTATACTGCCCAGAGGTAAGTTTTTGAGCCCCATCACTTTGGCGTATCATCTGCTAGACTTTTCAAAAACTCCAGTTTGGTCATAGCATGTATGCAATTGCATGCCTACCCTATAACCTTATTTTGACCTGGAGTGATGTTTAAGCGCAGAAATGCATGTCACTGTCACAGACTCTGCCCTTCCCCAACAGCCCAGAGGGCTGAAGTTTGTTTGAATCCATGGGTGTCCCATGCTGGAGTCTCATTTATTCTTGAAGGACACACACACACACACACACACAACACCACCACGCTTGAAACACTTCCTATTTATGTGAATAAAGCTGTCAAAGCCTACATGGCTAAGCATTTCAAAAAAATTATCCTCTTTTAAGATTATAATATAATCACATCATTACCCTTTTCCCTTTCCTCCCTCCAAACCCTCCTACAAATGCCTTGCTCTCTTTCAAATTCATTGCCTATTTTATCGTTACTTATTGCTACGTGCACATGCATACATATTAGGAATATATGTATACATGTATACCCCTAAAAACATAAGCACAATCTACTCAGTTAGAAACTATACCCCTAAGGTCTAAGCATGAGCTGAACATGAGGCAACACAAGGCATGCTGAAGTAGGCAGTGGAAAGCCCTCAGTCCTACACAGAGAACTACAGACTGCCGAGAATAGAGATACTGCTTATCCAGTACCAAAATGGACAGCCCTGAAAATATACACCCAAGGGACATTACACACAGCTGGGCTTTTGCGTATCTGAATGATGTACAGGAGACTTGGTCATGAGACAAAACAATGTTAACGGTGGATTCTGTTCACTAATTTCCTTTAAGAGAGTGTCATTTGTCACAGTGTTCTGCTAGCAGCTAACTGCAGTATCATTTGTTATGTTGATCCTCTAAGAATGCCTCTTAAAAACACACAAGTGCTGCAGAACAGCACCAGAAGAGCCCTGGCAGTTCTGATTTCTGGGTCAGCTGGTATTGGAACATGCTTGTTTGGGGGAGGGTTCTTGAGAAAAAAGATTGCTGAAAGGGGAAACCATAGTAGACAGAGACAGCATGCAATGGGCTCCAGCTTCATTTTGTTCTTTCAGTCTTGAACAAAGTACCAACCTCTTCTGAGCATCAGTTTCCCCATCGGGAGGCCATGGGCAACATGCATGCTTCTCATATGTTTAGGGAGTTGAAATGGGGATACATATGGAGATCCTTGTGTGCAATAGGACTCACTCATGACCTCGTTTTCTTTTCCTTGTTTCTAGAAGTTTGCAGAGGAGCTCTAGTTCCCAGATTAGTCAGTGAATGATAATAATGGCATGCTAATATTTATCCAGTGAAGCAAGTTGCACAGAACTGTTTGTATCATGTTTTATAATCAGAGGAAATGGTTCTTGTTATACAATATGATGTGAATTTTTCTTTCTAGGCTCCTGGTAATTAGATTTGGGTGAGGAAAAAGTCTCCAAGTTATAAAAATATGTAAAAACTTTTCCTGAGTTTGCTTTGTGTTTTATATTTGTGACTAGAGCTTGTAATTTCTCCTTTTATTAGGTGCTCACCACAAGTATTTTAATGAGTGGAAGTAGAGGGTGAAAATTGGCATTTGAGATCCATGTTGTGTTTAAGCTGACAAGATATTCATATTTGGAGAAATAGATTAGGATTTGAAATGACTGGGTAGCAAGAATGCTTCAGAAAGGCTCAGTGTCTTCCTGAAAGAAAATAGACAATTGGATATTTTTTTTTTTGCTCTGGGCTGTGAAAACCCTTCTGAAGAATGTAGCATCTGGATTTGGCTCAGCTAAGTCACATGGGTACATTACTAGTGAACTTTACTACTATGGGGGGGTGGGGGGTTACAATAGGTGCAAATAAAACTTTATTGAAATATTAAATTAATGTCTAACAAGAGATTGCTTAACAGTGATTGTGGAGCAAGAAAAAGAGCTGAGAAATTTTCAGGCAGAAAACTGAAGGAATTTAATGAAATTCTTTATTTTTTAACTTGCCCATCCCCCCACACTTGAAATAAGGGTCTCTGGCCTAGCCTGACCTTGAACTCAAATCTCCTGGGAATTTGGCATCCTGGGTGTTCAGATCACAGGCAGTTGCTACCCTATTTATCTAAAGTCCAACTTAGGAAGATCCCTCTACTGTCATCAGGCTTGGCGGCAAGCACCCTTACCCACTGAGCTGCCTTAGAGGTGTCCTTTATATTCTTAATAGTATTGAAGACTACAAGAACCATATGTTTGGATGGACTATCTACCAGCATTTATTATAGTGTCAATAAATGTGACTTCATTAAATACAATAAGGACGTTTTAAAGCACAGTAATACTAATACATAAGCACAGTATCCATTAGCTGCAGTGATGACATCATCTTTTGGCATGCAGCCTCTGGGAAACTCCACGGTACAACTGTGGGGTGAGAGTGAAAATAGCATTTGATGTCATCGTATTAATATATAAAAGGGCTCCAGAGACTCAGAGGGCCTCAGGCATCTCTGAGGACAATTCTAGTGGCTTGTAGTCAAGGGAGAGAGGTCATGCTGATCTGTCCTTCTGGAAGCTGTCACTCCATTCCAGGATGAATGGCATTGTTCACGGGGTTAGAAATGAAGATGGCTGAATTTCACAAATGGCTCGTGGCCTAGATTTGGTACCACAGGGGCACAAGAAGAAATACAACAACAGAAGCATTTCATTTGCCGCCATTGTGTATCATTGCATAAGTATTTTTGTACACGTTAGGTTAGCTCTAAGTCAAATGGAAAGAGTGGATGGATTTTAGTCAAACTGTGTTAGGAACTTCTGGCCTGTTATGGGAGCCAAACATGGGATGTGTGTGCAGTCTCCAAACTGGGAAACACTTAAGAGGTGTTCCCTTGAGCTCCTGGCTTGCTTGGCTAGGGCAAATATGATGAAGAGCCTACCGTGAGCTCTGCTCAGAGCTGCAATGGGGAAAACCCTATCCAGAGGACAGCAGAGCACTCTCAGCTACTAGCAGCTTCTTCTCATTAGCGCCTCACCCAATACATTTAAGAGAAAAGACTGGAAGACAGAATGAGCTTAGGAAACAGGTAAAGGGTGATTTAAATATGGTTCTAATTCTTTTGAGACAACCATCCCTTCTCTCTCTCTCTCTTAAAAATGACATATCTATTTTTAGTTCATGTGGATGGATATATGTTTGTGCATCATTTGTGTGCTAGGTCCCTGTTGGTGGGTGTCAGTTTCAGTCTAGACTTCAATCTAGACTTACAGGTGGTCTGAGCCATTACACTGGTGCTAGGAACCAGATTAGTGTCTTCTACAAGAGCAGTGTATGCTTTTAATTCTGAGCCATTCCACCAGCCCACAAGTGTCCCCATTAAAGCAAACCTCTGAGAGTGACCACAGGTCCTTTGAAAATTTTCCCTAAATTCACACTGGAGGAGCCACCTTAAAACATGAAGCCTCCTGCCAAGTCTGTCCTCTGGACTGGCCCTGCTGAATTGAACTAGTCAGCTTCCATCAACTTTGGCTACGACATCTGGCCACCAGGACAGCAGAGCACACAAGCATTGTCTTTAAAAAAGCCAAGTCAGCATTGTTGGGACTCACCATCGCTCTGACCACTAGGAGTGTATTACCCCCAGTAGTTTGTCTTTCCAATTTCCTGTGGCTTTAGATCTTTTCATTTCACTCTGTAATGAAAATCCACTTGAATGAGACACTTGGCATCTAAATGCTAAGTTGTTGGGTTTTTTTTTGGGGGGGGAGGGGAAGGGGGAGGCTGTTCATTGTTTAGAATGAGTACTGATGTTCAGAAGTTTCACCCAAATGAAAGACTGTCACTTATCTTGTTTAGAACTTGTTTTCTTGGTTCACTTGCTTCTCATACTTGCAGATCTGAGATCTTGAAGCAGGAGAAAGAATTCCACAAAGATTTCCAAACATAACATTCTTTCTAACCAGCAAATAATGCCTCAGGTTTTCAGCTGTCGTTGTCTGCCTTGTGTGGCTTTTCCTTTATGGTGTGGTTGAGCCATGCCTTTATGGTATGGAGAAAGGATGGCAACTGAATAACGTGTGCTGTGTAGCCAGTACATTATGTTAACAATGTACTTTAGCTCACTATTCTCTGTCTGCTGGGAATCTATTTGTTAACATCATCTTGGATCTTTTTCTCACCCAGAGCTTGCCCATGGCCCCATCTTTCTTAGCCTCATCATCTGGACTCCTCCATTCTCATTGTCAAGTGGTCCTGCTATTGGCGCCGCCTTCTCTCTATCCTTTCACATCTCACCTCCGTTTCCCTCTAGAGTCTGATCCCACAGGATGCAGCTTGCCCCAGCTTCCTATTAGGGTAATCCTTACCTGATGGAGGACCACAGTCATGGGCTTCCTGCCCAGCTGTCTATACACATCCAGCAGATACTGGAAAGCTGTTCCTTGTCCTAGGCTGTCTTCCTAACTCCCCATCATTTGAAAGGAAGGTGTATCCTTCCTTCCGAGGAAGTAGACCAGGAGTGGTGCCTTTCTTATGACATCAAGAAGATCAGGTAAAACGATGCAGAGCATTTACCCATACCCACAAGCTTTCAGAATTATTTCTTACAAGAGTGAAATTGTGCACTTGACAAACTGGAAACATGAAGAGGAAAATATGTGAGCTGAAAATGTGTGCCCAGGTCTAAATTGGACATTTGGAGGCTATATCCAGTAATGCCATACATCCTTAAGGGTGAACATTTAGTTATATAATCTGAATATTTCAAACGTTATATATCCTTTATGTATTTTATAAATTTAGAAAAGGATTTGCACTTTTGCTTATGCTGATCAGTGTACACTGATATCAGATACTTGAATATCTTATATATTTCTATATATTTCACAATGTCAAATGGCAGTTATGATAAGTAGTCACCCCCTAGATAATTCATGTGTTTGATACCAATGCCATGTCTGGGGTGTACATGTAATCTTGCTTTTGGGGGTGAAGGGTAGAAACCACTGACCACTGTTAAAGCAGGGTTGTTTGGCAGTTTCCCTTGTGAGTGTTCTCCCAGCATAACTACCCAGTTACTTTGCACTGCAATTGAGCAGTAAAAATGAGGGAAGTTTTTTTTATTTGTCTTAGCTTTAGTAGAACTATGATCTTTGAGTCGTGTGATACAAAGTTAATTTTCTTTGGCTTTATGAATTTTGTATTGATTGGTGTTAGCACCTCTGCCTTTGCTATGTTTTATTTCCATGTTGTTGCCAGATGGCCTATAAAGAAGAAAGAGTACTTTATAGTATGAATCAGATTTTGCAAAATAGATACAACTGGAAACATGAGGAGCAGGTAATGGCAGAGAGACTGGAACGGATGAGAGACAGTAGTGGGATCAGAGCAGAGAGGCCTCCCTGCGATAGGGACACTGCCCTGGAGAGTATTTTGTAGGTGCAAAGGGCAGAGGTAGAAGATGGGGCCTGAACTTGGAGTTCTTCTTCCTTTGCGCGCGCGTGTGTGTGTGTGTGTGTGTGTGTGTGTGTGTATACATATACATCTTTATTATTTTTCTTTTAATACCAGAATGTTATTTGCAAAGAGGTTGTGATTCTGCTTTTAAAACATATGATGGATTTATTCACATGTGGACTTTTGCCAGAATTTATAGGTACCAAATCCATAATTCAAAAGGAAATTTTGATGTCTAATTTCTGGGTTCCCGTTAGAATCAAGGTTCATTTACATGGGCAGAAATACTGGTATATGCATCTACATTGTCTCAGACCTATACCAGCTCTCTTCAGGAACCCATGCACTGAGCAGTTTAACAGGAAGTGGTCTTTGGGCTGTGTCTCCATGGCCTGTGCAGGGATAAGGCTCACTTTCTGAAACATACTATGTCCCTAACACTACAAAGCAGAGAACGCTCTTTAGGAGCAGCATATGAAGCATCATGAACCTTTGAAAATTTAGAGTACACTTTCTGGGCAGTCCCATCATTGAGATGAAGTTACTCTGTCGTCCAGTGGACTGTTTAAAGCCAACAGCACAGGCAAAAGCCAGGCGGCCCCTGATCATGCCTGTTTTCTATTGTCCACATCTGTCAGAAGCCAACTCAGGCAGCTGCCAGACATTGTATTGCATGCTTCGCTAACTTGTGTTCTAAGTAAAGTTTCAAATTAAGCAGAAGAGTTGTGGAGAAGCACATTACACATCCTTATGCCTCCCAGCTACATTGGTCCCTTGTGAACACTTTGTTGCTTGTGGCTCTGTTTATCCTCCAAATATTTCTATTTGTATGTGTTGAAATACTTTTGCCAGTATCATGCTGTGCCACCCCTCGATGCTTCAACCTTCTCATTTATGAGCAGAACCTTGTCCCTTCACCAACATAACATTATTAAGTATCAGGGAATTGGACACCACCCTGACATACCACTGATCACACAAGCCCATGTAGAAATTTTCCTAACTATTCGGACCGGCTGGCTTTGTGTGTCAAATCAACACAAGCTCGAGTCATCAGAGAGGAAGGAGCCTTAGTTGAGGAAATAAATGCTTCCATGAGATCCATCTATAAGGCATATTTTTCAACTAGTGATCAATAGGGAGGGTCCAGTTCACTGTGAGTGGGGCCATCCTTGGCTGGTGGTCCTGGGTTCTATAAAAAGGTAGGTCAAGCACACCACGAGGAACAAGCCAGGAAGCAGCAAACACCTTCCGTGGCCTCTACATCAGCTCCTGCTTCCAGGTCCCTGCCACATGTGCATTCCTGTCCTGACTTCCTTCAGTGATGAACAGCAATGTGGAAGAGCAAGCTGAATAAGCCCCTTCCTCCTCAACTTGCTTCTTGGTCAGGGTGTTTCATCACAGCACTAGAAATCCTGACTAAGACTCCTTCATTATCTCTAAAGCTACATGCTCTCCACTGTAAGTACACATTGCCTTGGATTCTTGATTTGACACAGTGTCTCTCACCGAACCAGAGCTCACCAAATAACCTGAGCCCACTGGCCAGCAAAACTACTCAGGATCTACCAGTCTCTACCCCTCCATATGTTTGGTTGTTTTCAATTTAGATATACTCCTCCTATTTCTGTCTTGTATAAGAGTGAAGGACATTGTTGGGAAGTCTGGGCCATTTGTTCAGTTCATCATTCTACACTCTGGGTTTGTCTACTCACTTTTTCGTGGCTGTATTTGATGTGTTTATAAAGAGATAAAGAAATAAAGAATATGTTCTATGGATGTGTTATGAGGTATTCGGGGAAGGGGATGTCTCAGCAGGCCCATGCCGAGGCATCCCTTCTCCCTCAGGGACCAGCCACAGGAAAGTATAGGATAGAATAGAGTTTATTCAGGGCATGGGGGGGATTTAAGAGGGTAATAGAGGCAGAGGAGAAGTAGAGAGCAGAGGCGGGCCATGAGCTCATGGAGAGAAGGGCAAGGGGCAAAGGGACAGAGGGGAGCAAGAAGACAAGAGATCAAGAGAGAGGAGGGGGCAAGCAGCCCCTTTTATAGTGGGCCAGGCCTACCTGGCTGTTGCCAGGTAACTGTGGAGAGGAGCATACCTGGCTGTTGCAGGGGTGGAGTTTAGACAGAATTCTAACAGTCTCTTTTACAGAGGATGAGGTAGGCAAGTTTGTTTCTGACTAGAACCCTTACGTCAGGAACCACAGAGCATTCACCTGCTCCCCACTGGTGGACCAGAGTTAATTACTGATTAAAGTACCACCAACCTATGTGTCTCCACATGCATATCTCTCCCTTTCCATTAAAAATATTGAGTGTGTGTGTGTGTGTGTGTGTGTGTGTGTGCGTGTGTCCATGTGTGCGCATGTGCACACATGCGCAACATAAAGGCTAGACAGCAAACTCAGGTGTCATTCTTCTAGTGCTATCTTTCCTTTTGTATGTCCATGTTTATGTTTGACATTATGTTTGAATAACATTTCACCCTTCCCCTCCCTGCCTGCAATCCCTCTTATACCCTTTCCCACTTTCCTTCAAATTCGTTGCCTCTTTTACACTGTTATTGCATACGCATATGTATATGCATATATATTTCTAAACAGTATGACTTGCTCAGTCCATATAATGCTATTTGTGTGTATCTTTTCAGAACTTATAGTTTTACACTGGAAAACTGATTGGTGTGCCTTTCCTAGGGGAGGATCACCCAAAGCACTCCTGGCTTTTCTCAGAGGCGTACAGTTTTTGTTCAGGGTTGAGGATGTACCCACCCACAAGGCCTCTTTTGCTGCTGTTGTTTGTTGCCCATTAGGGGGGTTTGGCTTTTGGTTTGTTTGTTTGACACAGTGTCTCTCACTGAACCAGGAGCTCATCGAATGATACACGCTTACCACTGGTTGCTACAGGAAGCAAGGAGGAGCATGAACAAGGGGTTCTAAGGCAGAAAGAGCACCATGATGCCAACTGACCAAGCACGCATTCTATTCACCTTTGTGTTATTTCTGTCCGTATCATGTTTGGAGCAGAACAGGGCCCGAATAAACACTGCAGTTTTGAGATTAATAGAATGATTGCATCACATTTTGTTTTGCTTAGTTCTAACAGTTTCTGCTTAGAACATTAGGCTATTTCCCCAAGAATAGCCTGGCTTTTGAGTGCTTCCTTAACGTGCCCTGTGGTTTTCTCAACCACGTGGCATTTCCTCCTACACCATAATTTCTATTGGAATCACAGATTATTTTTTTTCTCACAGTCAAGAATCACCTTTAAAGTAACATGTTCCAAGGAAGATATATTATTCTTCTTTCCAGAAATAATGGCAGATGTAGTACACTTTTCTCATAATCTTTCTGGAAAAAAGATTTTTTTTAATAGCTACCAAACTATGTCCCAATAGCTTTCACTTTCAGTGAAAATATGCAGGTCTATAGGAAGCAAAAGCATGTCACCACTCTGAGTGGTACCATGAGATACTAAATAATTGCCAAAGGAGAAGCTTGTGTTT
This sequence comes from Mastomys natalensis, assembly GCA_021653895.1. Taxonomy (NCBI): domain Eukaryota; kingdom Metazoa; phylum Chordata; class Mammalia; order Rodentia; family Muridae; genus Mastomys; species Mastomys natalensis. Next base: position 313,293 of record JAJTUV010000042.1, on the reverse strand, counting down.
TGTTCCACTTAACAAATCTAGTACATCTATAAAATTATCTATGAGTGGGCTCAGATCCAAATATGCATGAGACCAACCTGTAGGGTTAAGTTTTAACTGTCAACTTGACACAGCCTTATAGTCACCTGGGAAGAAAGTCTTAATCAAGGAATTGTCCAGATGAGATTTGCCATGAGCCAGTCTGTGACAGGCCAATTTTTCTTGATTATCAGTTGATGTAGAAAGACTTAGCCCACTGTTCCCTCGGTAGCAATATTCCCTAGGTAGGAGGTCCAGAACTGTGTAAAAGTTAGAGCAAGCAAGCAAGCAAGCAAGCAAGCAAGCAAGCAGGCTTTCATGCATTTATTTCTCTTTGCTGGTAATTGTGGATATGATATGACTTGCTGATTTAACCCCTGCCAATATGATTTCTTTTCCATGATGGACTGTAACCTGGAATTATAAGGTGAATAAAGCCTTCCTTTTCCCCTAAATTGCTTTGTATCTGCAATTTATAGCAACAGAAATGAAAGCACAAAAAATTTCAAGCCGGGAACACTGAACATCTTAGAAAACTCTTGGCTTTTGTCTAAAAATGGAATTTTGTTTTTCTGTAAAAGCTCCCCTTTCCATAGAATTCCTGATATTCAATAGTTAATGAACACATCTACATAATATTCATATTTACCTACAATGCATGTTTTATTATTTGGTAAATTAAATATCACCATGTTGTTTATTTAACTTAAGGGAAATTAATCATCACAGAGGTATTAATATGCTTCTAACTTACTCACTAGTTTCAGCAAGATAAAACATTCCACACCCAGCTCTATGGTATGTCAGGGTGTATGGATTTTCTCTTTGTGTTCTGCCAAAGGCTATGGTCACTATTTGGGACCTTTCAGACTTCCCCAGAGGGTTCAACCAAGTATGAGAGATGAGTCCTTATTGGTGGGAACCACCGGTGTTTGCTAACATGTAGGCCAGCTGCTGAGAATGTTGAAGCTATGGTTGGAGACTGCCTGGCTTGTTTGTTTTCTATCCCAAATTAGACCCACCCGGCATCCCAGTCCCTCCCTAGCCCTTGATGACAAGGCCTTCACAGCTTGCACAATGGCGTCCTTGTCATACCAAACATCTTCACGTCTTCACGTCTGCTGGAGTCCCATGCCTTCTTTTCCCATCAGGAGGGCAGCCCAGCCTAAGTCTTCTGAAACCCAACAACCAATTATATTCTTAAAAGTCTCCTACTCCTGTATCAAGTGGCTGATCAGTCTCCAAGCATCAGTATAGGGGGTTGTGTGGCATCAACAGTGCTAGCTGTCCTCATTGTCACAGATTTAGACACAGAGTAACAGTGAGCCCAGGAGATCGTATTCAGACTTGTATTCTTTGCACAGGCAATGAGAGCAAGTCAACATGGCATCAAACCTCTGAGTCTTATGTCTCACACGTAGTGACAACAAACTAGTGAGGCCAGGTGACAGGTGGCTGATAACTAGTAATAGTTGAATGGGTGAATAGCCACGTGGCCTAAAGGGAACTCGGCTTAGGATGCCCTCATTGAAAAGAGGAAGATGGGAGGAAAAGCTTGCCTGCCACAGTTTGATGCTATCCCTTCTTTTCAATACAAATTTCATGACATCCTTTCATGACCAAAAGTGACGTTGGCAGTTAAGCTGCATGGTTCATATGAAAATATCCATGGTGCTATGATGCAACCATTCCCTGCACATTATTCTTCGCATCAATTGGCATCAAAGGAAGTTTCTAGAAACACAGCACATAGACTTTTGTGAGGCTTCTGGGGTAAAGATTTGAAGGGTTCTGCTTCAAACAGCTATCCCGGAGTTCCTCAGGATAGGATAGATGTTCAGCAGGAGCAAGTGGCCCTGCTTTTTGGAGGCTTCCCATTCAAGGGTTGGTTTCTTTTTCACCATACATATTCAACAGGAGGTCAGGGTAGTGCTGGACCTCAGTCAGCCAGAGAGCTGTCTGATAGCAGGAGCTGGCCATCTTGTAGCTATAATGCCAGCATCTTAGGGCCACTTTCACTGACCGTGGCAAGAAAAGACAGCCAAGAGATGTTCTACCAGTTACATAAACAGACAGGACACATGGCATATATATGGGAAATCAAAGGACAGCTTATGGTTGTCAGTTTTCTTCTTTACCACATGGGTCCTGGGATTCAAGCTCAGGTTCTCTGGCTTGACAGCAGGTGGCACATATACCTGTTGAGTCATCTCATGGATCCTTGAATGAGTATTTTTGCAACTTTTGGCCTTAGAAAGCTATATTTATGAATACTTTACATTTTTACAAAATAAATGCTTTAGTAACTGTCTGGAAAGGGGGCAAAGAGTTGGAAATGCAGAAGATGAAACTTGTCAAAGGCAGGACAGGAAAGGTCAGGTGATGTCGCAGATGGTAACAGTCACAGACAGTCGAGGAAGCACTGTTTCGAAACCAAGACTTGATTTTACCTTGAGAGATTTTGACAGAGGTTAGGCAAGTCTTTTAAACTAGTTTTCTGCTTTGTCTATGGATCTGGTAATTAACCCGAGCCTGGCTTGTTCTAGACAGGTACTATACCACTAAGCTATGTTCCAGCTGCCTTCATCCCCATTTGTTTTGAGAGATACAGACTTTCTTTCCCCAGGCTCTTTTGAACTCACACTGAAGCTCAGCCAAGCTTTGAATTTAAGAATCCTCCTGCTTCAGACTCCTGAGTATGACAATATGGACCTGTACCACCAAGCCTGGCTGCACTTACTCATTTTGCATGGAAAACAAGCAATAGTCAGAAGCTCGTCTCAAGCCATCAGGGACGAGGTAATGTTCTGGAAGCTTTAGATCCACCAGCGCCAAAGCCTGTGCGGCTGGAGGAAATGTCAGTGTCAAGATTACAGGTGCAGACTCGTAGCTCTCACGGAAATGTAATTGCTGCTTCTCTGAAGTACAAAACAAGAGAATGTAGCAATTAGAACTGTCATTATGTACTTTTTCTGACTCTGATGATAATATTAACTAGCTTTAAATATATTTTTGACCTTTACTTTGGTGTGATTATTAAATTTTTAACATAAAACCCAAACTGATTTCTTCTTCTTTTTTAGTTTAACATTTAGAATGTCTTAAAAGAACAGGTCCAGGTCTATCCAGCTGATGAAGACATAGGCCCAAAGTAATAAAATTATCTTCAGAGTTTAATTTTTCTTCTCCAAGACATGGAAAAAATAGATAATTTGTGAACTTTCTATGATCCTGTAGTAATAAGATACGCCAATATTTGGGGGTGGGGGGATATTATTAACATAGATTGTTGAAGGGCAAGATTCTAAAACTACCCTCTCCTATTCTGAACATCACTTGACATCCTGAGACTTGTTATTTATGTGATCAAAACTTGAAGCAGCATGTTTGTCCTCCACTGTGCAAGCAGTGGCCAGCAGCAAGCCATTCTTTCCCTAGTTACCAAAGGTCGAGGGTGAATATGTGCATAAGTAACGTGTCAGAGCTCACCAGGCCCCTCCCCATCTGGTTTGGAGAGCCAATGGTGTGCAGACAATGAAGCCTGGCTGGTATCATGGAAGGAAAAGGAGAGGCATCTGGGAAAGCAGTATCTCAGGGTGAACACTCAAGAAGGATACCATATTATGCTCTGTCCAGATTCTCAGGATTATGTCTAGACTATGAGAGGCAGAGACAGGGTGAGGGAGCTGGTTTGCCAGTTACAGTGACTGTTACTGTGTCCAGCACAAGGCCCTGATCTCAGATCCTAAGAACCCACATAAATGTGGGCTCGGTGTGGTGGCCTGTCCATAATTCCAGCACTTATAAGGTGTATACACAGCATTTCTGGAGCAAGCTGGCTAGCCAGACCACACATGTCTGCAGCCTCTGGAATTAGGCAGGGATCATGGATCATAGTAAGCTTTAGTTGTCTACTTGAGAAAAACCTAGAGTCACCTTGTAAGAGAGAACCACAACTAAAGAACTGTCCAGATCAGATTGCCTGTGGCCATGTCTGTGAGGCACTTTCTTCATTGCTAATTGATGTAGTAGTGTCTGACCCACTGTGTGTAGTGTCATCCCTAGTCAGGTGGGGCTGGGTGGTGTAAGAGAGGCAGCTGAGCAAGCAAAGGAAACAAGCCAGTAAGCAGCATTCCTTCCTGGTTTCTGCTTAAAGCTCCAACATTGAGTTCCTGCCTTGGCTTCTCTAGACAATGAGCTATATAACCTGTAAGATGACATAAACATCACCCCCAACTAGTTTTGGTTACTGTTTTATCACAACAACAATAAGCAACTGAGTACACCCTGCCTCAGTAGATAAGGTAGAAAGCTGTCAGGTCAACTTTAGGCCATCCTATACAAGTACATAAATACAGACTCACATATATGCAAGCTTGTCTGCATGCCACACACCCATACACATGAAAAGGAGTGGGGGAGGGGCAAATAAGCAATCCAGCACACCCCAGACACTTGATTTCTCACTAGGTTTGAGGAGCTGAAGGTAGAAGCACAGAAAGATAATGTTTTCCTGCCATGTCATGGACATAAGCAAACAGACAAACTGACATGAAATTGTTTCACATTATAGCAACATGGACTGACTTACCAGTGTGTTTTCTGCCACAGAGAGGAAAGTTGCTCTGTGAAAAAGACTTGGGAAACCCATACACTTTAGGAATTCATTATGGAATTTTTCAAACTGGCCTGAAGGGATGGAGTGAGTTGACCTAGGCTTAACTAGTTCTCAATATTCATTCTGCTTTGCCTGTCCTCCTGCTATGGCTGCCACCACTTCTTTGTGGCTTGGTTGGAGATCTTGGAAGCAAGTCATGAGCTCTGTGTGAAGTAGTTGCTACCAGCCTTGTAGGTAGGAAATAGACTGAGGCCTCTGCAGTCAGGCCCCAGAGTCCACTCACATGGAAACAGGACCTGGTATTGAGAGAATTACACCAATGCTGCTGGACTGGACTCTCTTGTAGCCAGCAAGATGACAACCCTTTGCAAAGGTTCCCCACTTAAAAACAAAACCAAGGTCTTGTGGGGAAGGTAAGAAGCAGGATTAGATTGTTAATATGAAGCAGGCAAAAAGATTAGAGCAGCAAAGGACAGGGGACATGTGTAGCTTATAACTAGAGTAAGTACCCCAGCTCTATGGGGTTGAGGGTGTGGGGACTGAACTGAACAGAGATAGTTGTATGTCAGCTTGACAGGAGGTGAAGTCATCTGAGAGGAGGAAGCCTCATCTAAGAAAATACCACCATAAGATCAGCTGTACACAAGCCTGTAGGACAATTTCTTTGTTTCTGGGAATTCTAGGACCTGCAGATATTTTTCAAAAGAATGTGACTCTCTGTCCAAATGGCATCTTACCACTATACTCACAAGACACCAGTGTGTTGCAAAGGCCACCTCACTCCCAAACATATTTATAGAAATTAATGTCTGCATACATGCTCTGCCAACAGTTCATAGAACTTAAAATAGTGGAGTCAAGCTCAGGTCACAGCTGAGTGATGGCTTTGGTTGTGGGCTTGTTTCTTCCATTCTGCTCTGACTGAGTACAAAGAGTTGTCTCACGTTATAGTCTCTTGGAAATAACTAAAGAATTGACACTTGCTACTTTGAGTTGTTTAAAATTATACTTCTTGAAAGTATTAATTCAACATGATTTGAGTGCCTGATCACTCAATTAAGTGCCTGAGACATCTTTACATGATGTCCTGTGTTAGTTTTCTGTGATCTATGGAGACCAGAGATAGATGCTGGGGTCAGGGTGGCATTCTCCTTTGAAGAGCTGACACTTTCTCTGTCATAGATTCTTGGTGGGACTGTGGCCAAATAGGAAGCACAGAATATTCTAGAAGTAGATTGGTGTAGTGGCAGTGTTTGCATGGGAAAGGTTCCTCCCTCACAGAGGGATATCCTCCTGTGGTCTGGCCACTATCAGTGGCCCAGACAAGTGTTATTATTGTCTCACTGGCTAGACCATGTTCAAAACAACAGCACAGGTTAGAAAGCCTTTGTATAAGATACTCATAATTTCCCTCAAGGGAAGGAAGATCTTTCAGTTAACATCCACACAGGTGCTATTTCAAGGAGCTAATTGAACTCACAAAGTAAGGTTTTATGGGAAAGGTGAGAGGCAGAATTGGATTGTTAATATGAAGCTGACAGAAAGATTAGGACAGGGAGGGATGGAGGACATGGATAGCTTGTAGCTAGATTAAGTACCCCAACTCTATGGGATTGGGGGTAGGGGGACTGAACTGAACAGAGAATGTGTGCTAGATAGTTGTTTGTCAACTTGACACAAGGTGACATCATTGGAGAGGAGGGGGCCTCAAATGAGAAATATCACCATAAGATCAGGCTGTACACAGGCTCTAGGACATTTTCATAATTAGTGGTTGATGGGCAAGGATCCAGCCCATTGTGGGTGGTGCCATCCCTGGGCTGGCAGTCCTGAATTCTATTAAAAAAAAAAAACAACTGAGAAGCTATGGGAAGCAAGTCAGAAAGCAGCACCCCTCCATAGCCTCTGTATCAGCTCTTGCCTTCAAGGTTTCTGCTGTGTTTGCGTTCCTGTTCTGACTTCCTTTGATGATGAACAGTGCTATGGAAGTATAAGCCAAGTAAACCCTTTCCTCCCCAACTTGCTTTTTGGTCACAGTGTTTTATTGCTGCAGTAGAAATCCTACTTAGCATATCCGAGGGACATGCTGATTAGCCCTTACATTAATTTGGTAAAATAAGCCTGATAGCAGGAGCTTAGAGGCAAATCAGAAAGAAAAATGTTAATATCCAAAGGCATTCTTACCAAATGAAGGAATGTTTCTGAGGACTGGCTGCTTCCTCTCCTGCTCTGCCCTAAAGTGACATAACCCATGTATTAATTGACTCTTGGCCTGGTAGCTAAACCTCTGGGTATATCTCTGAGGAATTTATAGACTGATGAATGGAGGTGGGAGACCCACCTGAATTATAGGTAACATCCTTCCATGGGCTAGAGTCACGGACTAGATAGATAGGAGAAAGGAATCTCTGCGCCATAGCTTTTATCATTCTTTCTTCCTGCCTGTGGTGAGATAGGACCAGCCACCTCACACTCTGCTCCCATGACTTATCTGCCAAAGCAGACTGTCCTCTCAAACTGTGAGCCAGAATATATTCTTCTTCTTTCTCTAGCTTGTGTCAAGTATTTCATCATAGTAACAACACAACAGTAGAAACAGATACACTAGTGCATAGTTTCCCAATCAGTTAGCTCACCAAGATCTCCAACTCGCTTTCTCCTACTGTTAGTACTAGATCGATTTCATTTTCTATCCTACCTCACAGTTAAATGTGGCCAGAGGCCAAGTCGCAGTCAGTAGGGCATAAGCGCAAGGACAGAGTTTCTCATAATGCTCCTGAGAGTATCCCACACTATCTGCCGCTCACACACCTTTCCCCCACCCATGTCTGCTCTTCCCACGTGTGCAGTTATCTTGACACCCATGTTACAGAAGGAGGCCTTGCCATGCTTCGTTCCCAAATGAACTCAATGGAGCTTACCACAGCCTGTAGATGCCCAAATAGTGCTAGGGTTTTTAAAGGCAAGATGAATTCTGTTATGTTATCATACTGAGAGTTGGGCTGGGGTAATATCTATCAGTTCCAGCAACTAGAATGAGCTATGCTACTACAGTTTTCCCTTCTTCTCACCTACATTCTCACCTATACTTTCATTGAGAATGTTTCTTAAATCAATGCACTTTTTGTAATTTTTAAAAAAAATTCGAACTGTATATCTTTACCATGAATTGAATGCAATAACATTACAAATAGAAGGCAACTAAAACTAGATAAAAGCCAAATGATGTTGTTCTTCTGCATCTAGATACTACTGCCTGAAGACGTTTCTTCACATGAGCGCTGCTATTCAAAAGGAGAAAATTAGGCCCTATTAAAAAGGTGTGAACGGCATATTAGCACCAAGCTGAGATATATTCCTTGAGAGAATCAGAAGAGTTGAAATCAAAAGAGTTGGTTTGGTGTTGTTTAATGTGGTGGCTTGGTCACCTAAAGCTGTCTGTTTTTATCAACAGTATGATACCTCCACTTGGAGATCAAGACTTTCTAACCACTAAGAATGAAAATGAGTTGAAGTGTGCCATAGGGGATGCTTGTTTGCCAGAGGAGGTAAAGGAAAGCATCTCTATTAGAGGTGAATATAGAGAGAAGTTCAGAAAGATGGCATCCTGTAGTTCAGTGCTGGAAATTTGATTCTTCGTGTACACCAATCTATCATCCATTTATCTGGTCATCCATTCTTCCCATCTAGTACCCACCTACTTATCTATCTTGACTATCTATTCAGTTATCTGTTCTTTCTATCTATCTATCTATCTATCTATCTATCTATCTATCTATCTATCTATCTGCTATCTGTCCTTAAGCCACCCATAGTCTCTCCTTCTGATATGATAGATACACTCTGAGAATACTAAGCTTTCCATTGACAATAGACCAAAGAAAATACAGCTCCCCGTTTCTGAGAGTAAGACAATTCAGCAACTTTTGTTGACACATGGCAAAAAGAGTAGTCTATTTTTCAGCTTTAAGGCTGCAGTTGTAGCATGGGACAATATAACTAAAATTGTGGTAAAAATGGTTGTGACTTCCCAAGTAATAAGAAGACAGAGTTGAGTGGCCATGGTCATTTGAGAATGAAGGAGACAGCATTAAAAAGGAGAAAGCCTAGAAAGGGAATTCTTTGGTTCTATGTTTGTAATCAATCACTCATCTCTGGTGACCCCTTAATGTTGTGTGTACTAGCCAGAGTCAGAACCAGATAGATAATGACTAGAGAACTGGACTAGATGCCCTTGTGGTTTGAATGAGACCCTGTCATGTTAGAGAAGGTTAGAGAACCTTTAGAAGGTGGAGTCTTCTAAAGGAGTACATCACTGGGGAATGGGTTTATAGCATGCCCCACTACTTGCTTTCTCAGCTTCCTGTGTGCAGCTGAGATGTGATCTCCCAGTTTCCTGTTCTTTCCTGCCACTTGCCTTGTCTTCTGTACTGCAGTGGGCTGTATATTGCTCTGGATCTGTAAACCAAAAGAAACTCTTCTGTAAGTTGCTTTTGGACATGATTTTATCACAGCAACAGAAAAGTTAGTAACATAGATCTGACCTGTTTTTTTATAGTAAACCAAGATGGTGTTTGCTGTAATATACAGTCACTTCCTCATTTAAAATAGATGTCCATATTCTTCAAAGGAATATGACAGAATCTTATCTCCACACCAGTTCTCATGATGTTCAGTATATAATCTATGGTTACTTAACTTAAAAAAAAAATCAGAGTAACTATGGCCCATTGTCAAGAAGATGATTTTATTTAAAAACAAAAGCCCACTTCATCCAAAAATGGTAAAATGCTTAACCAGTGACTCTCAAGAAGGTAGCATAAGTGAGATAAAAGAAATATTCTTCTGCAAATGCATGAGAACATAGGATGAAGATGAGGCTTTGGAAGTTTCAGATGCAGAGAAATACTTATCTTGTGTCTTTGGTAGAGACTGTCTTCTCTTATTTATAAGGCTTTGAGCATTAGAATCCAGAGATGGTTTGGAGCTCTATCAGGTATCATTAGGAGTGGACACATGGGATCTAAAGATCATCAGAGTAAAACATATATTTGACTGACAATCATCGCCATCACTTGTTAGGTTCTGCATGTGCCAGGACTAACAGCCCTGTAAGTGCTGTGTACCACTTAGTACTCAGGTAATGCCCATGAGGAAAACAGTCTCCTCCCTGCTTTACAAACCATCAGGTAATAGGGTAACTAAATAATAACGAAGGAATTTCAGTCTAGGCTTGCTTAAATTTGAGTCCCTTCCCATGTGTCATGTCTCCTCCCACTCCACATTTGTAAGATTTAAATGTTAATACTCGCTTCATCACCGTCATCCGTCCATAGATATCTTAGAACATCTACAGAGCACCAACAGAACAGCAAGTTGCTCCAGAATGCAGAACCCCGTGTGAAAAGTGAGGGTAGTACATGCCTTTGCAAGAGCCCAAAGTGAGAGGAGCTCTTTCTTCCTCATTCTTCTGCTTATGTCTTTAAAACATCAGCCCATAGTCTGATAGCTCTTGGCAGCGTGGTTGGTTATATTCTACTCTACAGAAGAACAAACTTGGGCTCAAGTGAATGCGTTGAAGGCACTGGGTACGATACTACTTGTCTGGGCTCAAAAATTGAGACCTTCTCTTACACTTTAAATTTGAATCTCTCTCCTAGAAATTTGGTGGGAAAGACATGTTTTCTAAGTGTTCCAGAACTGAACCAGCTCCTGGCAGAGCCAGGCTAGTGAGAGGATGGGAATAGAATCTCACCAGCCAGCTTCGTCTAGAATGTCATGGCAGGAAATTATACTGGGAGTGACATTTACAGGAGACCAAACATTTTAACTGGAGAGATGGAGGATTTTTAAGACCTTACTAAAACCAAATCCCCAGGCTTAGACCATAATTTCCTCCCTTTCCTCTGACTCTTCGTTTTCCCCTTCTTTCCCTCTTTCTTCCCTCCCTTACAAGACAAGGTCTGTCTCTAACTTAAGCTGGACCAAAAAGGCTGTAGCCCCATGGTCCCTAACCCCTGACCTTCCTGCCTCAGTTTGCCAAATGCTGGTGTGCACCATCAGACTCTAGCGCCACTGCCTTATGAAGAATGTGAAGGAATTTTTGAGATCACTGATCTCAAGTCATCATTTTACAGGTGTTTTCAAAGCCAAGAAGGACTTAGTGTGCCTTAGAGGTAGAGCCTTATTATCCAGTTCAGAACCCTGCATCCAAATTCCTGTTTAGTGACCACACCTCAGCACATTTGAATCTCTCCCTTTTCTCTTGTGAGGTCTGTCTGAGTGAGTATTCCTTTCGTGCCTCTTGTGGCTCCTAAGAGATGCTGTCGGTAGAAATGTGCATGTTATAGTTTAAGCTGCCGCCCCATCTTGGAAGAAGTTATCATGAGAAGGCTGTTAATGAGCTTGAAGAGATGAAGAAGTATAAAGGAAACTGAGTGTCTCTGATCTTGTAACATAGCATTAGCACAGTGAACAGTGACTGAATCCCATGCTGAGCTAGCCACGCCTCATTGACCTGCTGCTTCTTAGATATGAGGAGAGTCAAAAGTTAAAATCTTTTGAAAGCCATATTATCATGCGATATAGCATAATCTCTAGTCAAGTTCCAAGCCATATATTAAAACGTGGCATGGCATACATTTTTAGAGGTGATACATGCAATTATTCTAAGTTAAAGATGGTACTGCATGTTACAATCAAAAAGACCAAGAGTGCTTCTGGGTTTTAGTTCTCTACAGCTTGAATGACCTTACAATTCTTATTCTAGGGTCTGAATTAAAACCAAAGAACAGCTGGAAAAGTAATTGTTTAGATGACTCTAATACCATATTTTAGACATATTGAATTTTAGATGTAATATATTTGAAAAGGATCATGGGTAACAATTTAATGTCCTATTTTAACCTTAACAGAGTTGAGACACTTCTCCACAGAGAGTGAAACTGTGCTGAGATCTTGAGATGAAATAAGAAATTAAATGTCTGTGTCTTTTTTGAGACAAGGTCTCATGTATCCAAGTCTTTTCTCAAACTTGCTACATAGCTGAGGATGGCCTTGACATTTTGATCACCTCAGCTGTAATTTCTCAGTGTTGGGGTCGAAGGCATGTGGCACCATAGCTGGATTATGCTGTGTCTTCAGTGCTGGTGTCAAAGGTGTGTGCCACCACAGCTGGGGCTGGAACCCACGGCTCCACAGAGGCTAGGGGGTACTTGAAGAACTTGGTTGCATTCCTGTCCTAGACACGTTTTTCTACAGGAACAACGTTGTGAAGAGCAGCAGCTTTCTGACTAGTGGCTTGTCACCACATAAGCAACCTCACTAGCAGCATCCGTTTGAGCAGCTCTGAAAGCATATGATGAACTTCTAACATCTTGACACTTCTGCAGCAATTGCTTTTTAGCAGTGCTCCCTATGAGAAGAAAATGGTACCCAGAATGGTTCAATACAATACCTCATCCTGCTATGTGGGGGAAGGAGTGTGCTTTGCTCTGGTTTATATTTGCCTTCAGATGATATCAACAGATCCAGAACAAATGCCAAGCAAGTACTTTATCTCCACAATTATCTTATGCTTTTGAAAATTAAGTATATATTCTTGCCTTCTTAGACAATGGAGAATGGTTTAAACTGTGAGGTAATAGAAGACTGGAGCTTCCAGACATCGCTGACTAATCCTCCCATCCCACCCTCTGTTGCACCAAGTCCCCATGGTCTTTCATGTAACATGCAAAGGCTTTTAACTTTTTCCCACTCATTCAAAGTTTGTGTTCTAGTCCTGCAATGTGGGCCCTTTGGGTGTCTGTTGCTGTAGTGGGTGGAGCACAGAAAGAAGGAGGAGGTTTAAAGAATAATCAGCTGACCTACTATAGGTGCCTTGTCTCTGCAATTCACGTCCATTTAGCAGTGCTGTCTTAGCAGGCCATCACTGGACATGTTCCCTGTCATACCCAAGCAAAGAGAACAAGGAAATAGCAAATTGTTTATTTCTCTTTTATAATCACAGGAGACACCAAATATCTCCCAGGATTGCTAAGACAGGCTAAGAAAGCATCTTCCTACTCTTGAAGTTAAAGGATACATCAGGGTAGCCTGTCAAATGGCCTTCCTCCAGTAAAACCAGTTCACTCCAACTCAAATTCCATAAAAAACAAAAACACGAGCAATATTGCTTCTCAGAACTCACACTGCACAAGATCACAGCTACTGTAAGGCCATATCTAGACACTATCTGTGATCCACTTGGTTTGTGGGCAGGTAGCAGTTAAGGAAAAACAAAACAAAACAAAAGACTCTCTAGAATATTCTAATTGAAAGCCAGAGTTTAGAAGTACTGTGATAGAACCTCACTGTCTGCCAAACAATAAAGAATGAAAAGAGGAGATGCTTCATTTATTACACCTAACAGACTAGAAGGAAAGTGTTTGTTGGTACCTGATGACTGTTTTAATGCTCATCACTTCCCAGGGGCTGTGCACACATAAGCCCACTTACACTGTATCTCAGCCTTCGTTTTCAAAGGGAAGAAACAGCTCCAGGTGTCAAGGGTCATGGTGCCATGGCTGCAAACCTTTAAATCTAGCTCTTTTCCTGAGAGTTCATCTCTTTTACTCTCCCATCTCATGTCTGCTTCTTGATATTCTCAGCCATTTTTCTTTGAGTAAAGATGGTTGAAGTCAGACAGGCTAACATGTATCAGTAGTGCTAATAACCTCAGTGACCTGAGCATTGCTGAGACATTTCAATCACTGTGTGATTCTCTTGGGTAAAAATAACACATTATCAAATATATACATGTATGCATATGCATATACATATTTCCATATTTTCATATATCCATATATATAATATTCATATATATATATATGAGAGAGAGGGGAGGGAAAGGGAGAGGAGGAGAAGGGGAGAGAGAGAGAGGGACAGGAAGAGAAGGGGAGCGGGGATTGGAGATATGGCTCAGAAGTTAAAAGCACTTGATGTTCTTTCAGGGGACCAGATTTCAGTTCCCTACACCCACAATTACCTATAACTCCAGCTCCAGGGCACCCAATGTCCCATTATGGCCGCTGTGAGCACCTATATACATATGGACCACACACACACACACACACACACACACATACACACAAAATCTTTTTAAAGTTTTATCCAAATCTCCTATGTTTCAAGGAGGATAAAGTGGCTGGACAGGTAGACACATAGACTATACACACCCAGCAAGCTGAGCTGCATTCCCAGAAGCCACATAGACCTGGAAGGAAAGAACTGACTCCAAACGTTGTTCTGTGACCTCCAACATGCATGCCATGGCATGCACATGGCCACACTCACGCACTATGTGGACACACAGAAGAACAACATAAATAAATAACTTAAATTTTTGTTTGAAACGTATAATTAAGGACAGGTGAATCTGGGGAAGATAAAAGTCTGCACCCTTTAATTTATTTCAAATGGCTCAGAAGCAATTAAAGAAATGTTCAAAGTCCTTAGTGATCAGTAAAATGCAAACCAATATGACCCTAGATTCCATCTTACACCAGTCAGAATAGCTAATCCATTAATGGTATATTTCATGCTATCATTTTGCCTTTGCCTATGGTTTGCATTCATGAAGTTTGACCTCGTACTTTATAGCAGGGCTGTGATGAACTTAGATTCCAAGATAGGAAGGTTTGAAGATCACTGTCTCTGCTGTGTATTTCTCTTACTCTATGCAGGTGGCTGAGTCCTGGCATCTTCTCAGGCCCAGTTTCCTGCTGTTTTGCTATTTCTCTCAAAGAGCATTGACTCTGCCTCCTCCACCCCTGTGGGAATCCGAGGGAACCCAGACTTTTCTTCTTTGAGCACTTGCTTCCAGAATCCTGAGAGTCTATATTTGCTCAAACCTCAGGAGGATTTGTTGGGTCTTTTACATGTCATAAAAATTATAAAAGACAGACCTTTAAATGGAATGTGACAGGGTGAAACTACAAAGGCAGGGGATTTATTTGGACTAGATGCCACAGAGTGGTTCTTTACAAATAGCAAATGCAAGGGAACTTTTCAGACAAAGAATCAAGTGAAGTTACTTGGTGCGAGCATCTTTGAAGGGAAGAGACCATCTTTTCAGGCACTTGTCTAACGCCCAACAGGTGTTTACAGGCCAGTGTTTCAAGACTGTGCTGTTGTTGAATGTTGAGTGGTTTTCAAGCTGAGGGCTGTACCAGACTCCCTGGTGGGCTCATTAAGTCACTAATGGCTGGAACGCTTTCCCACAGTTCCAGACGCAGAAAAGTGGAATGTGCTGAAAAGTTCATGACCCAATTCCCAGGTGAAACTGATCTTATTCTCTGGACAGCAGACACTACGCTGCCAGAATGCCTCCCGTTTGGCCTGCCTGGATAAAGTCATGCTGTAACTTCTCTCAATGGCACCATAATAATGCCAGTCTAGAAGAAATGGAAAGCTCCAGAAGGGTGGTGACATAGTGTCCAGTACCCCTGATGAGGTCATTCTGGCCAGTTGTTCCTGCATTCCCACTCACTGCCTTGCCTGCCCACTGGAGCTCCTGTGGCTTCACATTGCTCTCTGGGAACCAGTCTTGTGTGGGGTACTGATGGTAGAGGGAAGTTGTGGATTCTAGCCCCTCTGCTACCCACTCTCAGTAATGGATCTGTGGGGTTTCTTTCAATCTGCCTAGAATCTTATGTCTTCTTTGCCTTGGTTTGCAAGAGGTGGGCCTAGGTGGCCTGCTTTTTAGGAGCCTATTTTTCTGTGTGTTCTTCCCTGACCTGGCTGTTTCTGTCTTTGGAGAGATGGAGCACTTTGTGGTAGAGTCTGTCTGGAAGCTTTCACGTTGGAAGTTCTCCTGGGTGATTCTGACATGTCTGTGCTTTGGTTCCCTCACATCTTCCTGCTAATTATGAAGTCTACATTACCCTCATTCCCCAGGGAAACCAGAAGGACAGAAAGACTTCTTGTGGAAAAGACTGAAAATGCAGGAGACCTTCAGAGCAGTGTGCTTTCTTAGGCCTGAGGAAATTCAAAGATAGGTTAGCCAGTTTCTAACACTTCATGAGTCAGTATAAAATTTAGCCTCTCTTAAGAAACCATGAAAATTCTGTATTCACAATTTCAGAAGTGATGGTTTTACTAAGAACACTTATTTTTATTAAAGATTTATTTATTTTTTTATTCTATAGGTAAGGACTTTTTCCTGTGTCTATGTGCACACATCACATGTGTGCCTGGTATACTCAGGAGCTAGAAGAGATCACCTGGAACTGGAGTTATAGAGGTTTGTGAGCTGCCATGTGGGTACTGGGAAATGAACCAGGGTGCTCTGGAAGAACAGTCAGTGCTCTTAACTGCTGAGCCATCTCTTGAGGCACAAGAACACATTTTCTTAGTTTAAGGGTATGTTTTTCTCTTGGTTTTACACACTAGTTTTTAACAGCACTAATTTTTAACAGGAAAGTGTCAGAGAAAAGAGTCGCTACAGTGTCCATTCCATTGACATTTTCAGAGAGGTCCAGGCCTGGGGAACTGGCCTAGGTCACTCTACTTGTGTCCTTAAGAACAATTTTTCAGGTCTGTATTAAATGTAGATCTCCAGCCACTCCAGTGCCCCAGAGTCACCAGCCTCCTTTCCTTGCTTGCTTGGAGTTCTATGTTTTAGCTTTTCTCTCTGCATCTTCCTCAGGAAAGAAAATTGTCTGTGTTCTCCTCAGCCGAACAGCACTGGTTCACAAGCTTCAAAGAGTACTTTGGAAATCATTATTCCCATGTCTCTGTTTTTCTTTTTCCGTTTCTATTTATTATTTTAAAAGGTTTTGAGATCCCATTAAGAAAACCCACAGATAGTTCGTTTGGCAGAGATCTTGGTTACAAAAATCCATTTGGCTTTGTACCAAGGCAGTGACCTATAAATATGCATGCTGGCTCTGCTTCTTCCTGTGAATTTCTGCTGTGGAGATCTTGGATCCATGCCTTGAAGAAAATGTTATCTTGATGATAGCCAAAGGTTGTATTCTGTACTAGAATTCAAGATGCTGATTACAGACTAGAGGACTTCTTTTAGCCCTACAACTCATTCTCTATCAAGTAGATGCTGTGAGTGGGGGAGGGGATTCATTAGTGGAAATGGGGGTGGGGAGTTGTGTTGAGCATTGTGGGTGAGCCACAAGCTCATTGTCCCCACAGGGATGATAACATTAAGAACACCATCTGAGATGCTTACAAACTATGTTTATATGTGAGAGAGAATAAAATAGTATATATTTGGTACAGTTCTCATATTAACTTTGGGAATATAGACGATCATCAATAATATTCCAAATATGTTGCTGTTAAGGGCTGTACCTACTCAAGATCACTTTATCCTTGCGTCAGGCCCCTGACATGAGTTCTCCGCTGATAGGTTAGAAAATGGAGAGTTAGAGGAATATATGCCTAACTTTTTATTTTCTGGCTGCTCGCTAGTATCAGATTTGAACCCATGTCTGCTGAAATGCAAAGTCCTCACAATTCACTAGCCTGAGCTACTTCGGACTAAATCTGCAACAGAATGTGGCCAGAACAGTGATGTGCTGGCAATGTGGTGCTGTTCCTCGTCACCAGCCTTGGGTCCTTTCATGCAGAGGGTATGGGGAAAGCTGTCCTGCTCCTCTACTCAGGGCTTTGCATTCCCGCCATTGTTCTGGTTGTTCTAGACATTGTTAGGTTCTTCAGTAGAACCATAGTTAGCATTCTAATAACATAACAGCATACTCACAACACACAGTAAGAGAGATTTGTATTATTTTAATTTAGGAATTGTTGTCAAAATACACATTAACTAGAATTATTAATTTTGTGATCAATATGAATTTGGAAATACATTCATATTGATCATTGACATGTTTGGGTGACAAATAATGAAATATTAGTTCTCATTCATTGTAGCTCCATTTCCCTAAAGCCTACAGATGTGATGGTAAGAAGATTTTATACACTGTTGTATATTAACATTTCTTCTTCTTTAAAGGGGTGAATGTGTTTAATTATATTATGCTTTTGGAGGTAATTTTAAAAGAGAGTGTAGACTGTAAAGCGTGTTGATTTTCTAGATGCTGTCATATGGGAATAATGAAAGAAACTAACATTTTATACATCTAACAATAATGACTTCAATTTTCAAAGATTTGCATGTACCTTACCCTCAGCTAACCCTGTTAGCCAAGAACCCTTATATTTGCACAGATCCTGTGCATATAGGTTTTGAGTTTCAAAAACTCAGCTCAGACTCAGCTCCTGTCTTTGCTTCAATTCAATGATTTCTCCTATAAGATGCCTTCGTCGTGGTACTGGAAATTGATGCTGATAAGCTAGATTTAACTATAGGATCACATTTAGCACAGTGGTGCACTGTCAGGAACATAGCACTCTGTGTTTCTTTCACTCTTGAAAAATCATAACAACCCAGAACCTACAAATTCTATAATATAGGAGTTCTATTCATAGAAACAACCCAAATGCCTTCATGGCATCTAAGGATCATCATGGAAGACATTAACAATGCATAGAGTATCATGTTTATGAGTACAGAAAACCTGGTAGTACATAAGTGAGAAACAAGCTACAAATATATAAAAGATCCCTCCTGGAAACATCTTCATCAACAGCTTCAAACATTCAGTCTTCTTTAAAACCATGCTGAGATCCCATGTTCAAGATCTGCCCATATTGGGGGTGGGAACTTTTTGATAGATGTTCCGTAGAAGCTTTCCTCTAAATAATAAGTAGTGGGTAAGGCTGGAAGATCTCTCCTACAGAGGAGACAAGTGGAGGCTGTGACTGGTTGTCCAGCCTTCACTCTGCCATCAGCAAAGCCAGCCCTGACCTTGAGGAGGGACTCTGCTTTTTAAACAATGGCTTCCTTGGCCCATCTTTAGTTAGTTTCCTTCCCATCTGCTCTTTCCATAAATTGAGTTTACCTTGATGCAACTCACGTAGGTATTTTAAACTTTTAGAACATGTTTGCTTATTTTATTTTGTGTGCATGGGGAATCAGTTCTCTCCTACCATGTCATTCTGAAGAGTAAACTTGTCTTCAAACTCAGGGCATAGCAGGTGCCTCTACCCACTGAGTCACTTCAAGAGTTCCCTTCAGGAAATGTAAAGGACTGTGATGAAAAGATGAAGAACATGGTATCCAGGCTGCCATATCTGTGTTTCTTTTAAACAAGTACCTGTGGCATGCCTTTACTCCCATCTGGTCAGTCTTTGGTGTAGAATCACTGACTCCTCATGCTAAGCAGTAATCCCCACACTGAGAATGGGGCAACATTCACTTTGATGAACATGTGAAAAATGTTTATTTATTCCTAGGAAATATCCCAGTGTGTTGAGGAACAAGGGCTTAGGGCTGTCACATGAATGGTTAGGAGATTACCATGGACAGACACACCTTCCGTCACTGTCTAGTGGAATTAAGAGCCCATGAGTACAACAGACATACTCCACACAAGCCAATATCACTAAGCCAATATCACTAAGTCCTGAGGCAAGTTCTGCCTGTTCTCAATAAGGGAGTAGTGTATATACGGGGCAAGGCAGAGCCTTACCTGGAAACTGAATCTCTGAGAATTAACTTGACAATTGCTAACATTTTTGTTAGAATATCTATGCTAGGAATCATGGGTCAGTAACCTTAGGCAAAGGAAGTGAAGAG
The DNA here is from genome assembly GCA_021653895.1 of Mastomys natalensis. Classification (NCBI taxonomy): domain Eukaryota; kingdom Metazoa; phylum Chordata; class Mammalia; order Rodentia; family Muridae; genus Mastomys; species Mastomys natalensis. The sequence goes on along the minus strand of JAJTUV010000042.1, from coordinate 293,962 downwards.
CTCTCCCTCTGCAGGCTATGTGGTTTGGTTGCAGCTCAGGTGCTGTAGTAGACAAACCCCACACAGACCATGTTCAAATAAAACTTTATTTACCAAGCAAGCAGAGAATGAGGCTGCTGGCCACCCCTTGCTCTAAACAACGATTTCCCAAAATTAGGTCACAGATGCTCATTTATCTGGGAAGTTGCTGAAGAGGAAATACTAAATTGAAAATACTGTTTTATTTAAATTTCATGAATTTATAAAAATAAATAATATTGGCATATATTTGAAAACCCTGAGTATCAATTTTACTTCTCAGATCTCTTTGCTAAAAGCAATTGCTTCTCTTTCCTGCTCCAATAGGGACATAGCCATTGACCACTTCGCCTGCCCATTTCTATGTTTTGTTTTTCTATTTGTTACAGAAATAATGTTCACAACATACCTTGTTTCTGCAGACTGCGGCTTTCTGCATTCTCATTGCAAACAGTACTTTTTATAGTACTGAATTTCTTACATTAGGTTTTGGGGACCACCATGTGTACCATCTCTGTTTGCTTCTTCTATAATGGGGTTTATGGCAACTTGTTTTATTCTGTCAAAGGTGGATACTAAAACTTGAAAAATCAATAAATGTTACTTTGGATGATTTAAGGAGAAGCTGGTGACCACTATAGCTCAGTTTTCGTGTTGTATCTCCTTCTGTTATCTTGATTTTCCCACTGCCTGTTGCCTGTCATCTTTTACACTGTCAAATTCTGACACCAATCCACATCAAGGTCATCTCTCTACTTACTAGGTTCTCCTTCCCAAACTCCCCATCCTTCTGCTCTCTAAAAGTAGGGCTTCTCAGTCCCTCTGGAAATGCCCTTTTCAGTTCCACTGTATCTCACAAACTATCCTGTCCTCCCTGGAGTTCACCCCTTACTTGATTATACCTAGCTCCAGTTATTGCCCTAAAAAACATCCTGTTTCAATAACTGTTGTCCTTCCTGTTTATCTCTGACATAGACAAGAGATTTGTTTAGGATCCTTACATGGGTTGTGTGTGTGTGTGTGTGTGTGTGTGTGTGTGTGTGTGTGTGCTTATATTTTGTTTACTTGTTGTGAGTTTTATGACTTTTAATATCTTCACTTTATTAAAGTTATATGAAGATAGAAGAACAACTCAGCTTGCATGGTCGATCAGAAATCACCATGCTTTGCTGTGGCTTCATTTTAAATAGCTTTAGATAGTATTTTAGCATTCTGTCCAGGTCTCTAGTCTTTGGCTGTTTGGAAGTGTTGGATGAATAGGATAGGCATGGAATTTAGGATAAAAGTAGCACCCCTTGATGACTACAGACAAAAACAGGGTAGTGGTGGGAGGGGCTAAGTGACAAGAACAGGGTAGAGGTGGGAGGGGCTTCTCACAGGAGCTTCATTGTGTTCTCTTATGCAGCTGATGGGATTTCTCAGCTCTCTTCATGTTGTTCTTAGCTTTGATTTCATTGACTTTTCTCAGATCTTTCTTCTTAGAGATTTTCCTCATATGGCTGATAATCCTTGTTCCCCAGTCGTAATTGATTGTGTGTTAATATCCTTTTTAATCTCTTAATTTTAGTGAAGCTCAATTCATATGCTATACCTGCAGTTTAAACTCTTACTAGACAGTATTTTATTCTGCTGTCTTCTTGCAGCCATATCTGTGTTTGCTTGCAAACTTCATCTTTATTTATGTGAGAGTGAATTGAAACCCATGCTCTCAGAATTCTGTGTTATACACTCCTGTGCTGCATTCTTCTCCTTAGCTCATTTGTGGTGTATGGGATGCTTGGCTCATACAGGCTGGAAAAGGGTAGAACCTTGTTTTCCATGCAGCCAGAAGATGTGGGTTGCTTCCTAGGTGCTTTGCAGGAAGAGCATTTTCAATTCACCCTTAGACAACAACAAAATATATCTTGATAAGTTGGAGTAGCCCACATATTGATCACATCTTACTATTTTTTGCATTCATTCTTATTTTATGTGTGTATGATTGCTTGCCTACATGTGTATCAGGTATGCATGGTGCCCATGTGGACCAGAAGAGGGCAACAAATCCCCTGGAGCTGGGGTTACAGACAGTCATGGTTGACCAAGTAGGTGTTGGGAACTGAACCTGGGGCCTTTCTGAATGAACAGTAAATATTCTTAACTACTGAGCTATCTCTCCAGTCTCATGTCAACTTGCCCTCCCCCAATCCTCAAAAAAAAAACAACACAACAAAACAAAAAACTTCTCAGGAATTATAGACAAATGCAATGGGAACATCCATGTGTCTTATATGTCTTTCTATATGTCTTTCTCCATTTCTTTGGATGCTAAGGAAGCTTTCTTGGCTGGATTTCCCTGTGGAAATCAGGTCCCTAGGGTACTTGTTTATGTTAAACAAGGAATTAGGCATTGGTTAAAATAGGGACTAACTCAGTCCCCATATGAATGTGTCTATGTTCTGCAAGATAAAGGAGAGAAACTGGGTATCCATGCCTATGTGCTCAGTCCCTTAAGACACATGAATTATTCATGTTCCAGACTTCTTCATGAAGGTTTAAAGTAAATAAAACTGTTAATCCACAGGTTTGCTCACTCTGGCTTCCCTCCTGGAAAAATAATATCATTGCTGTGGCTCAGCTCCTTGTCACTTGTCAGGGATCTCATCATCATCCCGTCCCTCTCATTCTCAAAGGGTGGCCTCTGTCCTTGTCACTAACATGGAAGGTGGTGGCCACAGTTGTTGCCCTACAGCATGTCATACCCAGCCTGTAAGTTGTGAGGCTTTCAGGATCAAAGAGTTAATTAATAAGCTACTGGTTTCTGGTTTTCTAGACTGAGGTTAGGGCTATGAGATTACTCAATGGGGAAAGGCACTTGTTAGCAAGCCTGAAGGAAGTAAGTCACTGTGGAAGGAGAGAAATGAATCCTTGTGTGCTGTCCTCCATGTGTGATCTCTGCCCTTCTTGAACATACAAAATACACAAATAAATGAATATAAGATAATTAATGTGAGGGGTCCTTGTCTGAGCCTTTTCATAGCTTCAGAAATTGTCTCACACAGGGCTCCCATGATTTCAGGATCTCCTGCTGAAATCCTCATGGTAACATTTGACACAGAAGGTGAAGTGCTTCATCTGATTCCTGTTGAGTTATTGGCTTGTGGTTGGTTAGATGGGAAATATCCTCCAAAATTCATCAGCAGAAGTTTGATCACAAACAGTGACTTGGCATGGAATCTTGAGATAAGACTTAGTGGAAAAAAATGAGATGACTAGGTGAATACCCTCAGAGGGAATATTTAGGCTTTATACATCTCTCTGTACCCCAGTCTTAGTACTGTAAGCTGAGTGGCTTTCTCTGTACCACATGCTTCCCTTCCTGTTGCCTTACCACAGACCTGAAACAAGAAGGCCAGGAGACCTTGACTGCAAACTGTGAAGCAGTGGGCAGAAGTAAATCTTTCCTCCTTGAAGTGCGTTCTTGGGTTTCTTGTCACCTGACTAATGCCTTGTGTGTGAGTGTGGATGTGTTATTTCTCCATACCTGCATCTACTATTTAGAAAACATGGGCAAGAAAACATCATTCATTACCTCCTTCTCAATTCTTAGGGGCTTTCCAAGGTCTTTTCCAGGGCACTCCTCAGCTAACTCTTTAGAGATCCTGACATACCTGGACAGAGACCTTTCTCATGACCCAGAAGTTATAAGGTAACTGGTGTCTAGTATTCCATGATTTTCTGGTTATACAGGACAGTTCTCTGGAATAAAAGAGTCCCTCTGAGAAAACAGATATTCTTGTGTCCATTGAGCTAAAACCCAGTGGGAAATAAGGAGTTAGGTAAAGAGAGAGGACAGCTATCAAGCTACTCTTGCTCTGTGATGGGGCACTGAAATTTGATCTCCATACCCCCCCAAAAAAATACTGTTGATCTTCCAACCAGGAGATGGCTTGCTCTAGTACATACCTTTAGTACATCCCCTTAGGATATAGAAAGGGAAAGACAGCCGTCATATTTTTAGAAAGGTATGACACTAACGAAATCCCAACTGGTTTCCCATGCAAGTACATTTCCTTGCATTTACTTATGCATTGAACACTCTTCTGCCCACAATGGGATGGCTTTGTATGCGACTTAAATATGGTTCACAATGACTTTAGGACACTGATAAGCTATTACTGGCAGACTGTGAAAACAACTTTAATACAGTACATGTTAATAGTTAATGTAATGATTTAATGATAGTTATGCTATGATATGTAATTCTATATTGTACATAGTAGAAATATATACTAACTTATTAGCTGATGGAGCACACTTAAGCCAAGTCACGAATATTCTATGGTAAGCCTATTTTTTTTTTATCTATTTAGGAAAAGAAATATAAAATATTTTAATAAGGTTTGGGAACATTAAAATATTACTTAAAATATTTGATTGAGAATTCCAGCTTGTGAATAAAATTAAGTTTAATTAAAATATATTAGTATGTTATCAATTTTTACTGTCACTGAGTGCTGGGCTTTGAATGATTTGAGTGTGCTCCCAAGACATCATATATTGAAATTTTCTCATAGGAAGGTATTAAAAGCCTAGAAACTTAATCCTTCTAAGGATCCTTGGGGAGGTGAATAGCAGAAGGTCAGTGAGTTAATGTAGAGAGCCTCGTGTTTGAATCTTTCATGAAGAAGAGAGACTAGAGTAGACATATATGTGTGCATAGTTCCTACCTTTTGCTGTGGGATACCCTCTCTGTTAGTTAAAATACCCTGAGGAAAGCAACTCAAGGGAGGAAGGGTTTAGCTTGCCTTCCAGCTACAGAGGGGTCCAATATGATGGGGAAGAGATGGTACTGCTCATTCCCTGGACCTCTCAGATTCTTTTAAAATTTCTCTTTCCTTGTCTCACATAGAATAGCTAGCCTAAAGACCATCCTTTAAAAGTATAAAATAAAGCACAAATAAGATAAAAGCACGTAATGAAAGCCCACATTGTAGCCAGGTCAAGACAGAAGAGTGTATCTATTGATATAGGTCTTCTTCTGGAACTTCATTTCTAATACCTCTTTTTAACTCTTCTTTAGTATCAATATAGAAAGTGTACTTCCTTCTTTAGTATATAAGGAGTATAAGCTTCCTTCAGAGTGCATGTGATTCCCATGTAGCCTCAGGGCCTTGGCAGGAATTACCAAGTATACTAGTTAACTCTAGTTGTTAAAACAAATATTCATATAAACAAATCATTTAAGAGTTCATGCTATTCATTTTTGAGACAAGGCTATTATGTAGCCTTGGCTAGACTAGAACTTACTATGTAGAAGTAGCCTTGGCTAGACTAGAACTTACTATGTAGACCAAGCTAGCCTTGATCTCCCAGAGATTTGCATGCTTCACCATGCCTGATCTATGATTGTAATTTTATTTCTTGTCTATGCCAGGTCCAAGCAGGAATTCCTTTTAGCTTCTTGAAAAAGCAGTCTTCCCTGGGTGACTAGGAGGCATGTACTATTTCCATCCTATGGTTCTGTTATCTTTAAAATGCATCTTGCAGCACTCATTTGAATCAAGCCTTTGGAAAAGTCCAGGCCAGATGTTAGAGGAAGCACACAACAAGTATTACTAATAGAGACTTCAAGGGTTGCTTGCATTTCACTTCTGTTTAGGTTTGATTGACTAGAAACAGGTGACTATTCTCTCTAACATAGATGTAAGCTGTTAGAGTCTAGGTATAGTCCAGATTCGGAACATATGGTCAGTTTCTATCAAGACTTGTGTGTATTCAAGCTACGTAGACAAAAATGCAGATCTTTGTATATCTTTATATAATTCAAAGCTTGGTTCTTACATCCAGGTTCCCCTTTCTTTAGAATGTGTGTGCACATGTATGTATGTGCATGTAGGTATGGTACATGCTTGCTGCATTGCATAATAAAACTAAAGCTTCAGGCTAACAAAATGTGTGTTTAAATGACTCTTGTTCCTTTAAGTTATTTGCTGACAGTACCTCAAACTCTGTGGGCTGTGAGAGGCATAGAGATATTCTGAAGGCGCCTGGTACTAGTCTTGCTGAGTGCCCGAATCTCTTCACAACCTTGAGTTTATTGACAGTCTGTTGAAGGCTTCAGTTTAGCCATATGATACTATTAACATCATGGAAACCGATAATACTCCCTGATTTTCCCTTAGAAAGACAGATGTTGGCATTTCCCATCACTGGATGCTTACTGCCCAGTTCTTGTGTTTGAGACTGAACAAGATGGTGGCAAGATGACCTCTCAAAGGCCCCACCAACCAACAAAAAATTAAATGAATCAAATATACCTTGCGTTAAAGGATTTTCTGATTGTCTGATTCCCACCTTGTTATCTCAAGAACCAAGTCTCTAGGGATTCCCTTCCATGGCTCCTCAGTTCTCTCCATGTCCCATGCCATTTTCAGAGAAGTCTCTTTGCTAAAACACACTAGTTGATGTTTTAAATAGGCAAATCTCAATCCTACCTGCTGAAGGCATGGGCTCTATGTTGATGTTTGTTTATTTTCTCTGGGAGTGAAGCTCTGGGCATCAAGGCCTTGATATACTCATCCCAGCAGGAAGTGGTATGGGAGAAAGCCAAGAATGGTCTAACAAGTGATGCTTGTGTTCCCATGACAACCAGAAAACAGCAGAAGGAACTAGCCCTGCTTTTCTTTCCTCTTAGTATCATGTAGTATCTGTATCATCCCAAGGAAGTGATGCCTTCAGCTTCATCAAGTTTCCTGAGCTTTTCAGGAGAGAAAGAATTCAGTAATTAAATTCAACCAGTGTTTTTTAAGTGCCCGTTGTATGCACAATGTATTAGGGCATAAAAGGGAGATTTTGAAGCTTATAATCAAATATTGGAGCGAAAGCAAGTACTTAACACTCAAGGGTAATTCTGAGAAAGAAGCTTAATTGAAATTTATTTAATTAATTAAAATTAAATTTGCATGTAACTGATCTGAGTTGTAGCATCCTACATGTCAATTATCTCTTTTTATTTTGATACAACTTAAATAATTATGTACACTGGGATGTAATGCATGGATTGAAGAATATCACTGCATATAGATATGATCAAGAAATGGCCTTTTCTTTTTAATAACTTATGTGTGTGTGTAATGAAAGTCAAAATGGTCACAAATACTTTTAATAAAAATGGCTTGTTTTGAGAGTCTGATAGAAAGTAGAGCGTGATCTTCAAAGAAAATCTTTTAAGAAAGAAATGGTGTTTGGGTTTAGTCTTTAACAGAAAGTAGTGTGTTGACAGGTGGACATGAATAATCTAGGGTAAAGACCAGGCTTGAGCACTGGCCAGAGAGATATGTGTTAGACAAGACACGAGCAAAAGTTGCAATCATACATCATCGTGCTACTCTAAAAGATCTATTAGAGTAGTATGTAGTCTTTACTGGATCCTAGATACAGTGCTCAGAGAACTCAGGCTGAGTGAGAAGAACTCCCAAACTCAGTTTCACAGAAGGAGAAGACAATGGCCAAATAAACATTTTAATAAAGCAATTGGCAAGGTACAGTTGTGAAATAACTCACAGATATAAGAACAATCTTCTTTTTAAGAAACTATATAAACCGACTCTGTTGCGATCCACCATTTTACATCCATTACCTCATGCCATCTTACAATGAGCTATGAGGCAAGATTTGTTATCATCTCCTTTGGGAAATGAAGACAATATTGAAGCAATGAACATGAAGCGATTTCCCCAAGATCACCTAGTGGCAGCACAGGAAAAGGATTCAAAGCTGGTTTCACATGATCAAACGAACCTGTCCAGAGAGCTGGGTTGGTGGGCAGGGGTGAGACAGAAGCCAGGCAGGTGGAGAAAGGTATTTTGGGAAGTGAAATTAACACATGAAATGTTTGGGGAAACATCAGAAGACTTTTGGACATTAAGGATGAGCTTCACATCAGCCTTACTTGGATTTGGACATGAGAATGTCATTAAGAAGATAACTATTTTTTTATAGAGTGTCTGAATTTCCCCTTTGATGTCTTTCCTTTAATATTGACAGACATTCTACATGGCCTGTTACATATCTTCTATACCCATGAACTGGAAATCCATTCCTATTAGGTCTGAGGTCTACAGCTTAGTGTTCGGCTTTTTCTCAGCAATTTTGTCATTTATGAAGAAGACAGCCATTTTGAATCAAATGACATTTTAAACGGTGATATGATATTATCACAGTATTTGACCTCAGCCCTTGAGGAATTTGCAGTTCAGAGGCTGTCTAGCCCAACATGGCAGCAGCACATGGCTCCTTTAGACATGGAAAAAGAGTTAGCCAAGGAAACACAGGGTCCACCAACTGTTTCCGCCTAAGAATTGAGCTGTTCTATAGGAGTGTGACTGTGTATATGCATACACATTATTTGTGTGTTTGTGCTGGTGCAGATGAATGTGAATAATCTCACAAATGAGAGAGAGAAAAAAGTCTTCCTAGACATGAGGAAGATTCTTAAACATTGCTGAAGTTTCCTAGAATGTACTTTGGATTAATAATGGAAAATCTTATTGGCCCTTAACTTAAGAGAGTTCCTTAGCTTCCCTCCCATAAAATATGTTCATTCAGCCATAATGCAGAATTGAGGCAAGACCATTACAGTGGTGGCCACCACATGGTATCTGCTCTGTGAAGGAGAAAGCAAAGATAACAGCACCCTTCATAGAAGTAAAGTCTTATTTTTAGCAAATGCTAGTCATGGTCATAGTTTGTGGCTTGACTGTTTCATAATGCAGAAAGATATATTTTTAGAGAAACAAAAACTATCTTCTCCATGATTCTATTTTTTAATGGGAAAATTGAATTGAAGCTATCCAAGGGCTTTAAATTTGGAGGTAAGGGAACATTGTATGGTTTATGTTGGCTGGAAGACTAAACACTTCAATATAACATCAATATATAATTTGTATGCCTACAAATATTATTGGCATAAATAATTCATGTTGATGCTTTACATTCAGTTGGTTAACAGTGTCTTTGTCATTTTTTATCAGTCACGATGCCTTGCAATCTTGTTCATTGTGTTTAAAGAATACTCGGGAAATGGTTCAATTGTGTGTCTGGATGGTTTAATGTATTTATTCATTTAGTCAGATGTGATGAAGTACAGAGTGTTTAATATGCATGCTTACAATGTACTAGAGCCTGGAAATTAATTACAGACAGTGTTATTCTCTTTCATTCTCAGAAAAATTAGTTTTTTTTTTTCAAAATGCTGCCATTTTGTACATTTAATTTCCTTGAAGCTTTTCAATGGCTTTTGAACACTCCTGAGCATTTGAGCTGTCAATGGGAAACCTTTGGTTACCTAAATGGGCTACCCACATGAAATTTGAGTTTCTCTAAAATGAAATACAAAATAAGTTTCCTATGCATGGAGGAGATACTTTCAGAGAGTGTTAATTGCTGTGACATAGCCTTGAATTGTGTCTGTGTTATTCCATGCAGTACCCATGATTTTGGCCTTGAAACCACTTCTGAGAGTTTATAAAGAAACTATGTATAAAGATCAGACTTGGTTGCAACCAACCATTTTGCATCTATAGACTTTAAAGACTCCTGAGCATTACCATGTAGTTCTGGCCTTGGAAACACTTCCTTCAGTGACTGACCCAACTTGTCCTTTCTCCTACCTCCTGAATCTTTGATGGGTCCAGTGCCTTCTCTGGCTACTCTAAAGCCAGTGTCCCCTTGTAATAATCATTTCCTTGTATCACTTTCTTCCAAAAGAAACTCCAGTTCCTTCCCACTTGCTGGTCTCTGCTTGAAGTTACCTTTCATGGGATAATGCAAATAGTTTGTACACAGTGGGCATAATTGGTGTCTAAGAAAACCAGAGACTACTAGTAGTTATTACAGTAAAATAACATATTTTGTCCAGCACAATTGTACCAGGTGAATCAACCTTAGGGACGAACTGGACTTAGTTTTGTACACAAAAAGAAGGGAAGATTTTTAATTAAAGAACAGAGGCGATAAGATCTAGTGAGGTAAATGTCTTGTTAAGTTGCCTAAGAGGATTCCTGCTGTCAGCAGCCTCTGGTGGTCAGATGTTCCCTGGAAGAATGGCAGAGGATAAAGATAGTCATTAAATAGTAAGGGTAAAGGATTCTACTAAGCCAGTTCATGCTAGTTCTGTGGTAAAATGTCAGACATGCAAGTCCAGAGTCAAGAAAGAGAATTGAGAGCCAGTCTACAGTTTAGTTGATGAGAGCTCCCTAATAATGTGATCTTTCCAAGACAGGAGGTACATTTTCAATATGGAAACTCAATTCTCAATGAAGTTCATGATTGGAATGGTTTTCAGGGAGAACCATAAGCAATGCAGGCAGCTCTGGTGCCATGGAAGGGCCGGTGGCCTTCTTCTGAAGAGGGTTGCTACAGACTGGTTCATCACAGAGAGTGAGAATTGGCAGGGAATGGATGGGAAACTCAGTATCCTGGGAGAACCTTCCCCACTCACTGCAAGCCTGGCATAAGTGCTGAGAGTTTAGCACATGCATGTCAAGTTTTTGTATACATTTCCACTGTGGCTGCTTTTCATGCCAGAAGGTTTTTGCAACCCTAGGTGTGTGGATGTACAAAGTAGGTATATAAATCTTGACAATCAGTCAGTCATAAAGAACCTTATTTCAAAGCAATTCTGGTGGTTATGCATATGTTAACCATTTTTAGTCATTAAAAATCTGCATATTAATGAGATGTGTTTGTATATTCATTTTTACATAAAGAATGAAGTCATAGCTGAATTGTACTGAAGGACTTACAGCATCTTCAGCTCTCTTCAGAGCTAATACATGAATGTGCTTGTGGGAAGGGTATCTGTGTAGGTGTCTGCATGTGTGTATAAAGGTACATGTGTGAGTACAAGTGGAAGACAAAGGTCAACACTGGGTGTTTCCTAGAACATTCTCTACCTTAGGTGTGGAGACAGGGTCTATCACTGGTCCTGTATCTCATCCATTCAGTGAGGCTTGCCAACAAATGAGCTTTGTGTATCTGTTTTATTTTTTTTTAACTCATCACATACTCAAACTAGGGTTACAAATGTGTACCACCACTGTGCCCAGCTCTCATGTGCAAGCTGAGATATAAATTCCTCATGCTTGTAAAATAGGCACTTTACTGAGTCTACCAACTTTCCAAACATGATATTTTAATTTTTAACTATAAATCATAAGACTGCTACTTCACATAAATATGCAGAAAAACTGTGGTTTGTGATAAGAGTGTGTTTAGGGCCATTTCAGAAATCATTGGACATTCTTCCCCAATCTCAAGTCAATTCATTTAATAATTCTTCACAACACTTCTCATCAATTCAAACAGCAATTTTTAAAATCGATCAGTCTAACACAATTTAGTCCAAAGATAGATAAATTTGATACTTACATGCTGAAGAAGGGTAGTAGGAAAATATTAAATATTGTTTTCCATAATTAAACTCATTTAGCTTTAGAAGAGCAGAAAACTTTTATATAAGGTGAAATGTATACCATGCAGTACTCTCAGATCTAAGCTGAAGTATTCCAGGCAGAATTCTAGTTGTGTGGTGTGATGGCTTGCCTAGTGCAAAGCAAGTATGTTGTGTGTTCAGAATCAAGGAGTCATTGAAATTACACAATACACCAAGTGCAGGGCCTTCTAGAATTACCTTGGATGTGTTACCCACTTGAGTTTGAAATAATTTCTAGTGATTGAGAATTCAGAAACCTTCTTACTATCACCAAGTTTTTGTGAGCCCTCCTCATTCTGCTCAGCAACGCTGGATGTGGTTATGACCCACGGTTTATGACATTATGTGTTAGATAAATTAATGGAGTTCACAGATGAAGGATATGACACAGAAATCTTGGAGAATTCTGCTGTCTTCTCTTTCCTACTTAAAAACAAGAGACTTATTTATTTACATATTTAATTTATATGAGGATACTGTCACTGTCTTCAAACACACCGGAAGAGCATCAGATCCCATTACAGATGATTGTGAGCCACCATGTGGTTGCTGGGAACTGAACTCAGGACTCTTGGAAAAGCGTCTAGTGCTCTTAACTGCTGAACCATCTCTCCAGCTCCCTCCCCTTCCTACTTAATCTGAGTAAAAATTTACCTTTATTTATTTTTTTTTACCCTAAGTCAAGGGTGTGGTTAATAGATAATCTATAGCCCTCGAGGTATGGAGGGTGCCAATGACTATCACAAAAGATGGAAGTCTCAGGAATTAGAAACCTGGGGACAAAATATTTTGCACCACGGCTAGAACATCTAGAGCTGTGAGGTGCCTTTGTAGGAAGATTGAGCTTGCCAGAAAGTGAACCTGCAGCCATGAAGAGACGCAGAAATCCCACTCTATCTGGCTCCTTTATGGCCTCGGCACCCTGCCCTGCTAAACTAAGCATCCTTCTTTGCTGTATCTTATTTCAGTTTGGAAAGTGTTGGCCATGTTCTCTGAGGACCTGCTGAGCCAGGCGCTCTCTGGTACTGTACTGAACAAAGCTGGATTAGAAGTGCAGCCTTGCAGCAGCGCCTTGGCTGGGTACCTGAGAACCTCTTGGCACTGTGCCGCATAGTGTAAGTTCTATATTTAGCAGTGATTCATTCTACCCCATGGGGTGGCTACTACTGTAAAGGAAAGGTGGCCTGGTAAAACAAACAAACAAACAAAACAAAACAAAAGTTCCCTTTTGGGTTACAGCCTGAATAATTTTTAAATTCATGTTTTTATAAAAGTGTATCCCAAGAAATATAACATGGATTCATCTATTCTAATTTTCATCACTGAAAATGCCATTTTCTATATCTAGGCTTCTCATTATAAGAGAAAGTATACAGAAAGAGGAATGGAAGGATTTTGGAGTTTGCACTGGCCAGGCTGTTCTGAACAGACTCTGGGTGAGAACAGTCCAATATGATGTTTTGGGGGAACAGAAGGAAGCCAATTTGACTGAAGCTGGAAGGATTTTTCAACTTGGAAGATATCAGCTTCTGGTGCCTTCACAAAGACCAGATGATGGGAATACTGTCAAGGCAGCCTATCATTCTTCCCAGGTTGTTTTCCCAAACTTCTGCTTGCTTTGCTTTGTGTGAAATGTCCTTCTCAGGCCCAACTTTTCCCATGAAAGCTTCCAGATTGCACAACAGAATTAGAGTCCACGCTTGGCACATATCAGAAGTGTGAGGGAAAGGGCCAAATTCTAGGCAGGAAATACATAGTAGTGAGTGTAGAGAGAGCCCCAAACAAGCTTTACAGTTAGCGAAGAGCATAGCCTACTGTGTGTTTAGGAGACCGAGTAAGGGCTGCCTGCTTCAGACACTCCTCCCTATACTGGGAGATGCTAATACAAAGGCAAGATGAGATGCTTATAGACACTCCTCTCTCTGTGTAGCACTGGCTGTTTTAAAACTCTTTAATCCTCCCCCTACCTACTGAGTATTGAGATGTTCAACCCAACCAAGGAACACCAGATTCTTGCCTTCTTTAATGCCACTGAGTATTAGACAGGAATCTAGGCTTCTTCTTATAGTTGGTTTTACAAAGGGAGGGGTGGGGGACTAGTGTGTAAGTATGCTCTAGTGCCCAGCCAACCATCCTTGGGACCTAGCTTCTGCTGAGTCTTACTTTAAGATTTCCATTTTCTATGTGCCAGGAATCCTTGTTTAAATTAATATTGGTTATTACATCCTTGGTATCCTTCACAAAACTGAACCTCTGTAGGCAGAGAATTTTGATCACGGACAGGGTTTCTCTGTATAGCCCTGGCTGTCCTGGAACTCACTTTATAGACCAGGCTGGCCTCGAACTCAGAAATCCACCTGCCTCTGCCTCCCAAGTGCTGGAATTAAAGGCGTGCGCCACCACTGCCCAGCTAGTTTTCTTATCTCTTAAGCCATGACCTAGCCCCAAAGGTTTTATTATCTTTGTTTCTTGTGTATAAATCTTTGCCTTGTGTGTGTGTGTGTGTGTGTGTGTGTGTGTGTGTGAGTGTGTGTGTGTGCCATATGTATGCAATTTCCTTGGAGGCCTGAAGAGGGTCTTGGATCCCTTGAAACTGAAGTTACAAATGGTTGTGATCTACCATGTGTGTGTTAGAAACAAAAAGTAGATCTTCAGGAAATGCAGCAAGTTCTCTTAACTATTGACCTCTATCTCTCTATCCATTCTATGTCTTCTAAGACAGAAAACTATAAACTTAGAATCCCAGTCCACACTGGCTACTTCTACAATTCTTTTAGACTTTCTTCTATTATTAAAAGTATTCTCACTTTTTGATTCTTAAGTAACAAAGAGATGCGCCAATTTTCTTGCGTACTGTCATTCACCAGCACCTTCTCTGGCAGTATCTTCCATCCATCATACTCTGTTTGAATGCCTACAGTTGCTCAAGACTCTGATCTATTTTCCTGTTTTAAAAGTGCAGATGAAACAGCTGAAAACTCTGATCTCTCCATACATTCTTAACGGTGCCAAGTCCAGGTGCCGCACCATGGCAAGTATTTATTGTCCCATCCTTATGGGACCTTTGGTTGGGATATAGTAATGGAGTCTATTCTCTGATGCTGACAGCCAACGGGAGGGAACCCTGTCACTGCCACCCTGAAAATAGCTCTTCTCTGTCGTGGTAGAGGCCTGAAATTCCAAAAATGACCTTTAGAATGTTCGTTCATCAGCCTACCTGGGCCCCTGTTTCTATATTTCTTAGAGTTAGCCTACCTCAACTTGTTTCTATTATCCTAAAACAATTGCTAAACTTCATCTCTATTTGTTTCATATTTAAGAGATTAGATCCCTTTAAACTAGCAGTTATAATTTAATCTGCTTTCCTATATCCATTTGCATCATAGCAGAACGTAGTTTGGGGAGATAAGTTCCAAACTGAGAGCCACTAGCAAGCACTGGGTCATGAGAAGAATGCTCTTGTAAATACCCACTTCTGTCTCCAAGTTCTCCAAGTGTTAAGAAAAGCTTAAAGACTCCTTAACCTGCTTCATGCTACCTGGCTCCAACTTTTTCCTCTCCAGCTCCTGGCATCCTGCCCCACACAAGATGCTCCAGCCTGATTGAAACACTGGTATCTGCCCCTGTTGGCCAGGCTGCTGCCTCCACTCCAACCATGCTTTCTTGCTTGTACTAGGAAGCCTGATCACCACCCCTCCAGCCTAGGTTAGCAACCTGTGTTTTCCCTTCCTTTTCCCCCAGGTTTTCTGCTAACACTATGGTGATGTTTAAGACTGGAAGGAGCATGGTGACTTTTCACAGTGGCAGGGGTTCTCTGTTAGCTGAAAGGCTTTCCATTTGTTTCAGATGGGTCTACTAGACCCTCAGTATGACTGAGGGTTTTTATCAGTGAGACAGCTTTCCAAGTGGATTTCCAGAATGATTACTTTGTATTTAACTAGCTGAGAGATGTCATACCACCTTTAAGTCTTTCTGCAAGAAGGCTGAGATAATCAAGATAAGTCACCGTGTACTACAGGAAGAGGGGACAGTGGCCAATCATTGAAGGCTAGCTACTAGGACAAATGTGACATTCTCTCTCAAAAATGAAGGAAGAATAAATTTTTGGTAATTACCTGAGTGCTTATTATGAGACCTAATTTCTTCACAGATCTCCATATCTGTATTGGTGTAATTGTTGTGTCTTAACTACAGGTCTGAGCAACGTTTGAAAGAACTTCAAGATTAGAGCTGGGTAACTTTGACTCTTACAGGCAACTGAAATTACTTTAGGCATTGAACTTCATTTCCAAAGTTTCTTAAGGAGAAACTTTTTGTTTTATTTATGGGCCTGGTAGGAGGGAGGATGCAGCTAGATTGAGATGTAAAAAGCTAGCTTTTGTTCTTTCTGTCAATGTCCAGATGAAAGTGATGAAGAGTGACATTCAAGTTCTTTTCTGAGAGGAGGGGTGTGGCGTGGGAGTGATGGGGAAGGCATAATAAAAAAGACAGACAGAAGCAAAATCTGATTTAGTTGCTTTATTAAAAGGTCAGTGAAATCAAGCAGAACAG
This sequence comes from Mastomys natalensis, assembly GCA_021653895.1. NCBI lineage: Eukaryota > Metazoa > Chordata > Mammalia > Rodentia > Muridae > Mastomys > Mastomys natalensis. The sequence continues at coordinate 277,917 of JAJTUV010000042.1, read as the reverse complement.
GCAGTTTTGTAAACAAAACTAAAGAAGGGGGAACCTTGAGATTAAGCCTGTCGCTGCTATATGGCTATTGGTCAAAATATTATTGAAAAATATCTGAGAAAGACCTATAGGGAATAAGACCCCAGCTTTGTCTTGACCTGGCTGCTCATTATTACCATTGACCTTGTGGCTGTCTTAACATTGGAAAGTATTTATACTTCCTTTGTTATGTTGTTCTGTTAACCAGAATCAGCTCAACGTCACCTCTCCCATTTTCTACCTCTACACATGTAAAGTTTATATCCTCTTTTACAGACAATCCTGCAAATATGCCTTTGTGATTTTCTGACTACTATGTGTCATCATCTGGCATGATAATGACCTTCATTAGTTTGTTCAACATGTTTAAACTTCATTAACAGAGAGACCTTGCCTGCCTCACCCATTGGTCTAGCCTGACATTTCAGACAGTCACCTATTAGATAGATGTTGATTGAGGGTATGAGTCATACTTTAAACAAATAACACCAGAGTTAAAATTGATTACCTTGGAATGTGATATGCTCATCTGCCCTGATGTTGACAAAAATGATACTCACTTATCCACTGATCTGACAAGCAACGTCTCTTCACTACTCATTAAGATTTCTCCTTAGGGCTGAGGCTCCTGTTTGAAAATCAGCTGACAACCATATAAATAAGCAAGTATTCAAATGTCACCATTAGGGTTAGCATCCTAAGGCTTGTATATAGAATGCGAAGCTTAAGCTGGGATGTGAGAAATGTACGACTGTTTCCACATACTTGCTTTCACAGACCACCCTACCTAGTTTTTACTTTATGATTTTCTGACTACTTATCTCATACTCTGGAGTGATAATGACTTTATTTGTTTGCTTAATGTGTTTAAACTTCATTAAAAGAGACATATATGGAGAGGGCAATCCTGACTGGAAATTATGAACCAGGATGTAAAGATAGGACATAAAATAAGATGAAATTCCATGGTGTGAGATTCCATAATCACAACTGGTCAAAGAGTAAGCTTTCACAGTTGGAGGCAAGGGAGGGAACCTGGTGCCAAAGTTGAAGCTAAGCCTAAGAGACTCTATGGAGGAAGATATATTATATGTATATGTATATGTATATGTATATGTATATGTATATGTATATGTATATGTATATATGTATATGTATATGTAATGTAGAGTATATAGAGATACTCTGAAGATTTTGACTTTTGTCCATGAAATATGAAGAACTATTAGGAAGCATTTAAAATAGTCAAGTAACCAGCAAAGTTGTACTTTAGAGACGTCATTCATGAAGATACACTGACCACAAAAAGGTAGAGCTGCTGTGGTTCATGGCTTCTTACTAGCTCTCAGTTGTGGGGACTCTAAAGTCTATTTCCTCAGTGTCTTTGATGAAGACATTAGAGTCTTAAGAATGGAAGCTATAGAGGATACAAAAGTCATGGTGACTACTAATTTGTAAATTGACAAAATTAAAATAATTTTAACAGCATGGAAGCATCATAAAGTACGTGCAATGGAACCAGGAAGAACTTAGCACCCTGAAGTCTACTGAACTAGTCTACTGACAGGAAAAGAGCTAGTAGATCTGAAACCTGCTTAGGCTCATCCACCATTAAGGAATGAGAACAGCCATTCATGGTTTCTGGCCAACACGTGGCTTAGGTTTAGGTCTTCAGAAACCACAGCAGGGAATGGAGACCTCATTGGTGATACTTCGGTGAAGAAAATATGAAGAAAACTGTGGAGAATTTGTTATCGCCCACAATTTACATGTATCTTCCTACCTCAGCTAACTCAGTTAGAAATTCCCTCACAATATTCCTAGAGGATAACCTAATCTTGATAATTCCTCATTTAGACTTCACAATCTAAATTATCTAGATTGTGTCAGGTTGATAATTAAATGTAGCTATCATTCTCAGTATTTCTTGGATATTATAAAGGTGTATTAGTATGTCCAATGCAGAACAGGAAGTAAAAAGAAACTACACAAGTATTCAGAGCATTGTCATGGCATATATGTTCTGTTGAAGTTTAGTGAATTAAGATTCACTTATTTACTTTGAAATAGAATCTTAGAAAACAACTGGCTTTGGAGAATCTCTAGTTTGTAAATCAGGGTCTTATGCTAAGTCGATACAATTAAAAAAGACACTAAGTCGATACAATTAAGAAACACACAATGGTATCTGAGCCTCAGTTTCCTATGCTAAATGGGAGGTTCATCTGTCAGTGATTTCTCCAGTTGTCTATGGATAAATATTCTTGAGTTTCTGAATAAAGTTAGAAAAGATGATAGAACAGACACTATTATGTGTGGTCTAAGACCTTCTTGCTTCAGAGATGGTGTTGTAGTTTTATTTTTTGTAGCTGAAATTAAACATGTGACAAAAAGCAACTTGTGGGAGAACTTGTCTAATGAGCTTACAACAGTTCCAGATATAGCCTAGTATAGGAGGGAAGTCACAGTGACTTGCTTAAGCAGCTAGTCACATCCATATTCAACAGCATTAGGGAATGTATGCATGTGTGTTAACTTCTTGTGCTCAGCTCTAATTCTCTATTATTATACAATGTACAGCTCAGGGGACACACACACACACACACACACACACACACACACACACCACCTGCCTAGGGAATGGTACCACCAGCAGTGGGCTTGGTCTTCTCACATCAATTAATTTAACTAAGATGATCTTCCAAGACAATCCTCCCCATAGACATGTCCACAGGCCAACCCAATATGCATAGTCTCACAGAGACTCTCTTCCTGGGTGATTCTAGGTCATACTGAGTTAACAATTGAATCTAACCTTCACAGATAGAATTCTTCTTGGATATTATCTAGCCCCGTATTGCTTTCAGGAAAGTTTATGCAAAGCTCTATTGGATTTGAGTAGATAGCCCTTGAGTAGACTGCATTTGTACTAATGTTGAGTACCCCAATGGTTGTGCTATAATGTAATGAGATGAGAAAGTGGAAGATTACTTTGCTTCCGAGTAACTGCGTCATATTAAGAATATGCACTTGTACTTACTTAAAATAACTAAGCTTCTATGAGTATCTTCCAAATCAAAACCAAAAAAAACCAAAACCATTTTAAACAGAAGTATTACAAATAAGAATTGAGTATGAACATTAATGGTATTGGTGCTTGAGGTACCAGAAGGACCTGAGGATAAGAAGGTTAACCTCGTTAGTCCTGAGTAAAACATGCCTGTCCCCATCCTGTGAACTTCTAAGTTAATAAACTCTGAGGAACAAGCACAGAAGAGCATCTGAGGCTCTGAGGGAACTAATATCCAGGATCCAGTGCTTAGTAACTACCAGAAGACTTCAGAGTTTTCAGTTTTCTATCCCAGTGAAGAAAGCTCTAGATGCAACTAGAAACACAAAGCCTGCAGCTAGGGCTTCCTATAGACCTTGGGGTCTACAGTATCCATGACAATAACCTTCAAATTTAACAATTACACGCCTGATTCGACTTTAAATTGTCATCTTCCCAGAGATGAAAAGATTACTGAGCGGTATAGGCTTGTGATCTTAGATACTCAAGAAACTCAGTGAGGCCCTATTTAAAATTAAAAGGAAAAAATGTGCTGGGATATAACTAGATGGGTTTCAAGCATACACAAGGCCCCAGGCTCAATGTAGGGGGGAGGGGCAGACTGACAGAAAGTTGTGAATGCTACTGTTTAATGGAACTTCAAAGTAAAATTACAAATGCTTGCCTGCCAAGCTCTTTGCCTACACTGTTTCTCTTGAGCATTGGATAGAGGACAATTCAGAGAAGGACTTGTAATCTTCATTGTGCCTGGTCTATTCTTCTAAGGAATTATCTTACAAAGACATTTGCTAGAATCCATCATTCTCCATTCTCGTTCCCCTCCATATTCCTTTTGTGTGTCCTGTGCACGTGTATGTGGTTAGGTGTTCCTGTAAGTGTCCATGTCTCTGTGGGTGTGCATGCACATAAATAACGAAGTTGACCTTAGTTCTCATCATCCCATCTTGGCTTTAAAAACAATTCTCTCTCTCTCTCTCTCTCTCTCTCTCTCTCTCTCTCTCTCTCTCTCTCTCTCTCCTCTCTTTGTGTGTGTGTATCCATGCATACATGTATGCCAGGATGCATGTGTGGAAATCAGAGGACAGCTTATAAGAGTTTATATTTATTCTTTCTTCCATCATGGGGATCATAATCACGTCATCAGCCTTGGTGGCAATTGCTCTTCCCTGCTAAATCCTCTCACTGATACAATCTTATGTTCTGAAACAGGGCTTCTCATTGGCCAAGAGCTAGCCAATTAGGTTAAGCTGGCTGGGTAGTGATCAGCATGGACCTGTCTAACTTTGCCTTCTCAACATTGGTATTCTGAGACAGTGCTGCCATGTCTGGCTTCTGAGGATTCTGGGGTCAAACTCCAATCCACATCCTTCTGCAGCAACTGAGCTATCTCCCCAGATCCTCCTTCATAGTTCTTTATGAAGAAGTGTGGGAGACTAAAGGGTAGGAGGGCCGTATCTAAGCAAAGAATTCCTTACAGCAGCAGCACTGACAAGGTTAGTGAACATTCCTGCTGTATCTGCTGCCTCTACCCTAACCGAGGAAAGTGCTTTGAAGAGACTCTTGGCCAGGCTTCACCACTGCAGAGGAGTCTTGGTTTGCCTCAGATTAACTAAAACTGAAGGAGCTGTTCAAGGATGTAAATGACGGGTGGAGAAGATAAAGCTCCTCCAGTTCCAAGGGCTTTGCTAATTGCTGCACACGCCAGTATTAAAGTGAACCATTAACTTCTCACTACCGTGTCTGTCTCCACCTTTCCCAGAATGCCTTGCATCTACTGTGTATGCCTTTGAAAGCAGAAGGAAGGAAAGCAGATAGGATCTTAGTAAAGCATGACTCATCAGCTTTTTGAGCAATCTATTCTTACTGATCTTGGATTTTCCTTAAACACCTCATGTAAAATAAACTCTCTGTAGGAAAAGATTTGAAAATAAAGACGTGCAAGACAGCAGCAAGTGTAGTTATTTGGTTGTCAAGATTATCTTTAAATACTTGGCTTTGGAAAAACATCCAATTTGACCCCCAGGAATTTTGTACAGCATTTTACCCACTAAAGAAGTAGAAGGAAGTTCTATTGAGTTTTCTAAATGGGCTATGTGAGCCATTTGTTTAAACCAAACACAAAAATGTCTTAGGTTTTAATGAATCTAACTGAAATTTTAGCTAAAAACAACTCATTGGAAACCAGATGGCATAGCTACCACTGTGAGCCAAGTTTGACTCTCTTGTTTTCTGAAGTGTGGACCCATTTAGCTCCACAGAACTCATAGTACAAAGAGGCCATTAATTCTGGAAGCCCCTGTACCAATCTATCTGTCTCTCCCTTTTTTTCCTCTTTCCTCTTTCTCTCTTTCCCTACCTCTTTCTCTTCTTCTCTTTCTGTTCCCTGTCCCTCCTCTCTCTCCTCTCTCCTCCTCTCTCACACACACTTCTGTATAAGCACATGGCCATTCAGTTTCAAGAACATAAGCTGTATATATACGGCCACCAACATAGATCACTATGATACATTCCAAAGGAGAAATCAACTTCAAATGGCAAGTTTTTGTCAGTGTGCCCATGTGTGGCTGTATAAATTATTTTTTACGAGAGAGAGAGAGAGAGAGAAGAGAGAGAGAGAGAGAGAGAGAGAGAGGAGAACATGCAAGCTCCTGAAACATCTAATGAGAAAACAGAGGTAATTATTAACTTGTAATGAGATTGTGATCATTAAATTGATTCTTTTTACCTGAAACCTTACCAGGAAGATACGCAAGTCTCTCCAAGTTCCCAAGAAGATCCAGTGAACAGAAAGAGAAATCCTGAGAACCACACTGAATCAGCAGAGGGGCACATGTCTAGGCATGGATTCCCTAGAAAAAAAAAAGTGGAGAGAAGCCATAAATGTGTCTGAGGTGGAAGGGGTTCCTTTGAAATCTTTTGTAACTTGGCACTTGGCTGACCTCAGCCAAGAGAAGCCTGGATTTGGCTCACCTTTAATGGTGTCATAGATAGCTTATGAGTTGCTATAGGTAGTTATATTGAATCGAGGTTTCCTGTTGGCTCAGCTTCCTTTGATTGACAGGGGACCTTGGAAATAGGTGAGAGGAGTTAGAAACCAGCCAGAGGGCTAAACAGATGAATCATCTTCCTGTCTCTGAGAACAACACTATCTCCATTTTCTCTCTAACAGCTGCTTCTGTCAGTAAGAGCATCATTAGTAAGCCAGAGTGGTCTTTAAGGGCTCCTTATTTATTGGTGCTGAAGGTTTTTGGATTGTTCGTATTCTTTGTTTTGTTTCTCCAGAGTTGTGGGAGTTCTCAATAAAATATTAATCACAGAAGATTTTTTAAAAACACTTCTAGTTTCCCAAAGACGCTAAGAGTTATACTCACAAAACCCCAGTTGAGCTATATTTTACTGCACATGTGGCTTTCTGGAGATGACACATATGCTTTACATTTGTTGCCATTATTCTTCATGAGATTGCAAGATATCAAGCATGGTGTGCTTAAAAAAAAAAAAAAAAAGAGACAATAGAGAAAGAAAAACGCTTGGAATATCTGCACAAGGGGATGTGTTCGTCTATGGTGTCCAGGACAGTCTGAGAACAGGAACCAAAGAGGTTCACTTCCCTTAGGAATCAGATTCATCAATAATGAAACCAGAACCTCAGCCATCCTTGCGATAGTCAGAGATGTTTGGAGGAGTTGTACTCCCTCAGCCAGTATATAGTCTGGGTCCTCTCTTCCCTGTTAGTGTAATGTGATCAGCCTGGGCTCACAGGGAAGAGTAGCAATGACTCCATTCTGGTGCCACCTCAGCTGCTGCTTAATGGATGGCGAAGATGAAGGAGTTAATGCCTCCAGAGGTGTCGCCAGCAGTTGATGTCCCCTGAGATTTCCTGCTATTGGAAACCTTAGCTGGACATTTTGTAAGTGGAATGGGTGCTGACGCATCTGACATGTCTAGCATGCCCCAGTTGCTATCTGAATGTTCTCCTTTCCATGTAACCAGCTCAAGGACAGTGTTGTGATGTATAATTAACAGGGAGATTCTGCAACAAGAATGTTAACCATTTTATGAGCATCTGTCACACGGATGCTCTCCCAACTCCTATCAGGGAAGGATGGGGTTATCATTCTTAGAGGTCACTGAGGTTGCTAACGGATTTTAAGGGAGACCTTGAAATTTTTTAAAATTGTGTATGTGGCTGTGTGTAATGCTGTATATGTGACTACACACACACACATCACACACACACACACACACAAAAGAAAAAAGAAAAATACCTAACTGTGTGTGTGTTTTGTGTGTGTGATGTGGCTTGCAAACGAAGGCCACAGGTCAACCTTCTTCATATACTGTCCACCTTGTTTCTTGAGACAGATCCCTCTTGCCCCACCTCCACCTCTCCAGCTCTAGCATTGAAGATGTACATTACTGCTCTAGTGTTTTCATGCGGTTGAGAGGGATACATACTCAGATCCTCATGCTTGCTTGGCAAACAGTGTACGGACTGAGCTGTCTCTCCAGCCCTAATTATCCTCTTCATAGATTGTTCTTCCATTATTTCATTTCTCAGCTAGACAGAATTTCTCTGGGCTCTGGGAACCATGGGGCCGTTTGTTAATTTCTGATAGTGTAAGAATGTCTGGTAGTTTTCTTTCTGTCTTTATACATACCAAACCAGGCAGAGGCGAAATAAATAAGCACTAGAGGAAGAACAGAACAGGAGTGGGCGTGAGCACTGGACACACTTTGCTTTTGCCAGTTAGGAACTTCAGTTCTCTTCTTTTGTCTTCTGTGTCTTAGTAAATTACATTAGTAAACATCTGTCTTACTGTGTCTCTGAGCATTTGTATGATTATACGCTACTATCCTTCACTTAGTTTCCCCAGGTTTTAAAAATCTGTTGAGCAGGTGATGTCTAGGGAGTAACTGGAAAAATAGCTAAAACGTGCAATCCAGTGTTTGCAAAACAGGCTGTTTTCAAAACAATTAACCATAGGATTCTGAGGCAATCTTAGCTAGAACTAAGCTATATAAAATTAGTTTCAACAAAATAGCATTCACACATAGGACTCTAGAAAAATTTGCCATTTCCTTGGGGGAAGTAGGGAATCACGATCCTTAGGGATGTTCTGGGTTTATTTGAACCTGTGGTTTTTCCCATTAAAAGTGGTGATTAATATTTTCTCTGCCCACATTAGGTTTATGGGTAGGTGTTTCTTCTGAGAATGTCAGTCCTTTACTTTCTGAATTGAATTGGCATCAATAGAACACCCTGCAGCAGCATCACAACCATAATAGGCACAATAGGGTGTGGCCGTAAATGGCTTTGGGAGGCTGGGCTGAGACAAGGTCTTCTAGAGACAATAAGTGTTTTTCAGATACATGAAAGTGGCTATGTCATGTCCTGTTTAGGGCTGAGCACCAGTCTCTGAGTCTTTGGAAAAGCTGATATGATTCACCTGTGTTCTAAATCCTCATTTATTTTGCTTCTCAGGATACCATCATCCAAAAGCCATGGCCAGAATCCACACAACAAATATATGGGCCTTGCTTATCTGAATACACTGAAGACACAGATCCCATTTTCTGCATATTACTTTTTAAAGCTTTTTTTTTTTTATTTTTTAGAATTTTATCCCTGTATAAAACATGACCCTCTCTATCCTCCATTTATTTATCTATACACCTATATGTCCCCATAATACCCTCACCCAATTTCACCTTAAAAAAAATAACACCCCAGGAATTCCAATTACTGCACGGGTGTGGGAGCATCCACTGGAGCATGGGAAGCCTACCAGTGGGAACACCTTAGAGAAAAAATAAGATCCCCCTCCTTCTCCCAGTTGTCAGCTGCCAGTAGCTCCTCAGTGAGGAGTGGGGTACAGCGCCACTGGAGAGCATCTGCTCATCTATGCTGGAACCTTGATTGCCTTAATTTTCTGCAGGTAGCAACAGCTGCTATGAATTCCTAAGTTCAGCAGCCATGTCATGTTCAGAAGACAGCATCTCACAGCATGCCTCTCCATCTGCAGGCTCTGGCTCTGATGTTCATTCTGCCTCCTCTTCTTTGATGTCCCCTGAGCCTTATGGAAGGGGGCATTGGTAAAGAGTTCCCATTCAGGATTGACAACTCTGTCTCTCCTTCTCAGGACTTTAACCATTATGTGGCTTTGCACTGACTGCTGTTAAAGGCAGATATTTTAAAAATGAAATATAAAAAGGAATAAAACTTGTTTTGCTTCTGAGCATTATCTAGAAACAGATCCTGAGAAGTGCACATTATTCTTTTTTACATAGTGTTTATGTAAATGATGGGAGTCCACCTAGTTACCTTTGTCCTGCTGAGTTGTTTGGAAGTAGTAGGGACTAAAATCACCAAATTCAAAGATTGTCCAAAATCAAAGATGCCATTTTCAACTTTGTTTTGTGTATTTGCTTCCTTAAGGGAATAATCAGTACCTGAATTTGGTTGATCAGGGTCCCTTTGAGGAGGATAACTTTAAAAAGAAATTTATCATTGAAATTTACCTTAGAGTCTTAGTGGTCCAGCCAGCTGGAATTTCTTAGCTATTATATTTGAGAGAATTTCTAAAAGGTATCTTCTAATTTTTTTCTATTATTAAAATTAGGTTTATGGGAAAGGAGCTTAACTTATTCTCCCTACCTACCTACCTTCTTTCCTCCTTTTCTTCCTCCCTTCCTTTGCCTTCTTTTTGAGACTAGGTCTTATAGTATAGCCCAGGCTTGTTTCAAACTCATTATCCTTGTCCTTTGGCCTCTTGAGAGCTAGGATTATATAGTCATGCTTTGGCATAGCTTAAGCTCTGTGATCCAGAATGCTAAACACAGGTTGAAGTGACCAAGGAATGACATGGGCCTCCATGCATGTTTGTCTAGGGCCAAATTTAGCAGACAAACCAAATCCAAGAGTAGAAGAAAGATGCTGAGTGAGGTGCTGATGATCAAAGACCTTCTCAGGTTCACCAGTCCTGGGAGAGTGACTACTCTGAGGTCATGGTGCCCTATTCCCACGGACTCCAGTTATGCCACTAAACTCAGTAGACCAGCTTCTTCTACCCAAAGAAAACCATGGGCTGTAAACATAAGACATCTCCATCCACCCATTGTTTTCTTTCTTTCTTGGTCAAATCTTAGCCAGTTCACACTCTTTAGAATTCAGATGCTATCAAAAGGACTCAACACAGCCCAACCCTGCTTCCTGGTTTTGCTTCTAACAAAGTCCAGGTTGGATTTTTCTGGCGTAAGCAGATGGATCTAAGCAAGCATCCCTCTCCCAACCTCTTGTGAATGTCTAATATGGAAAACATTCCTCATGCTGGTGGGCTGATACTTACTCAGTGTCTTTCCTTCTGAATGGGAAGAACAATGCAGAGTTGGAGTGGTTATCTCTTAGTGCACACACTCCTGTCTTGGTTTCTCTGACGACAACTTCTTAATGCTGAAAGGGAAGGCTTCTGCCATGCTCAGGTAGTGCTGTGTCCAGATGCAGTTCCCTTGGTACTTTATTTCAATCCCCTTCTTCACTCTGCCTCCCTCAAGTCCATTTTTTAACCAGACTTGCCTTTATACGTGACATGATTCCTGTGGCTCCTAGTTCTCATGGAAGTTTTGAGTCCTAATTAGTCATTTGCTCATGCCTACTACCTGCCCAACCCTGAGCTGCTACCAACAGTTAGAATGAGGAACTCACAGACAGGTCCTAAGAAGCTTTGGAGGGGGAAACAGTGAAGGAGAGAAAGCAAGACTTTCCTTCTTGCATCCCTAGACATTTTTTTTTGGCAGAGATTTGTCTCCTTTAAACATGTTGTGGTTAGTGGGAGGTTTTACAAAACTGATTTTTCAAACGTTGTTTGGCTGTTAAGAGTACATGCTGAAAAGCAGAGGACTGGGTTAGTTCCCAGCACTCACATTTGACTCTCATACCCTCCTGTAATTCCAGTGCCAGGTGATCTGATGCCCTCTTCTGACCTCTCGGTACCTGCATACTTATTCCTACATATATCACATAGTTGTTTAAATAATAAAATATTAAGTGTTGCAATGTGCCTCCAAACTGGTTCTGTCTTCTTTGGCTGACAAAATGTATAAACCACAATTGCATTTTAGTCATATATTCTGTACATATATACACATTTTAACATAATATAATATATATTATATTATAATCTAATATTATTATATATTATATATATATATAATATACATGTATAATATATATATAGTTATAACATATACACACACACAAATACATACATATATATATATATATATAACACATACACACACACATATATATTCTTCAATAGATATGTCCAACTTGATACCCTCTTTTCTTTTCTGTACTAGTTTAAAATGACATAAATGCAAAAACATCAAGAATAGGCTATAATTTGTTTTCAATATTCAGAAAAATGTGATGATAGCAATTTCAAAATGACTTAAGCATCAATAACATTAGTGCCTAGAAATACAATTCATTTTAGAACAATCCTGGTAGTTTTGTTAAGTATAACTGAATGTGCCATTTTTATTAAGCATTATATAGCTTGTATGTAAAATTCAGGTGTGTGTGTGCGTGTGTGTGTATATGTGTGTATGTGAATGTGCCTGCTTCTGCAGGTCTACTTGTATGAGGAGACCAGACAACAACCTCAGTCTCTGTCCACCTTACTTTTTGAGACAAGACCTCGAATTTCTAGAACTGCCTATGCCTAACTTTGGAAGCCAAGGCTATACTGTGATCTACATTGAACTCAAAATTCATTTTTTTTTTTTTTTTTGGTTTTTTTCGAAACAGGGTTTCTTTGTGTAGCCCTGGCTGTCCTGGAACTCACTCTGTAACCAGGCTGGCCTCGAACTCAGAAATCCGCCTGCCTCTGCCTCCCAAGTGCTGGGATTAAAGGCGTGCGCCACCACCGCCTGGCTAAGATCCATTTTTTGAATGAGTTATCAAAAAAAAAAAATCTCATAATGTTTTAAGTCATTTCACAATATTGCATTGCGCCCCTGCTGAAGTTGTCTTTAGCTCTATGTTACTTCATGTGCCTCACAGGCCAAAGGTTGGACACACATGGGTTATATCTTACAATTTTTTAGATGCTGAAGCTGTCCAAGTCAAACTTCATTTCTTTTTTAAATTTTATTTATTTATTGTTATTACTTTTTAAAGGCAGGGTCTCACTAGATAGCTCTGGTTGCCCTGGAACTCACTATGTAGACCATGCTGGGCTCAAACTCACAGAGATCCAGCTTCCTCTGCCTCTGGATTAAAGGTATGCAGTATACCAGCTCTAAACTTCATTTCTATGAAGATGCCATCTTACCCACTAGCCCCAGTGTCTCAGGTGAACAGACCCATTTGGAGTCTCCAGGCCTATCCTGCAGGTCAAAGTGAAGAATGAGAGGGCAGGCTGGACAAGTATAGACAGCTCTTCCTGAGTCCAGCCATAGGAACTATGGAGTGGGAAGTGGGTCAGTAGCAACAGAAGCAGAGGCACCTGGCCATGGCTGAGAGTCTACCCTTTCTAACTGTGATTGTATGACTGCACCTCACTTTCTTCACTGTGGAATGGTGATTATGGCACTTCCTTCACATGACAGCTAAGTGGTGATCTATGTGAATCAGCCTGCCGAGTGCAAATTCAGTTATAGTAACTCTTCCCAGGCAGACAGGAGACTTGGAGCATGGTTGGAGAGATGCTAGAGTAGACTCAGTAGGTGAGATGAGTCCCAGACAGCACATGAAGACCCTGTTTGCCTCAAGCAAGTGAAATTTGCTATCGGTGGAGTATTTGTCTCTGAGAACGCATGAAGACTATGCTCTCACAAAGCATCGTGTGATACTAGCTACTATCTTAGTACATTTGACATTTTAAATTTTAAAAATTTATGTCTATGGATGTTTTACATGCATATTTCCCTCTGTACCATGTACATTCTGTACCTATGGAGGCCATAAGTGGGCCTCAGGTTTCCAGGGACTGGAGTTCCTGACCACATGTGTGCTGGGAAGGAACCTACGTCTCTGGAAGAACAGCAGTTACCCCTTTAGCATCTCTCCAGCCTCTGCCTCTTTTTTTTTTTTTTTTTTTGTAATGAATTATTCCAAATGGAATTTAGCTGATGTGTACCATTATTCCTTTTGAATGTGTCTTTGAACCTGTGATAGCCTAAGGGCTGCCCAAGACTGGCCAGCAGTAAGCAACTGCAAAGAGGTTCCTGGTTACCATTTCCTTTCTGTGGCTCCATCTCCTTCATCCTCTGAATCAGCAGCAGGTGCCTGTCTCCTTTGTTAAGCAATGGAGGGCCTCAGTGATTCTTAATCAAAGAGAGACAAGAGTCCCATTTACCACCAAAGGAATCTCACATTCTCATTTGCATGCCGAAATGTACCTGCCTGGAAAATACGTGGCCTAGCATGGCTTTATCTTCCTGGATCACTCCACGATGCCCTGGACTTGAAAGGTAGTAGGACTTAGTTCTAAAAAATAATGGATAGACATGTCTCTCGGGTTGGACTTATGTTCCATGCAGTACAGTGCATTTTCACTATTTTTGTTGTGTGTCTGGCTAGGCTGCTGCCTTTATTGCAGATGTGACAAGGAAGCACAAAGATACATCTTTAGCAGAATTTTATATGCTTCCAAACTCGAGGTAATAACCAGACACTGAAAATAAAACTGTCACTTATTCCCACAGTATAAGTCAGCTTTACTGTGTTCTCTCATTTATAACGTTGTCCCAGACTGAGAGCAAAAATCCCCATTTTATTATTTTGTATTTGAAGATTGAAATGAAAAGATACTAAATGAAGCGATTTACTATCAAAAGATCACAGGATCCAACAGCTACTGCCTGCATCCAAACCTTGGCTTTGCAGGGAACTGGCTGCAGTACTGAGGAGGCCGCCTGATTTTGGCTTGTTTATGAAGCGGTAACCTTTCAAATATCCCTGCATGAGTCTTACCTGGAAGGACACTCTACTCTCTGGACTTGGCAAGGCCTGGGTCCTCTCTGCTCAGAGTCTGAATGAGTCTTTGATGCCTTTGTTTGTATTCCGTACCCCACACAACCTGCTTTTGGCGTTCAGTAAGTCCCTCTGGCCTCTTTTGTCAGTCTCCTTTGGTCCTCATGAAACTATTAATAATGTGTCTCTCCAGCTTTAGGCCTTGTGATTCTCTAGTTTAATCAGTCTTAGCTGTCTTGCACTGTCTGCCTCATCCTGTCTTCTTTCAGATACATCTTCCTCACAGACCCTTTACCTCAGCACAATCCAGGACTGTGACTTGTTCTGCATTTTAGCTGCACAGCTCCAACTTAGAACTAAGCATCAGTCTGCCATCACCTGTGCCGCTGCCTCTCCTGTTCTCTTAAACACTTAGCTGGAAAGCTCCCCTCTTCCTCTCTGCCCCTGCTTTCATTGTACTGCGCATAGGGATGGAACCTTTTATTAAAAAGTGACATCATTGGATGCCATCCACATAGACAGAGGCGTGCTGTCCTCTTTGTAAGCTTTTTCTTACCCACCATGGTCTTTTCTTCCATCCTGTCTTGACACAAGGCTTTTCCCTCTATGGTTGAGAATGCACTGTCTCCCTCTGGAATCTCTTACTATTACTCTGTGGTGCCTTCTTTCAGACCATGACATTTTTAATAGTCTTCAGGCCTCAATGAAGGAGGAAGAACTATAGTCCCAGTCCCAGACTTGGTGGTGATTAGCACAGAGGTAGAAAAGGGGTAAAGATGGTGGTGATAGGTAGATCTTTCTAAGATCCAAACTGAACTGAACTCCTATCTTAAGCCTTCAATATGCACTCATTAGTCTCTGTGTTAGTGACTTTGCTTGTTCCTGTGATCAAACACCCGGCAAGGAGCAATGTGAAAGAGATCGGGCTTGTTTGGGCTCGTAGTTTAATGGCATACAGTCTGTCACATTAAGAAAGGCATGGTGACAGAGGACTGAGACAGGTGGTCACAGAGTATCTGCAGCCAGGAGGCAGAGCACAGACAGGAAGTGGAGCAAGGATATAAAATCTCGAGACCTGCTCACACTGACACCCACATCAGCAAGGTTCCACCTTCTAAAGGTTCCATAGCCTCCCAGAGCAGCAGTACCACCTGGAAAGCAAATGTTCAAACACTGGGATCTGGTGGGGACAGTTCATTAAAGTTCTGAGAGCCTGGAAACCCTTGTCATCTGCTTCTCCAACCTTACTCCCCTCTGCTCTCTATGCATGTGTTGATCTCATGGCCTTACACACACTCAAACCCTTCCCTGGTATATTGGCCAGTGCCTTACCCAGGGGCTTCTACAGCCTCCCTTACCTAAGAGCTAGTCTTTCTGATCACTTGGAGCTAACTTCAAAGTCCCCTATTATATCATTTTTCTCCTGTCTGCATTGGTCAGTCTAGTTCCAAGCTGTAGAACTCTGAGACACTGTCCACTATAATAACATCGTTTTCAACTTGCAAATTTGTATCCTACAACTCACTTGTGATGAGTTACAGCTATAAACCTAAGATTTTGATGGCGAAACTAGTATTAGAAAGATTAATGCTAGGCATGTGAACTCCTGAAGCATTTTCAGTCAGAGAAAATCCCCTGGCTATTGTTTCTACATGAGACAGTATGGAAACTTGAGTAAGACGAATGAACAGCAGTGAGGGTCTGTTCATCTTCAGTGAGATTTAGACCAGTCAGTTAAGGTCTGTGTACCTGTGTCCCTGTCTGTAGACTAAGGACATCAGCAACACCAAGCTACTTTATAGTTTTCTATGGTGAGTTAGCATACGTCAAGTACTTAGAACAGTGCCTGGTGTGGTATGTGCCAGCTTATTAATCAGTTTCAGGTTCATGTGAGATTACTGCCCAGCTTATTACTCCCAGCCTCCCGTTTATCTACAGTAATTAGAATCCATCTTGTTTGAAGACGGCATACAGGGGCATGTTATTTATTTATATCTTTTTTTCTTTTACTATTCATGTCTTCAGTGGCATCTTATTTATTATAGTTAGTGAGCCATCGTTGTTTCCATGGTAACCTCACAGATTCACCTATTTGTTGGACTTGGGAAGTTTGGGGTGAGATTGATCTCGGCCGTTCAGCTCAGAAGATATGGCAGAAAAGACTAGCCGAGCTTTGTCCACCTCTCTCCTGAAGCATTTGTTCCTCCTTCCTTCCTTCTTTCCTTCCTTCCTTCCTTCCTTCCTTCTCTCCCTCCCTCCCTCCTCCCTCCCTCCTCCCCCTCCCTCCTCCTCCTCCCTCCTCCTCCTCCCTTCCTTCCTTCTTCCTTCCTTCCTTCCTTCCCCCCCCTTCTCTCCCTGAAGCTGCTCTCGCTCCACCTGAATTTTCACAGTTCAAGTTTCCCTCGTCTTTGCCTTCTTTGCTTCCAGCTCTTCTCTGTATAGAGAAGAGCTCTTCCCTTCCTTACCATTTCTGTCAAGACATCACTACCACTTACAATATTCGTGGTACTTAAAACCTATGGGGAATGAGAACCCAGACTTTAATTCCCATGGAGGCAAGAACTAGCAGTTACTCATGATTGCACTTGCATAGGGGTTTATTAATTAGTGAGTGCGTGTTGAATAGAGGAGCAGGTGAACGGAAACAGATGAGAGGATCCAAAGGGAAGGCAGTTTAAGGCTAAGAATCAACACACAGACTAAAAAAACTGTTCTCTTTCTTATCCGTCTTACAGACCAGTATAGTGCTAAATATCAAAACACTGAGGGTTGAACTTAATTGTTGTAAAAATATCTTTTAAAAGGTCTTCCAACCTTCCTTGCTGGTTCTGAAGCTTTAGTAAACCACTCATCAGAAATTTACATAAGAATATTAAATTTTTAAATCTTTATACCTTTTATTTTTCATAAGTGGGGCCAGCTATTCCAGCAACATTTATAGATTTGATGCCTGTTACATCTTTTTACTTAGCCTAACACCCGGGTTTACCAGAAATTGTTTCAACTCAGCTTCATGGGACCTCTCTCCCCTACCTTCCCCTACTTTGATGTAAGCTGTGGTGTTTGTGCAAATTACATTAGTACGTGAGTGCAGTTTTGTAGAGTCTAAGGTCTTTCATTGGGCTCAGTCCCTGCAAAGGATGCATCTTTTGGCACAATGCAAGTAGAGAACCCAGGGAGAGATCCTGCGATTCCAGCTGACTTTTCCCAAGGCTGTATTTCTTATGAATATCTGCAAGTATTATCAATATGAGAAGAAATTATTTACAAATTATTATCTACACAATTAAATGAAAACTATTCCATAATTGCAGAAGTTAAACAAGGTTTTTCAAGTATCTTCCTTGGTTGTTTTAAAAATCATCTCATAATATTATGAGTTTTGTTCAAAGTAGGTAAAGTCCCATGATAGAGCCAGCATTGGCACCCTGTTACGATTCAGTTGATTTTTGTTGTTGTTTTAAAAAATATACAGTCTATTAAGTAGAGTGTACCAGATAATACAGGGCAATAATAGTTCATTTTTTTAAGACAAAACATAGCTATTTTTTCTCTTCCTCCTCCTCCATCTCCCATATAACAGATGGAACTCGGGGCCTTGCACATGCCAGACAATCTATCCTTAAGCCATATCCCCAGAATCTTTTTTTTTTTTTTTTTTAAATTCTACCTTTTTATATTTAAGACCTGGTGTTCCAATGTATTAACGTGAGTATAATTTTTTAGACCATATATGTCTAGTGTGAAGTCTTTCCTGTAAAGGGATTATCAACCTTAGACAACTACATGGGAATTTATTATGGACAACAAAACTGAAATGTTGAGTCAGTAAGGTGGGCCATAGAAACTTGCTTGATCTGGTCACTCCTGTTTGTACTTGAATCTTGTAAGGGAAAGGGGCATAACAAGTATTTCTGTTTCCCTTCTTTATAAAAGTTAAAAGGACTTGCCTAGAGCTTTATTGGAAGATTAGAGAGATCAAAATTCTGAAAGGAATGTATATGTCCTCATTCCTTTGGCTTCTGTCTATTTATCTCCTAAGGATTTTTCATGTCTTTCCAATTTGTTTTCTGAATTACTTTCTCCTCTAAGAAAGCTTTTGAAATAATAAAAGTAGCAATATTCTGTTTGTTTTTTTTTAAAGAATATTCTAGCCTTTAAAAGCATCATGTATCAGTTGCTAAGTATTTTATGGTATTCATATCTGTAGTTGTTGAATGTCCATCAATGGGTAATACATGGGTTCACATATCATTATAAGCATTAAATTTCTATTCCGATTGTGCCATCTAATACAGGTTTTGTTGTTGTTGTTGTGCTGTTTGGACAGGTATTTTGTTTAGGAGATTAGGGATGGCAGCTAATCCAATTTGATACTTAAAGGCCAGTAGTTCAGTTCTGTTAGTTAAATAAATGAGCATTGCTTTTCTGTTTCTACTATGTGTAAATGCATGAACATGTACCTGTATGTTGGGTGCTTTGGTGTGTGCACACATACATGTAAAGGCCACAGGCCACCTTAGGAGCTGTCCACCTTGAATTTTTGAGACAGAGTCCCTCACTGGAACCTGGAACTCACCAACTCTGCAAGGCTGGTGGTCAGCCCACTGTGATCTTCCGTCTCCTTCTTCAGCACCGGGATTGCAAATGCAGGAGGAAGGCGGCGAGGAAAGGGTTCTGTGTGTTTCCATGTGGGTGACCTTGCTGACTGCAGCTTGAAAGGCTTAAGCATTTGCTAGCTCCATCTTTTCAAGCTGTGGGGAGGAAGGGCTGCCTACAGCAGTTTTCCCACCTCTCTGTAACCTGCCTCCCACTGTATTTTCAATGCATTGATTTATAACTTTTTTTTAAATCATTTTCTGACCATACAATGTTGATGGACATGCTTCCATATTAGGATTCATGACTTCAGACCTGAATCTGTTCTCCTGGGCTATGGTCACTCGTGTCTGACAGAAAATAAACTATCTCTTATTTCCTTTGGGGAGAAAGAAAGGAAGGAAAGGTTGTCAAATGTTCTCTCTGGTTCTAAAAGCAGTCTCATCCCTAATTGCTACCTGTAAGGCTTAAATGTCAGCTGCTGCCAGGAGGAATGTAATTTGGGGTGTGG
This sequence comes from Mastomys natalensis, assembly GCA_021653895.1. Classification (NCBI taxonomy): domain Eukaryota; kingdom Metazoa; phylum Chordata; class Mammalia; order Rodentia; family Muridae; genus Mastomys; species Mastomys natalensis. Next base: position 258,738 of record JAJTUV010000042.1, on the reverse strand, counting down.
CCACCTTTGCTTCTATGCTTTTTAACTTTTCAGCAGTCCATAACTTTTCAATATCTGTGTTGCTAACATTTATATGAAATAATTATATATTTACAGAAATGAATCGTCCTGGATAGAAAATATATTAATTATGAAGCCTTTATTTTGTTCTTTAAGCTTCAGAGGTGTGAGGAGATTAAAGAGGAAGGCACTGCTTTCCTGCTGCGTTACTTTGATGCAAAGTCAAGCTGAACGTTTTCTCCTTTGAAAGCCTCAGTTTTCCTCTATGATGACTGTGCTTCTGTTATCTCTGTTGCTATGCCTTATAAAGGAGATTTCTATGGTGTGTGTGTGGTGTGTGTGTGCAAGCATGCGAGAGAGAGAGAGAGAGAGAGAGAGAGAGAGAGAGAGAGAGAGAGGAGGGAGGAGAGGGAGGGAGGGAGGGAGGGAGGGAGGGAGGGAGAGGAGAGGGAGAGGGAGAGGGAGAGGGAGAGGGAGAGGGAGAGGGAGAGGGAGAGGGAGAGGGAGAGGGAGAGGGAGAGGGAGAGAGGGAGGGAGGGAGGGAGGGAGGAGGGAGGGAGAGAGAGAGAGAGAGAGAGAGAGAGATGTTTGTTTCCAGAGAATCCATTCCCATAGCACATGGGTGATTGAGTGGCCACAATGCCAGGTACTGATAGGCTGTTGAAGATGTAGTCACGATCATAACCTAGAGAAATCCCTGCTCTCCAGACACATCCATTAGAGAATGAAAGACGCCTTATAAAGGCAATAAGTGAGTGTAGTGTATACTGCACAAGGTGACCCTAAGATGAGGGGAAATATTGGCAAGAATCAAGGGGTGCTGTTCCCTGTGGTGTCTACGGGAAGACTGTTGGTAACACAGGAACCCAGGATGTAGACCTAAAGACAGCACCAAACAGGCAAAGCAGAAGCAAGAGCAGTAAGGGCCCTCTGGCACATTCAAGGAGGATGTGGGAACCAGATTCGCAGTGAGGTAAGGATGGGGATGGCAGGACAGAGGATATAAATAGTTCTCATAACACACCTAAAGAGCTGGGATATCCCTGTCACTTACCCAGGTACACAATCAATTGTCTCTCTATATTTAATTTAATCTTTACTGCAAGCTAGTAACCTAATTATATCTGTTTTACAGATAAGGGGCCTATAACTAAAAGTTACCCTAGACGCTTGCAGATCACCCATGAACACCTCCTCTCCCCCAGCCCCTTCCTCTTAACCACCATCCTGCCTTGTACCACCTGCAAAGCTTTGACTACAGAAGCGTGACTGTCTCCTGGCCTGTGTGAGAAGAAAGAGTGGCCAGAGAGTTCAGAGCATGCTCTCCTGCAGTCCTTACCATCCCTGATTTGTCAGGGAACTGTAGGATGAAAGTGTGGTCAAAAGAAGAATTTCACTGGAGTCAGGGAAACCTCACCCTCCTGAAGAGGAAGCTTCCTAGCAGGGGAGTCATATTGCAGCTAAATTTAGCTGTCGGTCAATCCACTTACTACCTTGTCAGCTGTCTGCCCATTCAGGCGGGCCTAGAGCTTGGGCATGCCTTGCTTACTAAACAGGACTCTTGCTCTTTCTCAGGAGTTCTCATGTTTCACTTACGTTCCTTGCCCCCAAGATTTCAGGAAAATCTATTTCCAGAATTACTGTTTTCTAGGGAACACACATCAATGAGGTGCTTGAGTCCTTGTTCCCAGTGACTAATTCCCCAGGGACAGGTGTGTCTGCTGTCAGATTGCCTGTGGTCTCTCACTCTGAAAGGCTGCCTTTTATTCATAACACAAACTTTTGCAATATCTTTTTTTTTTTTTTTTGCCTTTGTTCTCCTAATGCACAGCGTGGTATGAAGGTCAATGCTTAGAAAGCATGTAGCTCATGTGACCTGTGCTGGCGACATGGGGGGCAGCAAGGTTGGCACCACACACAGTGGGCCTTCCCACATCAATCATCAATCAAGAAAGTGGCCCACAAACTTACCCATAGGCAAATCTGGGGCATTTTCTGGGTTGAGATCCCCTCTTCCCAGAGGACTCTAGCTTGTGTCAAGTTGACATGAAACTAGCTAGCACAAAGGAACATACTTTCTGAAATCAACGTCTTAAGCATCAGTTGTCCCACTGTGTCCAAGCACCTCGAGCCTGTTTAGTCCCTAGACTACATCATCCATGTTTCCAAGGAGACAATGAAGACCTTGTTAAGTAGCCTATTACACATGAAAATCAAAAGAATGGTCCCAGATGTGGTCCCAGAGGCCACATCATTGGGAATTAGTATTACCTGTGTCCTATAGACCACAGATGTTTGCCTGAGAAGCACTGACTTCATTTCAAAAAGTACTGTCTTCTAGCCCATTGCTCTATGTGTCTGACTTTGTCCCAGTGCCATACTGGTTTTGTTACTATAACTCTGTAATATAACTTGAAATCAGGAATGGTGATAATGTCAGCATTATGCTTTCTGCTCAGGAGTAGCTGCTCTGGCAATATAGGCTATTTTGTTCTTTCATATTAATTTCTTTTTTTTTTCTATTTTTGTGAAGATCATCATTGGAGTTTTGGTGGAAGGGAGGAGAGCCAAGAAAAGGGAGGGTAAAGGGAATATACTCAACATATGATATAAGCTGGTATGGAAATTGTAATACAAACAGTAAAACAAATTTTAAAATCATTTGTGAGGTGCTATTAAGCAAAGACAGAACAATGCCACCTGTCTGCCCTCTCCCAACCCAGCACCCATGAGATCCCCAGGTAAGGCCTTATCTAGTCGTCTTTGTAACTGGTGGTTTTGCATGGATTTCACTCTGCACTGGGCATCTATTAAATGTCAAACTCCAAGGACCAGATTCATACCTTGGTTCTACTGACATTTGAGGGCTCAATAATTGTGTGTTGGACAAAGGAGAATATCTTTTAAATATGAAATGCTTATCAGCAAACCTTGCCCCTACCCACAAGATGCCAGCATTGACAGACAGTCATAGCAATCAGAAGTCTAGACACTGTCACATGTCCCCAGGGGGCAAAATTGCCTTGCTGGAAACCACCATTTTAAAGTGTCTGAGGTACAGTCTAATGCACAGTCATTTATTAGGATAAAACATATGGTACTTTAAAGTCCGTCCCTCATAGATAGCATACAGGGTATATAATGATGCACACGTACTCTTACAGAGGAGACATCTGAGTAAGGGCCCTCACTAGAGCCCTTTTCCCCTTGCTCGGGAATCATTATGACTACAGTAAATTGCTCACTAAATTTCATCTGTCACCCTGGTTCCTGCTCAGGTTCAGCTAAAGCCTGTTGAAATTGATTTTTGTGTCAGCTGTACAGCAGAGATTCAGTAAGGACCAGAGAGCTTCCCTTTCATTACTGTCTATTTTTTTCCCCTCTGAATTACTTTAGATTTGGTGGGTCCTAATTATATCCCAGAGCTTTCCCGACTGACATTTCCTTTGTTTTAATGAAAACTTCTGGAGATTTGAGGAAACTGTGGGAGAGGCTGCATACAGCAGCACCACAGGAGAGTCAAATGGGTCCCATTTGTACTCCTGGGTTGGGAACACTGTGAGCCTTTTGCTGTCTGCCAGCTCTGAGTGCACAAGCCTATTCTTGCTGCTGCTGCTGCTGCCACTGCCACCTTGGGGTGACCGAGACACTCTAGGGGTGGATAGCTTCCTTCTGAAACTCAGCACTGTCTTTGTGACTATTATTTGTCTTCCTTAGCCCCCCTGCCCTATGCTCATGGTCACAACCCCACCCCCTATCTCATCCACTAGATGGTAAACCTCTGCCTACAGTAGTCAGTGTTGGGTGTAAATGGCAAATCTAAGCAGGGCCACAGAGGAAGACATCATGAGAGCATCTCTCTCTCTCTCTCTCTCTCTCTCTCCTTCTCTCCTCTCTCTCTCTCTCTCTCTCTCCTCTCTCTCTCGTCTCTTCTCTCCTCTCCAGTACTGATGAAGAGCAGATGAGCTACAGAGATCAGGCTTGCTCAGGGGCTCCCGCAGTCTGTTGGTTAACATGGAGAAGCAAATCAGAAACAAGCCCTTATGTAGGAATCCTTGCCACAGCCCACTGCCTCAGACCACATGGTTCTCCCCACGTGGTTCTCCGCTCCCATGACAGGTCCTTCCTGTGGCAGCTCTCTGTTATCCAGATAGTGCTTCTCCAAGCTTCTCCCAGGTCAAGCCAGTCAATTCACTGATTTCTTGGCTCATAGTTACTGAAGCAAAGCACCCAGTTCACCAAGCCCAGCAACTTTGCATTTACTGGCATGATTTGGGAGCCACCTATTGCAAGAAGCTGTCCTAAGCTGGGGTAGCAGATAAATGGACAAGAAGAAACTTTCCTTTCTAGGGTGTAGAGGCTGGCAACCTGAGGACTGGGCCCTAAGACCCAAGGCATTAGGCCATTAGGATCTCGGGAGAGATTGGTGATTTCTGTATGGCTCACATGTGTGCTCATAAGCTGTTGAACACACTCTGCTTTTGACAGATTGCGTCAAAGACAGTCCCTTTCTGCATCTTCGGGAGTTATCCAGCTCTCCATAATCATGTGTCCTGTGGCTTTGAAAACAAGCTTCTTAGACTCTGATTACACCAGGGTCCATATACCCCTCCGCCACACACAGCAGAAACCCAAACCAACCACCAGAAGCCAATAAAGTTTGAACTTTTGAGGAATTTTTTTTTAATTTTTGAGATTTATGATATAATTATGTCATTTCTACCTTCCCTTTTCTCTCTCCAAACTCTCTCACATACTCCTCCTGTCTTCCTTTCAAATTCTTAGTCTCTTTTGTTTATTAATTGTTGTTATATACACATGTATATACATATACATATATATATTTTTTTTTTCTTAACTAGAACCTACTGCAGTCTGTGTGATGTTACTCTTTGTGGGTTCTCCACGCCGACGCTTGCTATTGGAAAACCAATTGGTGCCGTTCCCTGGGGAAGATTATTTCTCCCGGTCTCAGCCTCCTTTGGTTATGTAGGGTTGGTGTTGTATGGACTTTCTCCCATCCAGTTTGGCATCTCTCTTGTTGTCATGCTGTACTTTTAAGTTTTAAAAATTAACATTTAACTGATGGATACTTTAATACTTTTAGTTTTTAATAAGTTCTGCATACATTGGTGCATTGGATGGTTTTCGTTTTCTGTACATTACCACAAGGTTTTTCTCTTCTTTGTTGATTGAAGATAGTTTTAAAATTCCTCTTGGACTTAAGTCCAGACTCCAGATGCCCTTTCTGTCCCCAGGTGCCACCATTCACTCAAAATAGAAAAGAAGATTGTGTGGGAGTTGGGGTGGAGGGACTCTCTGGGGAAGCCAACTTGTCCGTGAGTACTCTGTCCTTATCTTTTGAACTCCACCTCACAGGGGTAAACTCTTCCAGTAGTGAGCATAGAATTACAGATAGGCAGAGCCATTCTGTGGGGTGAGTTAGACAGAACCCAGGAAGATGCTTGATTCTTTGCTCATTTCAGGCATAAGGAAGAGATGACTGAAAATGTATTCTTGGCTCCAGACTAGGGCCCAGAGACTGGCTCTGCTGCCCTCCAAGTCCTCCACTGAGTCCTCCTCACCATCAGCTTGTCTGATTCTCACCACTGTCACTTCAGCTGTGGACACCATTCCTGGGCACAGACATTTGGCTCCCCGCTAAGGAATCCGCATATGTTAACCATTGTCTGAAAAAAAAAAAAAAGTAACTGATTCGACTCCCTTGAGCATCCATTTTGATTTATAAGCAGCCACACAAAAAGTGAGGCATTTAGTTTCCAACAAAAAGAAGGAAGAAGTTTCTTGTTCCCTCCTGGAGTCTATAAGCAAGTCTTAGCTCTCGGTGGGCCAGCCTGATAGTCTCTATAAGCAAGCTTTACCATGGCAGCTTGATGATTCAAAACCTTGGAGGAGGTGATCAGAGGATTGGCAGTGTGTGGTACTGAGGAACTGAGCAATCTCATGGAGACAGCTCTAAGGCTAGGACCTTGTTTGTAGTGTTCTACAGGCTGGGAACTATTAGGAGTCAGGACTCTCTTCTGTAGATTTGCTAAGCAGAGCCTTTGAAGTCACCAGTGAGCGTTATGTGTCAACCAAGGCAACAGTGGTTGTCTTTGACCTGAGAAACCCTAGGAGTAGACACTGTGCCAGGAACCACTGTGCCAGGAATGTTCCATGAGCATTTGTGATTTTAAGCATCTTTGGAATCTTTCCATAGAATCCTCTTATATACTTCTCTGTCTTAAGGTGTGTTTCCCTCTAAGTTTTATTTCTATGTGTGTGGGTGTTTGAGGCTATGTACCATGTGCATGCACTGGTTCTGGAAGTCAGAAGAGGGTATCAGATTGCCTGGAAGAGGAGTAATGAATGGTTGTGAGCTACCATGTGGGTGCTGGGAATTGACCATGATCCTCTGTAAGAGCATCTAGTGCTCTTAACCACTGAACCATCTCTCCAGCCCCATCAAGGCATGTTTCTATCTAAAGACAATAGTATTCTTGAGTATGCCTTGACATCTTGAAGATGAGACTGGCAGGTGTCATACCTATGCCTTCATCTTAACTGGAAGTAGGAGATGGAGTACATACATCCTTGTCCTCATTGCAACAGGGCAGAGGTAAAGCTGGATGGATCATTTCTGCTTCCCTCTGATCTCTATTGTTTTCCTGGGATCCACTCTCTGGAGAATTTAAAAGAGTGTCACTTAAATTCACGTGATGTTCTCTGCCAGCCAGGCAATCATAATCACTGCCTGGAACCCCTCCTTCTTTCGCATCTGGTCCCGTAGAGTTTGTGGCTAGACTGAAATTCGAGGGACCAATGGGGACTGATGTGGGATGTCAGTGGTAACAAGAACAGGAACACAATCTTCCACACGTCGCATCTTCATCTAATGTGTTATTTAGCAAATATTGGCTGAGTTCCTTCTCCACCACACACTACAGAAGGCTCGGAGAAAATCTGTATCTAGTTTCTTCTCAAGTCCTATAGCTTTAGCTTTCTCTGTATTTCTAGGCTGTCTGTCTTTCTCTAGAATTCTAACATTTCCACCCTGGCCCAAGTTGTCATTATCATCCCTAGGTGGGTTGGTTCCTTCAACTGAGGGCAGTTCTTAGAAAGAGAGTGTGCATGATGTAGATGACAACTTTGGAGACTTCACTCTGTGTTGGGTACTCTAGATCAGCCATTCTCAACCTGTGGGTTGAAAATTTTTGGGGGGTCAAGCAGCTTTTCCATGGGGGGTCACATATTAGCTATCCTACACATTAGATATATCCTTTATGGTCCATAACAGTAGCAAAGTCAGTTATGAAGCAGCAACAAAATGATTTTATGTTTCAGCACAACATGAGGAATTGTAATAAAGAGTCATAGCATTAGGAAGGTTGAGAACCACTGCTCCAGATGGTATACTGTGTCACCAGTGACTGATGGATAGACAGACAGATGGACAGATATAGATAGATTTAACCAGAACTGATCTACAAGACAACATCAGCCACTACTATGTGTTCGACACGCTTATTTTTTCTCCTTTTTTGTGGTTAGTATAGGCCTAGGGCTTGTGCATCCTGGGCAAGTGTTCTACCACTGAGCAACACTCTTTCAGCCCTTCGATTTGATTTGATTTGTTTTTATTATTCTGGAAATGCATATTTGAAAAAGAGAAAGAAAGGAAGGAAGGAAGGAAGGAGAGGAGAGGGAGAGAGAGAGAGAGAGAGAGAGAGAGAGAGAAAGCTAGAAAGAAAGGAAGGAAGGAAGAAAGGAAAATCACAGCACTGGTTGGGACCAGCAGGGGTTAGCATAGAATTCTGTAGCAATACAAAGGAAGCACATTCATTTGCAACTAAAAAAAATTAAAGAAGCTTTTCTCAGTGGAGCTGAGATTGTCTCTAAGCTAATTCAAAAGAGAAGGAGCCTTGAAAGGGGGTGGGGTGTGGATGGTGCTGAGACTGTCTGATCCAGCATGTGTGCTCCTTTGGAATAAATGTGTGTTGGTGACCCAGAAATGAAAGGGCTCTCTTCCAGGCTAGCCTCAGGCAAGCAGCCCACGCTTTTTCATGCTTTCCCTTAGAAAATACAGATACAGAGGTGAGGCTTGTGCAGTCATTTCTGAGGAAACCATTGTTTTCCTCCTGCATTCATTTTTTGGAGCAGACAAAGGAAAGGCCTAAGCCGGCTTGAGTGAGTCACATTTTGCCTTGGTTTTGAATTATTTTTGATTGGAAGAAGAATCAGCACAGTTATTTACAACAAATGACACAGAAGGAAGTTCGAAGGCAGAAGAGTGGACTGTGTCTGACTCACAACCTTTAGCACCCGTGAGCTCCAAACACACACTGCCCCACTTGTGTGTGTGTGTCGTGTGTGTGTGTGTGTGTGTGTGGTGTGTCTGTGTGTACATGCATGCATGCCTCAATTCTAACTGTACCTCAGATTTTTAATGATCTTGAAGTCAACTGACTCCTAACTATTCCCTGAAGGTCTTCCTTAATCTAGATAGTAACCAGCTTTGACATCCTCTGGTGATGTAAAAGGCAGCTCATGCTGAGCAGGGTCCTCCCTGATCCTTTGTGGTCCTTCCTGACCATCAAAGTTTGACATCTCAGGAGCCTCCCTGCTCCACTGTGAGGATGCGTTTGTCTGGGCCTATGCCAAATCACTCATTGTTCTGTTTGCTGAACTTCATTTAAGCCTAACCTACCATCTCAGGATGGCATCATCCATGCATCAGCTCCATCAAAAGCCCTTCTTCCACCTTGAAAATGAAATTTAAAATGAAGTGTAGAGGTGTTCTTTTATTTTCTACATTCATAGAGAACGCTCTAAAAAAATGAAGACACACACACACACACACACACCACACACACCACACATTTGCCCTTAGTTTTTAAAATAGCAGTTATTTCTATGGATTTTAAACCAAGAACGGGCCAGTGCCTTCTGTGTGAAATTTAACAAGGATGGATTTTCTCCTCTGCTCTTTGGCCTCAGCACCACATGGTAGGATAGCTATGCTCTGTGCCAGCTGCTACTCTTTAATTAAACATTGAGGTATCCTTGTAACAAATTATTTCCTCAAAGAAGAGCCCGTGCTTCCAAAGGAGTTAAAAACCTTGTACATAGTGTCTCCAATTCTATTTTGGCAGAAGCAACCCACAGACATCCATGGGGAGAAAGAGGCTCAATGTGTGTCTAGGCTTGGGCAATCAAGGTGCTCACCGGAGGAAGTTCCAATTAAGATTTGATCCCAGGGGCAGTGCCACAAATGATACCAGTGGGGAGAAAAAGGAGAAAGAGACAGGAAGGCAAATGGTGAGACTTTGGTGTTGTGTTCCATGGTAGCACAGAGGTGAGAACCAACTGAAGAGGACAGAAGTCATGCTGTAATTAAATCTAGAAAACAGTGGGCAGACTGCAGGATCAAGAAGGCAAAGGATGCCCTAGACGTAGAAGACAGACCAGTCCAGAGACTAAACAAACTGCAAGCAGTTGGACCACAAAGTCAGAGCTTGGCCTCTACCAAGCCAGTTTGCACAAAAGTGACCAGCCCTTGGAAAGCACTGCTCCCCACTTGTAAGGGCTACCTTTGCCCAGCTCAAATGGACCATTCGGAGAACTGTAACATAGTTCGGTGATATTCAATTGAATCCTTCTTTTTGTCTACGGTGCCCTTCTCTTTATTCTTTACAGGAAAAACAACATTGTTTGAGATGTGGTTGGCAGTCTTTAAAGCTGGGTGTGAGTCTCACAATATCCCTCTGGCCACCATCACTCTGACAGCTATTTGGGCACACCAAGAGAGCTCTGTGACCACTATATCTTCCTGTGACCTTGACTGTCTTAACTCAGGAGAGTCCCCAGTCCTATGTGCTGAGGCCCTGTAGCTTTCACCTCCATCATTTTTAGATGCTCCTAGGGATGAAAAGAGTTGGAAGTGATCATTTCCTGTCCCCCCTGTCCCCTGTCCCCATTTCTAAGTGTTGGCTCCATGAGCTTACCAGTGCTCAGCTGACAGCAGTTTGAGCCAGTTGATTTTGTTAATTTTTTTCCAGTTGTGAGGACTGAACCTAAGACCTTTTGTGTACTGAACTTATTCTACTGCTAAGCCATACTCCCAGCCCAAAATTCAAAACATTTGAAGAACTGGAAGAAAGTTTCTTCAGTTCTTGTTTACTGAGATTTACTCATCCCCCTCCACCCAAGGCAGTCTCCAGCTCCGTGTGAATCTGCCTCTCTCATAAGCCCTTAGCTAGTGCTTTTGAGAGAAAGAGAATCGAATTGTCCAGCACTTCCATTTCATGTACTTGAAATGGAAAAATGAGTCAAAGAGATTTTTTAAAAGCAAATAAAATACTAACTAGAACTAGATCTTCAAACATCCTAATTTCTATGTGTCTTAGTTTCGTCTGTCTGGTTGCCAGCATACTGCAACATTGGTCTAGTCATTGATTTGTATTGAGTTGGAGTGGAAGACTAACATCGTTCATCACAACTAAACCTTTTGAAATTATTTTGTTTTTCTTGCAGGGTCGTCATGTCAAAACAGGACAGCTTGCTGCCATTAAGGTTATGGACGTCACAGGGGTAAGACATTTTTATCCCATTATCTCATTAGCTATATGGTTATAACAAAGAAGTGAGTGACAGGAAAAAAAATTGCCAGAAAAGTAATCTTCCTAAATATTCCAGATTCTTTTCCATTTGTGATTCATGTGAAGAAATAAGAATCTACAACAGCCAACTGAGCAGGCCAGGAATAAATCATCCAATTAAATCCAATACTACATGCTGCCTTAGGTTCTTAGACTGAATAATGTGTACTGATAATTTACATAAACATAACCATGGATATTTGCATATGAAACCAGAGCAAGGATTCCAAGGCATTAAAAGTATAACGCTGAGATTACAAAGAAGAGATGAGTCTTAACTGTTTCCCTAAGGGGCTGCCCAACACTGAAGTAAAGGAGAACCAGAGTAGCTGTAAAATCCTTATACTACATTTATCATGAGCATTTTCTAAAACAAATTGTTTTTGATCAAATAATCACATAGCTGCAAATTCCTATTTCTTAGAGAGCAACTCTAAATGTCTGCCTGGATGATCAAAGCAATCTAATATTCCTTTAGACATGACTTTAAATACAATCTAATGCTTTCAGTCTTTTTGCTTGCTCTAATTTAAAATATTTTAATAACCTTTCAAGATTATAGAGTGGAAATCAGGCTTTAAAGGATTCACAGGACATCAAAAATATGTTAATAATTTTCTATTGTCCTGGGAATTTTTCTAAGATGTCTGTCTCTTGCACATAAAAGCTAAAAGACCAAAGTCTCCATTTGGCCAGAAGTGAAATATTGAATATAAACAGTCATCCAGTCAATGAGTCACACAAAGATATCAATAACTAAGAAACAGACTGAAAAAAATAGACAGTTTGTTGGCACATTAACGTTTAAGCCATACCCTTTAGACAGAGTCTGTTATATTTGGTTAAGTATGAGTTGCAAGGCTTTCTAAAAGACCACCTCACTAATCTTCATAAGTATCACACATTATATGGACTTATTTGTTTATTACTTATTTATTATTGATCTAGATTTCTTTCTAAATTATACTTTACAGTTTGATTAATAAAAGGAAAATTTTGTTCCTATATACTTATTACCAGTTGAGTGACACTCTAAAATGTTTGTTACTAGTTTTGTGGGTTTGCATTTTTACTGACTTTAGCACATTGTATCAATTTCAGTTGGTTCCAAACTAATTCAAATATTTGACCTCAGTAGGTCACCTGGTATTGACTAAGAAATGCATGTGGATTACTCAAATTAGAGTTATGCTCTACCACTTGAAACAGATGATTAAGCATGATAAAGGTGTCTTTTTCCCTTCATGTTAAAAAGAATCTAGAGGCTTACAATTATAATGTTTAGTATTAATTGAGAAGCTGATAAAAATCTAGAGTCTCTGGAGAGATAGGCCTCTGAGCATACGTTTGGGGATCATCTTGATTTTATTAGTTGAGGTAAGAAGACCTGCCCACTCTGGGTGGTACCATTCCCCTGGCTGGGATCCAGGTCTGTGTAAGTGGAGCAAGAGAACTGAGCAGCAGCAGGAATTCCCTCTCTACTTCCTGATTCCTAAATGCAATGTGGCTCCTCCCAACTCCTGCTACCTCGACCTGCCTGACATGATGAGCTGGACCTTGAACTGTGATCTCCTCTGAACAACTTCTCCTTCAGTTTGCTTTTGTCAAAGTATTTATTGAAGCAACTAGGACAGAAACTAAGACAGCTATCAGGAGTGTTTGACAGCAATATGCTAAAGCAGAGGATGGCTTTATCCTTTTCTTCTGTCACTTCAACTCGCAGCCTCCCTACCTACTAGGGTCACATTATAATTTGGTATAACTACAGAGTTTATTCCTGGTAGAATACAGAGAAGTTCCTTCTAATGATTTTTATTTCTTGACTGTCTAGCAGTATATCCAGCTAAAAATACAGGTTCTGTAGAAATGGGTCCATGAGCACCTACCCCTTACTAATGAACTATGTACAGTTGATGGTTTCTAGAAAAGGGAGAGTCAGCTTCGTTGAAGGGTGTGGCTCCTGGTAGGTCTGCCAAATTTCTGAAGATGCCCCCACATCCAGGAGATTATAGACATCACAATTACAAAGAGGAGATGGAGTGGGAGGCAGGGATGTGGGAGTGCATCTGGAAGGAGTTAAAGGAGAGATTGGGGTGAAATAGTGAAATGTTGTATAAAACTCTCAAAGAATTAATTAAATTATTTTTTAAAAGGAAGAGAAAATAAAGGTTCTAAGGGATCCAGAAGGAGTAAGATGGAGGATATATAGGTTGCATATGATCTAACTATACTGTATGCTTCTAAAAAAATCACCAGAAAAGAAAGAAATATAGCTCCTAGTAGGAATTAAAGGAGTGGGTATTGAAATAGTGAATTAGCAGGATATGATACAGAATTGAAATCTAGAATTGTGAGCCTCTGTTTAGAAGCTCATAATAAATATGTAAGCCTTTTTACAAAGCCCCAACTAGAAAACAAATCAGAATTTGTTTGGCAGTTTTGCTGAAGTCATAGTATTCAGTCATTCTTGGATTGAGTCGTATTTCTGCATAATAAAATACGCTTGGCAGCTTAGCGATTAATGGTTGTGATGGATCCAAGATGGTCACACTGTGGCTCAAGTTCTGCTGTGTGGCTCTGCAGAGTGAGAGCTGAGGTCCTCTGACAGCATAGATGGGACTGCATGAAGTTGGTTATTGATGTGAAGGTTTTCTAGGTGGGTTTTAAATTGTTCCAAGAACCATGCTTAGTAGTTAGTTCTGGCCACCTTGCTTGCAGTAAAAACTATTACTTAGTTATATAGCCTGGCATATGCAGGTTCACATGAAGGAATACCAGTTAGTCTTTCTCAACTGGGTTTCTGTTGGCAAGTAAGCCCTTTGAAAAATGATTTGACAGATTTTCTCTCAATTGCCTCAAGGCTAATAGACAGAGAATACCATTCTGTGTTTCAAAGTGCCAGCCCATTACATAAAACAGGCACTTTATGGTCTGAGTTCTGTTCTCTTGGAGAACACATTTCAGAAGAGCTGGATGCATTTCTGTACTATGGTCATAGCATTGACTCTTATTTAACCATTGACCCTCAACAAAGGCAGATGTGGTGTACAGCAGGAAATAGGTTTATTATTGCCCTGCTGTCTGAGGCAAGATCCAGTGAGCTTAGCATCATGTCCCTGCCTGTGACTATCAGTAACTGCTTTTCCTCTCTTAAACTCTATGTTCTCTTTAGAAAGCAATCGATTCAATTTTGTGGTGTTGTCCTTTGTGTGTTATGGAATCCAGTGCAAACGCTTCTCAACAATTATTTTAATTGGGCTCATTATGGTTGTTCTGTTCAAAGCTGAAATGAGTTCTCAAAGGTCGTCTTTGTTGATTGTGTTCTGTGACCTACTGCAAAGTGACTGGAGTTTATTGCAATGAAATTGATGAGGCCATAAGCTTGAAATTAATTTTCAAATTCTTGATTTTATCCTAGAATCTTTCCTTTTATAGAAAACAATCACAAAGACCAAATCCAGTGCCTACAGCCCTCCAGTTTTAGCACGGCGACACTGCAAGATTTGCCAGATTGGCTTCAGAATTACAGCTTATGCTCCATCTTGCTCTTCAGAGTCCTTTTAAGTTGCCTAAATCATTATGAAAAGTCTGTTTTCAATTCCTTGGGAAAACTCCTTCACCACTGCATTTGAAACTACAAACTTACCTAAGAAGACCTGGTCCCTTTAGAATGATAATTTTCACAGTGTACCATCAGCATCACTGGGCCCTCAATAGTTCTGTGGTGTCCACAAACAGATTTCCACTTCTGCTGTAAAATCTCCTTGGATTCTCCCTCTTTTATATGTTCCTTAAGAGATGCTGGAGAGATAGCTCAGCAGTTAAGAGTATATAGTGCTCTTTCAGAAGACCTGAGTTTGATTCCTTGTACTCACATTATGGGCAGCTCCAGGGGTATCCCATGTCTCTGACCTTCATGAACATCTGCACTCACACGTACATATCCACATGAAGACACGCATGTATATATGACATTAAAAATTGATAAAAATAACTCTTCAAAAAGAAAGAAAGATACCACACTACCAAAGATAGGACTTTCTCTTCCTGGGATTTTGTATCTACTTTCTTCTGGCTACTAAGGTGAGACCAAGTGTCTTTGATTATAAATGTGCCTGTTTTTTAATTTAAATTATTGGTGTAAATTAATGACAGCCTAAACTGCATCTAGCACATAATGAAATAATAACAATTTCTAAGCTGACTTGACATGTTTACATTAGTCAAGGCATCTTGAGTTGCATTACTGTCTCCATTCACACTGAAGGAAGATGAAAAGGGAATTTACTAGCTAGTGTATATTTAAAAACCACACTCATAGAACTCAGCAAGGTCCAGAAAGACACGTGGTATGGTGTGAGTTCTGTCTCTGGGGTCCACTTTTGGCTCTAATTTCCTCATTAGTGTGAGTCTCCATTAAAAAGTACTGGAATGGATAAGCGTGGGTTTCTTGAATCCACACGCTCCCTCTGTTCTTTTCCGCCACATCTGGGCTGATTCTGAAGTACCATAGGGAAGGTAATGCCTCAAAGGGGAATCTGAGAAAAAGGACAGGCTGAACAAGGCAGAGTTAGGTCAGCATCAAGAATTTTTTAGAATTTGCACTGAAAAATTGTACTTGATATGTGGGAACAGTAGCCTGTCCTGTAGGCTCCATGCCATATCTGAGTTAGTCAGTCTGTGTATCTATCCTGTGCTCAGTTCTGGCTTGGTCACCAAAGTGGCTGTGTTGCTAGCCTCATCCTGAATAATAAGCCTCTTTCCAAAGTTAAGGACTACATGAGATGCAAGAAAGACAGTGGAACCAAATTCCAGAAACTGAACACCGAGACCATTCACCTATAAAAGAAAGAATGAATTGCTATATTCAGTGTCACTATTTAGTGGCAGACAGGGACACAACCTTACAGAATCTTAATATTCCAACACCCTCAAAAGACTAACTCTTAAGCAGTAACTTTAATCAAAGAGTCAATTCGCTTTCAAGAAACAGACAAAATATTGAGGGAAAATTAAAGAGAAAACTAGCTGTGTAGGTAGAAATGTCCCTTGATAAAGTGACAGCTAAGTGAGATTTACAATAGGGGAAGGCTTTGTTTAGGAAAGAAAAGGAATTCAAGAAGGGCACACCCATATATGGAACTATCCCAAACCTAGAAATGTCCTCCTGAGGCTCACCTGTAGTAGAGACCTTGGGGACCTCTCTTGTAGGAATGTTCAAGTAGTTGCCCTTAATAGGCAGAATTTTCAATGAAGTACATGACACAACTTTTCAGTGGGAAAAGATAAATGGCTCAGTCTTCATTCTTCCCTCGCCCTTTTGGACTAGTTCCTGGTTGTGGCTTTGGCCTTGTACTGCATGCACAAACATAGAACACCGGCTGCATGCTCCACACATATACCAGCACCTGCCCTTACCCACACACAGACTGTTAATGCAGAGCCGGGCATGGAATGTAGTAGGTGCTTCATAAAATAAAATACAGGTGCAGACAAAAGAGAGTAGAGAAAATGCAAAAAGTAGAAAATCAGTCCCGGTTGAAATCCAAGTTGCGGGTCACAAAACCATGACAGTTACTGTTCCTGACAACCACAACCAAAGAGGGACATTGCCAATGGCAGAGTTTTCCCAGGTAGAAAAGGTCACTCACTTCAATTCCGATAGCTGTTGGTTGAACTGGTGCTTAGGACACTTGAGAATACAAGGCCTCTCATTTCTAGTAGATGTCAGCCAAATGACTGAGTGAATGACATCATTGCCAGGCCTGATAGAGAGACCCATGGAAAGAGAAAAACCCTACAATCTGTGTCTCCTGACCAGACATCTACCCGAGAAATTTTAGTATATATTGGGTCTATTGCTTATCCTCACTGGGCTACACTTCCAGGTGTGAATAATATCTCTTCTTTCATATATTTAGGGTGAGGATTAAATCTGTTCACTTGTAAAGTGCTTAATATAGAGAACATGTACCATTCCTGTGTCTCTTGCAGACACATTTTCATCTTTCCATGGCATGGTGGTCCTCTTGGGAAGTAATATACAATACACCATCTGCATGAGAACCTTGGAAACCATGATTTCAGAAAATGACTTCACTCCCAATGACCTAAGTCATGCTTGCCCCTTCTCTTCATCAGTGACATCACTGCCGTTTCATCTTTGAGCTTAGCTCAAACTTGTGTTTCTTGATGACAATGATACCAGCTACCGCATACTCTCATGATGGCATTTGTGTATGTGTGTATTTGTCGTGCATTCTTTTCTTTGTTTTTGTTGTTGTTGTTTTTTTTTTTTTTTTTAATTCTGGTTTGTTTGCTTTTTTGTTTTCCTGTTTGGAGAAAGTGGAGGGGCATGCAATTGGATGGGTGAGGAGGTGGGGACGATCTGGGAGGAGGATGAGGGAGGAAAAAACTGTGATCAGAATATAATTATAAAAACTATATTTCAATATAAATAAATAATAAACAAAAACACCTTCAGTCTATATGCTATACATCAACTTTGAGTATACTAAAAAATGCCAGCCTTCTTTTAGGTATGGTGTATAGCCCTACTCATGCATGTACTGTCCTATATATGGAAATTCTAATGTCATTTCCAGGCAAATAGTTTGAAAATAACATTTGTAACTATTTAAAGAAATGTAAATTTTGGCTCTGAAACAAAAAAAAAAAAAACAGTAAGATACTAACGATGAGTGACTTTAGATTTCATAAATTGGAAATTTATATTTCTTTGTTGTTGTTGAAGATATTTTTTGATATAATATATTCTGATCATGGATTCCCCTCTTCCAACACCTCCCAGATCTCCCTCCTCTAAAACCCACCAAACTCCATGCCTTATTTCTCTCTCTTTAGAAAACAAACAAGCAAACCACAGAATTTAATAAAAACAAAAAAGTAACATTGAAAGCACAAGAAACACACACATACATACACACAAAACACACCACACACACACACACACACACACATCACAAAATCAGAAAACATAATGCATAAGAATACAAGAGCAGAAGACCAGTAAGACAGAACCATCCAAATAGATATGAGACCATGAGACAAAAAGTCTCCACAATACCAATGATTTCATTTTGGCCAGCTATTGTTGGGCTTGGGGCCTGTCCCTAAGTGTGGTTATTATATCTAATGATACTACAATGGAGAAAACTAATATTTCCTTTGCAAGAGATGTCAATTGAAGATAGCTTCTTGGTTATAGATGCTAGCTCCTGTCCATTTCTCCATCTTGGCACTGAAACCCCATCTGGCTTGAACTTGTGCAGGCTCTGTGCATGCTGCCACCGTGCCTGTGAGTTCATGTGTGCATTGGTCCTGTGTCTGGAGGAGGAATAGGAGCTCTGAGGGGTGGGATTTGATGGATACAACCCATTTAGTGCTGAGGGTTCCAAGCTCTCTCTCTCTCTCTCTCTCTCTCTCTCTCTCTCTCTCTCTCTCTCTCTTCTTTCTCTCTCTCATACTCTCTCTCTCTCACTCTCCCTCCCTCCAGCCCTCCCCCCCTCCCTCCCTCCCTCCAGCCCTCCCTCTCTCCCTCTCTTTCCCTCCCCCCTCTCTGAAATGCCTGGCTGTGGGTCTCTGTATTTGTTCCCATCTGTTGCATGATGAAGGTTCTCTGATGATGGCTGAAGGAGGCTCTGATCTATGAGTATAGCAGATTATCATGCATTAGGATTCATTTTATTATTACTGTTTTTTGTACAAGTAGTATTTGGTTTTACCCGAGTTGTCTAGCCTATCTAGTCTCTGGTTTTTGGTCACCCAAGCAGTGTTGGGTTATGGGTTCCATCTCATGATGTGGCCAATCACATGTTGGTTGGTTACTCCCATAAGCTTTGAGCCACCACTGCCCTGGTGTATTTTGGCAGGCAGGACAGATTGTAGATCAGAGGTTTCGTGGCTCAGTTGGTGTTTCTGTTTCTATTTTGATGGTCTGCAGGGTACCTTCCTGTACCAAAGGCACTAGAATGTAGGGGTGAAGGCTGCATAGGCACCAGCTCGGATTCTCCATATTCAGTGAGTTGGACGGTGCTGTCTTCAGCAACAGGGCCTTGCTCTCCATTTGTGGAGAGCAACCTCTTCTGTTGGCAACAGCCTGGATTGTTTGGGGATTTCTGCATCTGTGTGACTTTTACTTCCCTATAGACTTGGTGCAGTTTTATTCCTGTTCCAGGATTAAGAGCTAGACATTGGCTAGTGCTTTGTTTAGAGGACAAGAATATTGGACATTTTATTAACTCCATTTTAAAATCCTATTATACAGATACTTAAGCAGTGTTTCCCTATATTATAAATATGCAATGTTACACACACCCACACAATCATCTTGAGATCTAAGTAAAAAGTTTTGTATGTTAACAAGCTCCTTTAAGTCAAGGAACAAAATCAGGTTCTCTCTCTGTTTCTAAGCTCTTTCTATTTAGGGCTTTGGTTTAGTCAGCATGAGTAATTGCACATTTGTTTGAGAGTTTTCAGTTAAGGTAACTGGCTTTGGAATCCTGGCCAATCTAGAAGTGAATCTGAACCCTAATATTTACAGCGAGTGTGCTGAGGAAGTTACTTAACCTGTCCAGGTCTCATTCACCTCTTCTGTAAAAATCAAACCTTAGAAACAGCTCCTACATCAGCTGCTTGGGGTCATTAAGAACACTACATTAGGACAACTACAATGACACAGAGAGTCCAAGCTCACACTTGTAATCTTTGGAAACCATACAAGGGAAGGAGGAGAGAACCTCTACACAAAGTTGTTCTCTAACCTCCATAGATGCACGCTGATACAAGTATACCTATGCATCACAAACACACACACACACACCCACCACCACCACCCCCACCACCATCACCACTACATAATAAATAATAATAATATGTCATATATACACTTCAAATGTTAACACATTGCACACACAGGTCCTGCCTCTGGCATAGAGAACATTACATAAAGCTCCTTTGAGCTGTATTTTAAGACCATAATCCTCTGTACACTGTTGGAGATGGCTACTCCCAGGTTCTGCCATGCATGTTTCTTAATATCCCATTGGCCCCACTAGTTACCTGCCAGGTTCAGCTTCAAGCAGAGGAGTATGAGCTCTTGATGGAGAGACACCAATGTCATGGTCATTCCTTTCTGTTTACCATAATTACTAGACACTAATAGACCCCTCTGATTATATGGGGCCAAGTGATCGTTCTGTTGATAAGAAAGCTATGCTCAAGTCAGAACTTCATCATTTTGGTAGCTGCTTAAATAGGTTTCCTATTCACCTCCACAGCTGAAAATAATGACACCAGGTGGCTTTATATGCCATCGCTGAGGTTAACACAATGAATCAAACTAGGTTTTGAAGTCTGGTTGAAGTGATAGATCTTCATGGGATAGTGGACTTGGCTTATTGGATTACTCTCTTCTTAAAGTTGAAACATTTTGGTTCCATTATTCGATTTTCAGTGTGGTTCAGTGTCATTAATTTCTCAGTGAGCTTGTTCCCTATACTTATGGCTTAAGATGTAAGAGAGTGTCCTACCAATTCAAACTATCAAGTCTAAGGTTCATGAGACAGTTCAGTCAGTAAAGATGTTGCAAGCATGAAGACCTGAGTTCAATCCCCAGGACCTATGTGCTCTGATGTCATGTAATCTCAGTGCTGGAAGGCAGAGGTGGGTGGATCCTTGGGTTTACTGAATATCCAGCTTAGCCTTTCCAGTGCACTCCAGGCCAGTGAGAGAACCCATATGAAAAATAAAACGTGGATAGGATCTGTGGAATGTCACCTAAGGTTGTCCTCTGACCCTCATTCTCCCGCCCAAACACATGCATACAAGTATGCGCTGACACACATAAAACAAACAACAATACAAACAGTCCTGTTGCTTCTAATTTTAGTCTCAGATGCTCTCATCCTTTGGGAGCATTATGCATCTTTTCTCTCACTGGGACATACTGTGGGACCAAAGTGCTTGCGGCAGATTTGTAAAACTCCTGTTGTCCGGCCGGAAGCTTTGATAAGTGATGTGCTCACTTACAGGGCTATAGAAGGTTGTGTTGGACTACATAACCATGACCCAGGAGCCTGGAATTGGTTTTGGAATTAATGCAACTTAAACTTAAAATTCAACTGACTGACACCCTTGTCTGGTGAAGCTTGTTATCTGTGATTTTGTTGTCAGACTTGGGAAGACTAGCCACTGTGTTTATTTCGTATCTAACTTTGTAATCCTCATATGCCTTATTTAGCTAGCATAGAAAACTCAACTTGTAACATCTGCATTTCATTATTGCTGTGAAAACCTGGGTTCCAAAACAGTTAAGTTACTGTTGTGAGATCAATCAGCTCAAAAGGGGTAGACTCCAAACCTAGTGTGTACCCCAGCTCCTCATCTCTCTGCTCTGACCACAAACTCAATACTTATCATTTCTTCATGGCCATGATTGATTTAGTTTACCTTTACACAGTGATACTGACTTCCTCTGACCCCCATTCTATTTATTCGAGATTCAGTTATGTACTGGATGCCACTGTGGCTTAACTTCTCTTACTGACATGGTAAGCCATCTTCAGACACATCTATCTCCCATGTTCCTGTTGAGGATTCTAGAGGCAGGCAGCAGATACTTGTAGAACCTGCCTGACTTCCAAGTTCTGCCTACAGTGAGACTGTCAGGTACGGCAAGAAAGTGATCTATACCTCTCATTACCAGCATAATTCCCCTTTTAATGGAAGCAGCTCCAGTACCCGCAGGATGGTTCTTCATCTTTTGAATGAGACTTCCCAAGTAATGACACTCACATCTTACACAGAGAATTCAAAAAACTGATGTATATCATAGTACAGTTGGAGTTGATGTCTGAAGCAGAGGAGATTACATCTATGGAAAGACACTCAGTGTCAGTACAACTAAGCACAGTTTCACACAAACACACACACACCTCATATGTGTGAAGAATCATTGGAGGAGAAGAAAGGATTTAGAGGTGGGACCTTACATTGCCTGAAAGACTCAAGGAAGACATCCATCCTTGGGGAGTATAAATAACATCTCATCAGTATTAACACATTAAAGTTATGTGAAGGGAAGTAGACAGCACACATGGGGGGTTCTGGAAGGATCCTGTAAGGTCATACATATAGACTATGCAGATGGATGGAAGGCTAAAGGTGCAGAAACATGTGTCCTGGCTTCTTGAGTTGTGATAAAAATAACATCTTATACTCAGAGATAGTCCTTGCTTACCACTCCTTTGTCCTAGAGAAGAAAACACCATCTGGCAGTCCAACTGAAGGATACACTAGTAAGGTCAGACAGTCCAACTGATGAACACACATAAGGTTAGAAGTCCAACTGGAGTCCACACACATAAGGTCAGAGTGTGGTGAGCACACAAGTGCCCTCCAGTATCAAGTCCATAGACTCTTAACTGGAAGCTGAATGAAACATGTAAGTCAGGAAACTTAGTCTGTGGAGTCTTTTCATGTCTACACTATGTTCCCCCCATCTCCTTTCATGTTGAGCTTCCTGACCGTGTTGAGGACTCCTGCTTTGTGAACTTCTTCAGATCTAGAGAACTTGCCTTGCTCCCTCTTCTATCTGGCTTTCATTGCCTTCCTTCAAGGCACTTCAATAAAAGGTCACTTCAAAGAAACCAAACCTAATAAAATGTAAATCCGTGGCCAAATGTGTTTTTCCTTTCTTTGTCCTCAGCCTTCCCCAGGTGATGTGATCAGCAGTGTGTACCAGAGGGAAAGGCTTCCCTTAGGCTGATTGAAGGTTTTATCGGATAGCCTCCATGAGAAGAGATGGACTTTCTTATGTCCCTCCAGGCAATGTCATGCTTGTCTATTAGCTATACCAAAAGAAGTCCCCTTATTGCTACCAATGTTTAACCAAACAGCATAATAATT
This sequence comes from Mastomys natalensis, assembly GCA_021653895.1. Taxonomy (NCBI): domain Eukaryota; kingdom Metazoa; phylum Chordata; class Mammalia; order Rodentia; family Muridae; genus Mastomys; species Mastomys natalensis. The sequence goes on along the minus strand of JAJTUV010000042.1, from coordinate 236,152 downwards.
CTCTTTAATCAACTAAAGAAAAGACTGATCATTGCTATCTATAGCAATGAAGAATAGAATTCTGCCCAATAACTGAATGTTCATGCCCACTATTTATTGTTCTCACACAGGACGAAGAGGAAGAAATCAAACAAGAAATTAACATGTTGAAGAAATATTCTCATCACAGGAATATTGCTACATACTACGGTGCTTTTATTAAAAAGAACCCTCCGGGCATGGATGACCAACTATGGGTATGTGATACTGTCCAAAGAGCATTTCTCTAGTCCTCTGGCAAGAATTGATAGAGTGACTGTACATTTGAAACACTTAGCCCTGTGATGTTCATAACATTGGCTTTTCAAGGTTTTCTACCATCTTCTTGAATATGTATTTTTCATTATCTCTAAATATTTCTTCTCTCTCTCTTTTTTAAAATAAATATTTTCACTTATTTGATGGGGATGTGCTTGTGTGTGCAGGTATGTTGAGGTCAGAGGTCAACATCAAGTACCATCTTCTATTAGTGTCCACCATATATAAAATTTGCATGCATGTATATTTTAGACAAGATGTCTCATTGTAACTGGAACTCATTAGTTTAGCTATATTGGCTGTGAGTTCATGGCATCCACCCATCAGTTCACTACCCCAAGCCTGGGCTTACAGACAAAAGCACTACATGCCCTTTTTTTTTTAAATGCCAGCCCTGAGATCTGAGCTCAGGTCCTCATGCTTGTGTAGCAAGCACTTTACCCACGAGCCATTTTCCCATTACCCTTTCTTATCTATATTAGTATGGACCATGCCCAAATCTGCTTGCTAATCCCTATTTCCTTCTCACCTATTACCTATCTTTTATTGCATTTTTATTGTATTTCGGTCATTATGCTACTTACTATCTGAATTCTATGATTTATTCCCATACACTGATGTAGCTTCGGCAGTCCATTTCTAATTGGTGGAACTGAGATTTACAGGAAGGATAATCAACTATCCCAAACTCTGTGTGGTGGAAGGAAGCCAAGCTGTAACTGCACTCTGGCTGATTATGTATTACAATATGTAGATGACTTTAATCATAGTTTCAAGTCTGTGAATGAAATACCTAACACGATGTCTGATACCACTGTAGGACCTCAGTAAAGGTGCTTTGCTTTTCCTGAACACCCTACCCAGTAGCTTTGTGCCTCAGTCCTTGTGACAGCTGATTGCCTGTGCCACCAATGGTAATTGACAGCCACCACCTCACTGTGTGCTGTACTCTGTGCAGATTGTCTTTCTTTGCCTTTGTAACTTCTTACACTGGAACTTTTCATCCTTAGTCCTCCAGTGGATACAGAACCATCTTGGTTCGATGATATTAAAAGGAATTTGCCTCCTTTGCCAATGTTATGAATTAGCCTCATGTGTAGCCCATTCAGTGGAAGGTGGACCACTTGATCTGCTTCTCTTCCTCTCTTAAATCTTTGTTTCTCTCATGTGGTACTGTTGGAGTGATGACTCTAAGATTAATGCCTTGCTATCTTCCAGGGCCCCGAGTATGTGTCTAACACACAGAACTCCTTGAGTGGGATGTCTCCTAATGCCAAGGACTGTGGTACAGTGTGTAGCTCCAATGATGCATGGACATGTCTCTAGGTTCAGTCTTGGATAAAAGCTATTGTGCTGATGACTATGACATTTGAAATCCAACCAAGATGGGGGAGGGGGAGGAAGCATCCATTGTATTCACATGCTGACCAGAAACATTCACATTAAAACATTAACAAGAGTTTATTCCACATGATACTGAATATTCAGCTATCAGAGGTGAAAAGAAATGCTGGGAAATTCTCCCCATAGGACACAACTCCAAATGTAACATAAAGGACACTATAGGGCAAACAAGGCTTGATGGAAGTGATTTTGTATATTGTGTGGTTTCTGAATACATTCCATTTAATTGTAACGGTAGTCTCTCGATGTACAGCAATGTGCACACGAAAGTTAGAAAATGAAGAAAGAAGAGAGAATGAATGTGAGTGTAGTTGAGGAGACACACCAAGGGGATACACCGCAAAATTAAACCTTGAGAGACTTGATTATGTAAAAATGATCACAAAAATACAATAGAGATGTAAGTCACTAATTTAGGAAGAATGTTTGTTTCATATATGGTGAGCAGAGTATATATAAAAGCCTTCAGATATGATGGGCTTGTGTAAGTCAATGGGGGCAAAGAGGAAACTACCAATGACAAAGACATATGAAGGTCAGGGTAGCAGCTAAAATGTTAACAATCAGCTCCCAAGGAACATGTTGTTTTGATTTGTTTATTTATTTTAATTTACTTACTTTACGTCCCGTTCACTGCTCTCTCCCAGTCACTCCTCTCATAATCCTCCCCCTATATCTCCATCTCCTCTCCTCTAAGTGGCTAGGGGCTCCCCCGGTATCTCCCCACCCTGGCACATCAAGTCTCTGCAGGGTAAACATGTTTTTTAAATGTTCCTCAGGAACCCCGGAAGAGTTTGGTACAACTTCCTACCTATGAGATGAGAATATGATTTACAGTACCTACCCACTCATACCTAGTTCTCACAGAAATGCGCGTTGCTATAGCTTAACCCAAGAACAAAATACATACAGGCCACACATACACACACACACGGGGGAGGGAGAGAGAGAGAAATACATGTATACAAATACATGTGTGTATGTGTATATACACACCCATTCATAAATATAGCAAAGAATGTGCTTTAATTTTGAACCAGTATTGCTGTAAGCAGAAATTTATTGAAAGTAAATACTTACATAACTACATAAATAAATTAACCAATAAGGAATTCACTTAACCATATGGTTAACCAAATATACATTCATTCTTATGAATGGATGAATATTAACCACTATAGTGAGATTCTAAAGTCTTTCTTAAAGATTATAGTTAAATATACTATCTTTTCATTTTTATAAGAAAGAAACACTATGTTTAACATATTTGACAAGATTGAGATCCCTGTGCTAGACACATGCCAGTGATGAGGAGAATGTGTACTTGTAAGGATCATTTCAGTCTTTTAAGTTTTTATTGTTTTATTTTATAGACAGGGCCTCTGTGCATAGCTCCAGCTGCCCTGGACCTCAACTAGATAGATCAGGCTGACCTTGAATTCCCAGAGATCCACCTGCCTCTGCCTTCCAAGTGCAGGGATTAAAATAGCCTGGCACCACTATGCCAAGCTATTTTAATTTTATTCTAAACTTTATTAGTTAAAAAGTAGAAAACAAAGCCAAGATTAACCAGACCCTAAAACTCTACAACTCAGTGTTAGAGTAGCCACTGGAGATGGAAGTTGTGGAGCTTCACATCGGATTTTATGCTTTCTCTACTGAATGTATTTTTATGCACATATCTACCATGGAAATCAAAAAAAATCCATGATAGAGTTAGAACTAGAAAAACAATTAGCTTTATGTCCTCTTTTATAGCTCATGTCTTCCGCGTGCATTCAGTCCTTACTCATCCTGTAATAGTTAGCTCTTGACTCTTGCTGTTTCTCTACATAGTTTCTCTACAGTGTACTATGTCACTGTACTCATATGGCATTTGTTCCCCTATATACATGTTATTGGCTTGGTTCTATATTTGAGGGATAGTACTCAGTAGTTTTCTTTCTGAGATTGGATAATCCCATTTAGTCCAATACATTCTAAGCCCACCATTTGTGAGACACACCCATGTTTCTTTCCCACTTATAGCTTATACAACTTTCCTGCGGTTCCTTTTACTGCCTCTCCTGGGACTGTCCTAGCTCTTCATAATGGCAGACAGACAGGGATTGTGCCTTTTGTTTCTTTGTTTCTCTTCAGCTTCTGGGCAATATGAACTGGAAAAAAAAAATGCATCTATTTGTGAGTGGGAACAGCATCACTGGTACAAGCCTGGTTGCCTGGGTGATTTCTGAGTGTGGCTTCCTGAGGGCCTGAAAGCTCAGTGCAATATAAAGAAAGTGCATGCACCAGAATGCTTTTGTGTCTCAAAGACTTTCTGCACTGTCTGGAACCCAGCATTTCAGTGTTGTCCCGTATACTGTGAGCTACAATGGAGGTCTATAGAGAATCACTCTGGTCTTATCTCAGTTCATTGTCAGACCCTGGGGGTGTCCTTGTGTGCCCTTGCAGTTTTTGCCAGCCCCAAAAGATCCATTATCCATCTCACATCCTGTGTGCTTGAGATGGATCCCACTGCCTTGTGCAGGATGGGAAAGCTCTGCTCTGACTCCCTCTGCCAGTTGTATTGAGGTTTAACTGGCAAGCTTAGTATTGATGAGGATGAGAAGAATGGAATGCTTGCCCATTGCTGGTGGGGTTGTCAGTCAGCACAGCCATTGTGGAAGACCCTATGGAAGGTATCATCCAATAATTCAGTCCGTACATCAGCTAAACAATAACTTACATGTTCCTTCACGTAAGTCTTATTCACAATGCAGGAGGAGGGATGACAGTTTTATGCAGTCTGAGGTCAGGGCTATAGTGCCAACTAAGGGTAAGCATGAATTAGCCATCATGGTAAGCTAACCCCTTCTTGAGTTTGGTAATGGAAGAAGTAATGCCTGGGTCTGTTGGTTTGGAAATCCTCATCGTTCTGAGCACTCCACTAGCAATCTTCTGGCAGCATCTCTGTCAGTGAGGTAAAGGTTAGGCCAGGAAAACTGTCCTAAGGCAAGAGCATAATTTATTCTTATAATTGCACTTTTATGTGAAACAAAACTAAAGAAGAGTTGGGGAGGGGAAGATCCTTGCCTGTTGTGACAGTGGTCAAGCTAGTCTGGGCACTGCTGGAGAGCTTACCCTGCTGGCATGGGTGTGAGAGAGCTGGTGGTCTGACCAATTCCACTACCGCCCAGGCCCAGTTCCAGGGCTTTGAGTTGATCCCAACCCAATGTACCACCCCAACGTCTACCTATGAACTAACTGCTGGAGCACATGAAAGGGCCAGTCTTGCAGATGCAAAGCTGCAGGATCTCCATCAACACAGGGCAACAAGATACCCAAGAGGAATCCCAGTGAGGATCCAGTATTGATATCGCAGCAGATGCCACAGGCCTTGAAACAGACCAATGACTCATTTCAATGAACATTTACAAGTAAAGGTGTTAGACAAAAGATATACTGTGTGACACACTACAGCTTCCATGATAAGATTTTTCTATCTTATTTAATTTTATTGGGGGTGGTGCAAAGGCAGAGGGTGGATTCAAAGGGATGGGGAGATGAGTGGGATTGGGTGCATAATGTGAAATTCAAAAGAATCAATAAAAAAATTTTAAAGAACCCAATGTTTTACAACACTTCCCACCTCCTTACCAGTACTCCAAGATCTGTTAGTATAACATGATATTATGGCAATGTTAACACTGCCGTATGTTTAATTGTATTTGTAGCCATTTTACATGTTAAAGATGATTCTCTCCCTGTACAGATTAAGAAATTGGACTCAGAGAAGTTAAGAGCTTTGACTGAGAGCTCAGAGCTTATCAGTAATGAAGCCAATAAACTAGCCTACTCCAGGGTCTGTGATGTCAGAAGCAACTCAGTGTCTTTCTCTTTTGATCATGAAAAAATGGCTCCACTATCAAACTTGGTGTCCTGGATGGGGCTGGAGCTTTATGTTTCAATTAACTTATTCTGAAAGCTAAGTATGGTAGTACTGGGCAACAGAGGCAGGGGAATCTCTGCAAATTTTAGACCAGTCGGGGTTACATAGTGAGGCCTTATCTCAAAATAATAAATAAGATGTTGGCCTTATGTTTAATCTTTATTCCTCAGTTTCTCATGTATTCAAAAAGAATAGTGGAACTTCTCAGATATTAATAAGGCTGCTATAAAGTATAAAAAATATATTTGTGGAAAACCACGTTAAGCCTTTTGGGAATGTCTTATCAAATAATTGCAAAGGTCATAGATAGTTGATTCTTCAGACTACTGGCATATTTGCAAGGATCATGTTAGTAAAAAATGTGTTTTACAGAGACAGCCTACACAGCCAAGAGTAGCACTTCCTAATATGCATTATCTGAGTTCAGCCTGATTGCATGAAATATTCCTCAGATATTCCTTTAGCCATGGCTGGAGTTTGGAGGTCTGCAATACATGTCTCACCAGGGGACACATATGTAGTGGCAGGCTTCTGATTGAATTGTAATCTGTGTGGATTCTATCAGGTCTATTGTAGAGATAAACTCTTGTTTGGTATCAGCTCTGTAGAAACACAACCACTTCTGATAATGGTGAAGTAATTCTCCTTTATCAACTACTCAGGGCCTTGTCCGGAAATCAAAAAAAGGAGCTCTTTCAATAAAGATTCTTATCTCTGGGAAACAGCGCCACTCTGACACTTGGCAACACCATCTCATCTCTCTCTACCACATCCCAGGCCTGCTAGGCTCTCTGAGTTTGCTATAAAAACCACTCAAATACCAGAGGGAGGGAAAGGTATCATCTGTGAAATGGACTAGTTTCTCCACAATAACAGCATGACTTCACACATATTTTGCTCTTCTGTTGGTACTGTCACAACAAACACAGATCGAGATATCTCATGAGAGGAAGTAAGTTTTTAATTAACTCCTGAAATGTAGAGCAGTCTAGTATGATGAGAGACGATCAGACCAGAGCATCAAATTAGCCTCTCATTAGATTGTAGTGATGTCGATTGGTAGATGGAGGGTCCGGATGCTATGTTGTGAAGCAGGAGCGATGGGGAGCGATGGCTCAATGGGTAAAACTGCTTTCTGAACAACATGGGGAGCTGAGTTTGGATCATAGTACTAAAATAAAAAGCCAGGTGTGCCTGAGTGCTTGCCTATAACCTCAGGGCTGTGGGAGGGGCGATGGAGGAGACGTTGAGGGTTGCTATTTGTCTGGCTAGCTAAGGTTCCAGAGAGACTGCTGCAGAGAGTCAGGTGGAAAATGATAGAGTAGGACACCTTCAGCAGCGTACATGCTTTCCTGCACATGTATGCGTATGTAGCAAATGCACACATGCAAATGATGTTGAGTACATTCAAGCAAATTTCTAATGGTCAGATACAACCTGATTGGATTCTCCATGCATCTGGGTTCCAGTCTAGGAGAAGGAGGCTTGCTGACACTTAGTTTCTATTTTATAAAATGTTAACTGGACCAGGTCTACGTGTTTGCCAACTGAGAACCTGGAGGATCAATATACTTAGTTTGGTCTCCATAAAGTAGTGATTTTTTTAATTAAGTCAATATTAGAAAAATTGAACAGATTCTTATGGAAGTCTGGGTTCCTTGAAAAGTTTTGAAAATAATCAAATGATCTAAATATATTGGGCTTGGAATTTTACATAGTAGCCACTTGTGGAATCACTGTGCTAGCTGTCCACATGTGTCAGATGCCCAGATGTGCCATCTGCCCAAGAAGTCATAGGTGTGTTGCTTCAGCCTGCACCACAGGTCCTGGCTCCTGGGCTCTTATACAGTTACCACCATGCCTTGAATTACTTCTCATGTATGAGATCACCATAGAATAAGATGCTGAGATTATTGAATGCATGATGTCACTGTACCCAGGTTGGTCACAACACCTCAGCCGAAATGGGTCAGATTTTCCATTTATATTGCTCCAGCATTGTGGCAGAAACAATGCCCATATTCAGTGTGGGTTGTTTCAAAGTTTCAGTGTAGGTCTTAATATAGAATATCTGCATCATAGCCTCATCCCCACAGGGCTCAGGGACACTACAGAAGATGGGGGTGGGATTGGGAAGGGATGCTTTAAACAGTGTTCTAGACACTGCATGGCTCTCATACCCATGAACTCATTGCAGCTGAGATTACTCACACAAGAGGAAGCCAATCAAAACTATTGTGTGGTTGGGATAGAGGCTCACAAAACCCAGCCTTAGCTCAGGAGGTTGGTGGTTGAAGATCTCTTGGGTAGGGAGAGTCAGTTTGCTTCAGGCAAATGGCCCCAAGTAGGATGCCCATGCTCATGTGCCTATAAACAGCACTGATTGAACTAGGCTATGAAGAAAAGGTCATGCAATTAGGAAGGAAACAGCAAGGAGGGGACTTGGCGGCGGGGAGAGAGGTTGGGTGTGAGTATGATCACAATATGTTTTAGGCATGTGTGGAATTCTTAAACAATGCACAAAAGTATCAGCTTTCAATGTGAACGCTGTGGATCGTGTTCACAAATGTTGAGCCACGGCGAGCTGAGCCTTTGCAGTTGAGCATTAAAATTCCTCTAAGTTCTGGGCATCAAAAACGAGCCTTCCCCCTTTAAAAGACACTCATTTCAACCACTGGCTGTTGCTCTTATGAGCAGAGAACTTCCGTTGTAGACATACACTAAGTCACTGTTCTAGGGAAACAAATGAATATAATTACTTAAGAGGAGAAATCCTCAAAATATGGGACTTTGTAAATATTGGAGTCTAAAATGGTCCGAAGAATGGCTTTGAGCAGGGGCTGCTGCCTTGCCTTGAGTGCAGTGTTTATGAACTGGGGTGGGGGGTGGTTGCTGACAAGATGGAAACCTGACTTCCTTTTTCATCCCAAGAAATTTCATTTAAATTGTTTAAACTGCTTTTCACTGTAACAAAAGAATGGCTTTGTTTATATTCAGAGCTGATCGCCAGGCTCCTGGCTCCTGTTTTAGAGTAACATTGACCTAACGTTCGAGTTCCTACCTTGCTTCTCAGGACTTTCAGCTGTCAAGTTATTCCACTGTGAATACTCGAAGTCTACATCTTTTGTTTTGTTTTTGTTTTTTCTATTTAGGCTGGGGAGCACTGAGTGTGCATAAGTGTGTCCATCTACACATAACCATCCATGCAGAAGCCAAAGGGGAGGACATCAGCTATCTTCCTTAGCCTGCTTTCCACATTATTAGTTTGAAGACAAAGTCTCTTAACTCAATGCTCCTTTTGCCTAGGCTGCCTGACTTGTGGTCTCCCATGATCCACTTAAACGACTGTGACCCAGTGCTTGGGTTATATAGTCACATGCAGCCTAGAGTTTACGTGGGCATTAGGTATTTGAAGTCATATCCACTTGCTGTTATTACATAGTGAGACATTTCCCCAGCTCGACTTTCCCTACTTTTAACCTGGCTAAAACCTTCTTCCTAATTCCGAATTTTTCTGTTTGAGTTTAACATTTTGAGATGCAAAATTATACATCATTATTCTTTGTGTGTGTGTATGTGTGTGTATACATTTGTGTACAAATATGTGTTGTTTGTGTGTGTGTAAAAAAATCTATGTATTTGTGGTGGGGTATATGTGGAGAAGCCAGAGGACAATTTCAAGTATTATTCCCACAAGATCCATCCAACTTAATTTTTGAGACAAGACCTCTCATTGGTCTAAAATTGCTCATTAAGCTCAGCTGGCTGGCCAGCAAGTCCCAGGAACCTGCCTGTCTCTGTTTCTCCAGCATCCCTGCCTGTGTATTTATGTAGGTTCCAGGGACCTGGTTGCTCATGCTTTGGGACAAGTGCTTCACTGGTCGATCTGTTGCCCCAGCCTGTATTTCTTCTATCTTTTAGGTTAACTTCTTTGTTGGAATATTTGGAGCTCATATGTATGTGATGAGTCACTCCTACTAAGGAAATTACCGAGGAGTTCTCACATGGCTGCTTGTGAAATGTATGCTGTCACACTGGCTCTGCTCGGACATGGATGACTGATAGCCCATGGTCTTGGCCTGTAGGCAGGCTTTGCTTGCTAAAAATACCAGTTGGCTCAGATTATTCAAAATGTCTTTGTTACTAACAGAGTAAAAGCCTCTCTGCAAGCCTTATCAACGGCATTTGGGACACTTGGCAGACCTTTTATCTTTGCATAACTTATACTTTGTTTGAAAATTTCCAAGTCTAAAAATAAAAAATTAATTTTTTTCTTTTTAAACCTCAATACATGCTCATTTAGATTGAATACACAAGGCTGTTGAGGTCGGTTTTGTGTTTCTCTATGAAGGCATTTACTGTTGTGAGCTTTAAACTACCCCTGGCAAACGAAGCAGCCTTTTCTTACAAAGCTGCTGAATTTTGAGTTTGGCTCACACCTTCATAAATCATGCAGATGGGATCTGTGGCTATTCCCAACTACATAAGATAAAAATACCACGTTCCCCCTGAGGGTTCTAAACCTCCAAGGTCACTAGGCTGATTCTTTACAGGGCTGGGATTTCTTGGAAGTTGCTTCTAATCTTTTCTTAGTCTATTCAGAGGCTTGGTTCACCCTAGGGAGAGCTCCACCCCTTGTCCCTGTTCCCACCCCTTCTGCCTGACCCTCTCTTGCCCACTAAAGAGAAAAGATCTGTTCATTGTCACTTATTCTTGTGGGTGACTGACTGGTGTCATCTGAGATGGATGGGTTTCTGTCCAGGCATTCTGCCTTAAGACTTACATTAAAATGCCATCTTGAGACCTTATTCCTTGTTATAGAAACTTAAAACTGATTAAGTAGCAAGTGACTGAATCCTTTAGGGACCTGGAAAATCATCTCAAAATTGACCTTCAGAATCCCCTCAGAAGTCACTGAGGTTGTAAAGAAAAGTTGCTATATTTCACCATTCTCTGCCAGGACCTGTGCTCTGTGCCTTGTGAAGACTGAAATCAGGACTGACTCCATGCCTCTGTCATGTCTAAGTCTAGGATAGATAGAGAATAAAATACAGTCTTGGGGAAATTCATGCATATGTGTGTGTGTTTACATGTCTGTGTGCATGTGTGCATGCACATGCATGTATACATGTGTGCACACATGTGTATACATGTGTGTATATGCATGTGCATATGTGTTTGTATACATGCCCGTGTATGTGTATAGAGAGAGAGAGAGAGAGAGAGAGAGAGAGAGAGAAGAGAGAGAGAGAGAGAGAATGTTGGAACCAGAGCTTTCCATAATCTCCACCATGGAGTAAATCTCTATTGCAAAGAGACAGTATTGTGTTTCTTAGTAATATAAGACAATTGGCAAAAATCTATAGCAATCGACCATGCGCATCGTGAAATGTGTCAGGACTCAGTTCTTAGAAAACAATGTTTTTTACTTAGACAGACATAGTTATCCAAGTAATTCAAGCATTTTTTTTATAATCTATTCACATCATACCACCCTCTTTTTAGAATCCATCTTTCAGTCCCCAGCCAGTCCCCATCTGCCTAAGCACATTTCTCTCACCACATTCAGCTTAGCCTCCTTTCTTTCTTCCCAAGTGTTATGAATAGTTTCTGACCCAGTTGTTCGGATGATACTGATGAGTTTTAAACCTCAGATTTCTTTCAGTATCCTGTCCGACACTTCCATAACTGCCTCTGTCCATGGAATGACACATTGTCTGGAGGGTAGACTGTCTCCCTGTGTTGTGGTACAAACCTGAGCATAATGACTTGGCACTGTTTCATCAGAGGCTCTAGAATCACCTATGCCCATTGTCTTTCAAGCTCCTTCTGCCCTGTGATATTACCATGCAAGTGAACTACTTCACTAGGACCTCTAGGACAGAGTGACCATGCTGAGAGGCAGTAAGCAATGTGTGTTTGAGGGTTTTTGGTTACTGGCAGCTATCCATTATTAGTGAAACTAATGTTCACATCAGATCTCTATGTCTATGCTTTACGTATATGCATGTTCATTTTTGTGCAATGTATCTGCATATGTGTGCATTAGCACGTGGAGGCTGGAAGTTGACTTCTGGTGTTTTTCTCAGGAGTCATCCCTGTGTGTGTGTGTGTGTGTGTGTGTGTGTGTGTGTGTGTGTGTGTGTGTGGACAAGTTGGAATAGCTCTTATTCTAACCAATTAAGTCACCAATTAGGTTAGACTGTTGGGCTGACAAGCTCTGGTGATCTTCTCTGGGTGCTGTGTGTGAAACTCAGGTCCTTGTGCTTGCGTGACAAACACTTAAAACCCTGAGCCATCTTCCTGGTTCCCAATGCTTATTCATAACGTTTTACCAGAGTGGAGATGGGATGGTCCTTGCTAGGGAATGGGTCTGTGGTGGTTATCATTTATTGTCAACTTGACAGGATCTTGTAGAGAGAATATCTTATGTCTGTATGGATATTGCCCTGAAAATAAAATATGATGGCCTATAACTTAGGCATGAAATAGGAGGTGGGACATCAGGAGGCAGAAAGGATTCTGGGATACTGCCAAGTGGGAGATTCACCCTGGAAGATGTGAGGACGAGACAGTATTTTGGTACCTGAGCACAGGTAACCAGCCACATGGCAGAATGTAGACTGGAATAATGAGTTGTTTTAAGTTATGATCTAGTCAGAGAAAAGTCTAGCTGTAGAGCCAACAGACATTTTGAGACTGAGTCTTGTTTCTGGGAACATGATACTGGGAGGGAAAAAACAGACTGAACGTTTGTAGGATTTAGAATCACCCTAGAGAAAAATCCTCTGGCCAAGTCTGTGATGTATTATCTAGACTAGGTTAGCCTTTGGCTATGTTTGTGAAGGATTATCTTGATTCCATTCATTGATATAGAAGACTTGTCTACTGTGGTGACACCATTCCATGAGCTGGGGTCCCAGACTGAACAAAAGGGAGAAGTCCAACTGAACACAACTGTTCATCTTCCTCTGCTTCCTGACTGTGGATACAGCGTAACCAGCTGCTTCACTTTCCCACACTTCGCCTTGCTTACTGTGATAGGCTATGCCTTTGAACTCTAACAAACAAGTAACTAATGCAGTGTGTACTAAGCTACTAAGATGATGGTTTTTTAACCTGCTTTGAGTACTTAATGAGTATTCACTATGGGTAAGGCCAAAGATCATAAAAAGCTCAGTTCTCATAGCTAAATTGAGATGAGAGTCATGCAAAAGATTTTTGTTTATTTTTTGTTTTGTTTGTAAACCACCAAGCTGGTAAGTACCCAGCCCATTAAGTTCTAAGTAAGTGTTGGTGTGTCTCATTGCCCTAGTATAAACTCCTAGGACACTTTCTTTCCTGGGAGGTATTAATGATGCATTGCATCCTCCTTGTGAGATGTGAAGTTCTTGATGTGCCTCAGTCAGCCGGGCTTGGCATGTTGACTCCTGTGTCTGTTTATTAATGAGGTGGGGCTACTAAGGGGGAAAAAGGTCCCTGCTGTGTGGTGGCAGTAATTATCAGTGTAGCCATGTGGCTTGCAGGAACCCATTGCTGGCAAGTTCTGGTTTCTTTCATTTTCTTTCTTTCCTTCTTTAGAGCCCCCATTACATAATTTAACAATCATTTTGTTCCTCAGTGAGATGAAAAGAGTGGAGCGGTCCTCAGCTGCAGCTGAATAGAGAAACAGATTATAGAAATCACTGACATTAGTGCCTGGATAGAGCTGGAGTGTCTCCTACTGAATATTTGAAAGTATTTTGTCCAATCTAATTTTGAAAGGCTGGTGTTGCTGGCTTCAACTGCTCTCTTTGGGGACCGCAATTATGTGGCCTAATAGGGGCCAATAGTAGGACATTTTCTCCAAATGACATGCGGATGGTTGATGATTCCCTGGAAGGTCTTGCCACTATGTCTTTTCCAAAATGTGACTGGGAGAAAAGACATAGACATGCTTAGCTCATGTGGGAAGTGCTTTTATTTTGTGTCCCAGTATTGTTTTTGGTCTGTCCTGCTGGCACCAACTGAAGCATGATTCTCTAATAATGTCGTTTCCAGGTACATAAGAGTGGACAGAGTCATGTGCGAAACACGCGTGTACCCAGGCAACCTCCCACCAGTGTCTAATCCCTGCCTCCCACACGATCCTCTGCTTCCCCAACTCAGGCATTGAAACAAATCAAAGACAACAGTTTTTAAAGTTCTGCTAAACTACATGTAGTATTAGATGACTTCAGTTTTAGCTGCTTCTAAAATAGTAATCCAAAGGCAACAGTATGTTCATTGTACTGTTCAAAGCAGCTCCATTCCCTAGCTCCAAAATTATCCATCTCCCTATCCCCTGAGAATTTTGTATCCATCACTCACTCCTGCTCCACAGCCCATTTCCGAGAAGCCTCTGAGCCTGCCTTCCATTGCTAGAAAGTCATCTAAGCTTCTCTGTTTCATGGGAATGGAATTACATATTACATGAACACTTTTGTCTGTCTCCTTTCATTTAACATAACGTCCTCACAGTCCAGCCATATGGTAACAGTCATTTATTCCCATGGCCGAATAATATTCCATTGTGTGGACATACCACAGTTTGTTTCATCTACTTGTTCACCCTTAGGTAAAATTTTTGTTCCTAACTTTTGTCTTCTGTAAAAAGTACTGCTAGGAATACCCCTATTGTGGCTTTTGTGAAACAAAATTTTCAATACTTTTTGTGAAAATCTTCAAGGAAAGCACCTGGGTTTTATGTTGATTTCATCTTTAATTTGCTGAAGAATTCTAACTACAGTTACTGCACTGTGTTGTGTAGTTCTGGCAATGTATGAAGGCTCCAGTTGATCTATATTTTTAAAAATTATACTATCTTTGTGGATGTTGTGACACCTCATTATGGTTTTGATTGTATTTTCCTCATGACTAATGACGTCATCAGCATCCTTTAGTCCCATTACTGGCCTCTTCATATATTCTTCAGACTCTGAAGTTTAGAGAAATGTCTAAATTCTTTGCTCATTCTCACTAACTTCATTGATTTATTTATTTAGTTGTTTTTTTAAAGATTTGTTTGTTTTATGTATATGAGTATGAGTAACTGTACTGTCTTCAGAAACACCAGAAGAGGGCATCAGATCCCATTACAGATTCTGAGCCACCATGTGGTTACTGGGAACTGAACTCAGGACCTCTGGAAGAGCAGTGAGTGCTCTTAACCACTGAGCCATCTCTCCAGCCCCTATTTACTTGTTTTTCAATTGTTACTGTTTTCATGTTATTTGTAGGGGACAAGTTTTCTCAGACTGTCTGGGAGCTCATCCCAGTCTTCTTGCCTCTTCTTATCAGTGTGCAACACCACACCCAACTCCTAAGCTCATGCTTAAACTGGAACTCTTTGTTGTTGCCTTATAAATTCTGATACCACACACGTATCAGATATGTTATAAATATTTTCAATATGGAGCTGAAGAGAAAGCTCAGAAGTTAAGCGCATCAGCTGCTCTTCTAGAAGACCTAGGTTCAATTCCCAGCACCCACATGGTCACTCACAACCGTCTGTGCCTTCAGATAGCTGACTTCACCTGGCCTCCCTGGGCACTTCACACACGTGGAGCACAGATATATTTGCTGTTAAAACAGAATAATAAAATAAAATTTTGTACTTTACTGCACAGAAGTATTTCAGCATATATGTCTTAAATATGAGGAATATTTTGATAACCACAAAATCACCACACTTAAAAAAAAAATTGTACTTCCTTAGTCTCTCCAAATACTTACATTTATATTTATATAAAAGGTTGCAATTGTTTAAAAAAATTAACAGTTGCTTTTTTTGTTTTGGTCTCTTCCGTTTCTTTAGTTTTTGGTTGTTAGTTTTTTGACAAGGTTTCTCTGTGAAATCCTGAAACTCAATATATAGACCAGGTTGGCTTTAAACTCACAGAGACTTACCACCCTCTGCCTTCCAAGTGCTGGAATCAGAGGCAACACAAATACAAAAGAAAACTTTAAATAACAGGTACTTTTTAAAATGAACGTTCAAATAAGGCCTGCCTGTTGCATTCTGTTGATGTGTGTTTAATAGGCTTCTCTTCCATTGTATTTTTCCTCGTTTGTAGTTTAGCTGTGAAGAAACTATTTCCCTAGATCTGCGGTAGCATCTTTATTATGCAGCGCGTCCCTCCCTCCTCCAGTTTCCTGTAAGGCGGTTAGCCCTGGAGGTCAGAGCACAGTTACATTTGTGGGTTTTGGTGTTTGTTGTTTCAGCAATGCTACCTCATCGTTTTTTTATTTCTTACATATCTGTGTTAACAGTCATGTATGAGTGACACCCAGGTCTGTTAGTTTGTTGAGAAGCACAGAATGGTGACATTCTATCCTAATTCTATTGCATCTCTGGTTATCAGACAGAATACTTCATTGAATAGACATTTTACACATTCTATTATTTGAGCAGCCAGTGTTATTATATAAGAAAGCTACAACAGGACTGGAGATGGCTCAGTGGGTAGGAGGACTTGCTGTGCAAGCATACGGACCAGAGTTCA
>JAJTUV010000042.1:0-215000 GCA_021653895.1 Mastomys natalensis | reverse complement strand
TTTATGTTCTCAACTGTCAAAATTTATTCAAGGTTGCTAAGTAATAAGACTAGACAAGGGTCAAGGGCATAGAATCAGGTGTCCTTGAATAGATTCATGTCATACAAACACTGGTACATGACAAAGAAGAGCTACAGTGGACATGTTTTTATCATTATCCATATTGACTATCAGTGTGACAGTGTGAAATTAGCACCTGCTTTATACAATAAATTTATACCAATGAATACAAATGGCAAAGATAAAAACCACTAAATGTATGTATGTATGTATGTATGTATGTATGTATACGTACGTATGTATGTAAGATAGGGCCTTGCATAGCTCAGGATGGCTTTTAATTTGCTACATTGTTGAGGATGACCAAGAAGTTCTGACTTTTCTGCCTCAAACTCTCAAGTCCTAAGGTGATGGACACATACCATTACACCTATTTTTAAGGTGCTGTTTGCTTTGTTTGTATCTGTGTGTTTGTGTATGAATACACATGCATGTGGAAGTCAGAGGACAGTTCTTTCCAGCATGTCTTTCAAGTCACATCTACCTTGTGTTTATATATGGTGTGGAAAGCTTCATACTAAAGCTGTTACCAGATAAGGTGGGGGAGACAGAAATGATTTAAGGAATAAATATGAAAACAAAACTTGAGAAGAAGCAAGCTAAGGCCTCTGAGTTCCATCTTAGCAGACAGTTATCTACAAGGTTACTGTGCCATTAACATAATGTGAATTTCTATCCATCTTTCAGAAAGCACCAGATCTTTAGTCCCTGAGGCCACCCAGTGGGCACCAGGGATCTGAGGCCTTCAGGAGCAGTTCTGTCCTCCCAGCCCTGACCCTGCAGATTAAATTTTTCCCTTTTAGAAGACGAGTCAGAGGAGCAAGAATTTGTTCTCAGGACTCTAAAGGCAACACAGATATTCACCATAGACTTTTTAATTTTATGAAAGTGGTGTGTTTCTTCCTCCTTTCCAACACTTATTCCCACATGATGCCAGCTTGTAGGATAAGACAGCCAATAAGAGGGAGTATTTGATCCCTCATCACAAGAACTTTCTGAAATGCCCCACTGCCTGCTCCTGCAGTATATGTTCAGTATATGCTCACTATACCATTCCAACCACTTTGGTCAGGATAAAGGGGTCTTTAGTCCTCTAAGCACTTACATTTATGTGCTGTAACACAAGATGTTTAAAGGTGATCGCTCCCTACGTAGAGTCAAACCAGCCAGATTTTTTAAAAAAGAAAAGAAGAGGAGGAGGAGGAGGAGGAAGAGGAGAGGAGGAGGAGAGAGGAGGAGGGAAGAGGAGGAGGAGGAGGAGGCAAAGCAGTTCCTCACACTGTCCCCTCACTAACTCTCCGGCTGTTTCTTCAACAAGAAGAGTTACTTTGTGTGTGTGTGTGTGTGTGTGTGTGTGTGTGTGTGTGCGCATTTGTGTTTGTGTGTTATTGTAGAGAATAATTTTAAAAAGAAAAAATCATAAATAATAAAATCCAACACTCAGGCGCCTGATAGCATAACTTTGTAAATACTAGCCCACGTATTTTTGCTTCAAAACTGATTTTTAGATTATTTTGTTATAATTTATTGAAAAAATCTGATTTCTTAGAATAAATCTGTTCCTCATTGAACTCACACCACCACAACAGAAGTCTAAATTGGAGCAATTCCTGGAGAGACAGACAATCAGGTGTGGATGTCACCGAGTGCTTAATACCACAGATTCTGCATAAAGTCTCCAAATTACCAGTTCCTGAGTGACAGGATAAGGTCAACCTAGAAAGCAGCAGTTGTTTCTGTTTGTGTGTGTACTGTGTGTACATGTGTCTGTTGCACGTCTCTGGTTATCACCTATGTCTGTGTGCACACATCTGTGTCTGTGTGTGCATGTGTCTGTGTTCACATGTGTCTGTGTGCACATGTTTATGCCTGTGTGTACATGTGTCTGTATGCACGTATCTGTTCACCTATGTCTGTGTGCACACATTTGTGTCTGAGTGTGCATGTGTCTGGGTACACATGTGTCTGTGTGCGCATGTGTCTGTGCGCACATGTTTGTGTCTGTGTGTATACTGTAATACTCTTGCACTGTCATCCCTCAGTTGCTACCCTTCAATGTTCTTTACAGACAGGATCTCTCACTGGCCTGGAAACCAACAAAATTTGCTAAGTCATTAAATCAATGCTAAGTTAGCGCCCTCCCCATAACCTGGGATCCCCTATTTCTGCCTTTCTAGCTCTGATTAGCACCATCATGCTTGGTCTCTCTTAGCATGTTATCTACCTCAGGTCCCCATGCTAAAGGTCAAGCACTTGACTGACTATGCTGTCCTCCCAGACCAGTTTTGTTTTGTAGTGTAGACCACACCAAATAAGACTGAGGGGAAAGCCCTTAGCTGGCTTGAAGTGTATTTTATTGTGCTTAATTCAAATTGTATAATTGAAGATAACTTTTAAATCCAAATGCCTGTCCAAAAGTTACATTTGGTGAAACCACGTTAGTTTTCTAGGTGAACTGTTAATGTGTCCATTACAAATTAGCACATATCGACAGACCTCATTCTCAGAGCACTGTGCCAACTGAAATTCAAGCAGGTAGGAATTCCATCATATCTGACAGACCTAATGATGTCAGATCTAATGTGTTTAGTCAGCATACCGTCATGTGTGTATGTCAGTTGCTGCTGATGGTGTCCTGTAGCTCAGCTCAGCAATGTGGCTATATGAAAATGAAATTGGCTCCTCTAAGTATCTATGGGTGAGTCGAGTTGCATTCAAAGGTGTGCTTGTATCTCCAATTATGTCCTATTAACTCTCTTTTCTCTCCACTCCACTAGGGCCTGAGCCACCTGCACCAGCACAAAGTGATTCATCGAGATATTAAAGGGCAGAACGTTTTGCTGACTGAAAATGCAGAAGTTAAGCTAGGTATGAAAAGTGTCCTGAGCTACAGTACTGCTGGAGCTGATAGGTGTCAACAGTCCTTTACATAAACCTGTCACCATGGACGGGGCGAGGCATTTCCCCAGAGATAAAAGGAAGAAAAATTTGTTATCCATTTAAAACATATTTTCCCAAACTATCCTGAAAAATGACTTGTATGGTGACTAGAAGCCTACACTTAAGCACTGTGTAGAATTTTATTCTCTGTATGATTAGAAGTAACAGGCCTGGGCGTCATCTCATACACTTCATGGATGGTTTCCTGAGATGATGCAGTACTGATGGCCCTAGGTGTTTGGTTTGTTTCATGAAAAATATTCATATTTGAAAGTATTTTGAGCCGGGCGGTGGTGGCTCACGCCTTTAATCCCAGCACTTGGGAGGCAGAGGCAGGAGGATTTCTGAGTTCGAGGCCAGCCTGGTCTACAGAGTGAGTTCCAGGATAGCCAGAGCTACACAGAGAAACCCTGTCTCGAAAAACCAAAAAAAAAAAAAGAAAGTATTTTGAATAATCCAGTTCCACTAACTTCCCATAGGCTTGAGCTGTGCTTAAATTTACTTTATTATTTCCTACAGCTCCCGTATAAAGGGGATTCTTCAGAGTCCATTTTGGGTGCACACTAATCACCCCACTTCACCCTGCCAGAGTTGATGGGGGAGCAATCCTTCTTTTTAGCAAATACATCAGAGCCTGTCCTAATTGCCTCTGTTGCTGTGTCCGCCCCCCGACCCCCCAAAAAAAACAAAAACAAACAAACAAACAAAAAAACCCTTAGAGGAGGAAGTGTCTGTTTTAGCTCACATTTCCAGATTACAGTCCATCAGTGGGGAAAATCCAGGCAGCTGAAACCTGATGCAGCTAGTCACATTCACAGCCAAGAATAGGGAGAGTGAATGTTTATATACTCACATCCTCCACTTTGAGACAGCTCAGGACCCAAATCCAGGAAAGGAGCCACTTATAGTGGGCTAGGTCTTCCCACAGGGCAAATCCATCCAGACAAACCCTCAAGGAGACTTTCTTCCCAAGGGGATTCTAGACTGATCCAGACTGAGAGTTACAACTATTCTAGAGCCCTTTCACAGGAATGTTTCTTTCACAGGAAAATCTAGGAATGTTCTCATCTTATCATCTAGATGGGATTTTCTGCCCATGGAATTGTTCATTTTCAAGGAGATTTGAAATCTTGCCCTTCCCTTTTGATAAGATACATAATTTTCCATTGTATTAGCATTTAGAGCCAAACGTTCATTTACTTTTAAAAAGAACATACATTGTACACCTAAATAGATGCATGTACAGAGACTGGATGATCCAGCCTAGAGGACTTCTTGGTGCTCTTTAACAAGCTCTTGTTGGGAGTATAATGTATGCCACATCTCTCAAGAGACACTTTGTTTTTTGGTTTTTGTTTTTTTGTTTGTTTGTTTTTTCGAGACAGGTTCAAGAGACACTTTGATTAGCTTGTGTGAACGGGCTTGTTCTGTGTTGTCATCTTCATCTTCATATTATAGATTTGAAAAACCACTCACATGGTGGTTTGATTAATAGCCACACTGCTTTCCAGTTGCAGGAGAGTATGTGAAAACATTGGCAGTCTGACACAAACCCTTAAGTCTCAATTGCCATTTGTGTTACCGTTTGTGGCCATGAAGGCTATCTTTTACAGAACCCCTACTTGTTTTGTTCTCAGGTAGCCTTGGTATAATCAAATATCACAATTTGTGATTTCCTCACTAGTGCATGTATCTACTTAATAATGCAATTTAACAGTAGTATTCATGGTATAGAAATGGTAGAAAAGACCAAATGTCCATCACCAGAGGAAAAGATAAACAAAATGTAGAAATGGAAATTTAGTGAAAGACTATTCAGCATTAAAAAGGAAGAAAACTGTAACATACATTACAGCCTGAGTGAACTTTGAGAGCCTTATGTTATGTGAAATAAGATGCATGCTGTGTGATTCTGCTCGTTTACAGGAAAGGGCAGTGAGTGTCCTAGGGACGAGGGCAGGAGGATGACTGGATAAAGCATAGACATAGGTTGTTATTGCTCAGTGGTATGGACTCTCACTGGCAGAAGATGAAAATGTTCTGGTGATGGATGGAGGTGAGGATGATGCCATCGTAAGGGCTTTACTTGGCCCAGAAAATGTGCGTAAAATATGGCTACAATCTATCCTAATGAAGTTTTTCTTGCTGTAATAAAACACCAGGACCAAAAGGAATGGGTTAAGAAAAGGGTTTATTACAGCTCACAGCTCTCAGATCACACTCAATTACTGACGGAAGTCAGCACAGGAGCTCAAGGCAGGAACCTGGAGGCAGGAGCTGAAGCAGAGGCCATGGAGGATGCTATTTACTGGCTTGCTCCGTGCTACTTGCCTAGTTTGCTTTTTTACCTCCCCATGATCGCCTGTCCAGGGATGGTTCCATCCACAATGGCTAGGCCCTCCACAACCATCTATCAAGAAAATTCCCTACAGACTTGCCTACAAGCAACATGATGGAGATGTTTATCTCTATTGAGTTTCTTCTCTATATAGTATGTGAAGCTGGCAGAACAAATGGGATGAAATCATGACATTTATGTTATATATACACTTTACCACGTGAGGGATGCGCATTCACTTTCCCCTCACATCCAACATGAGGTTCTAATTTATTCAACTGTCTTCTCATTAGTGGATTTTGGAGTGAGTGCCCAGCTTGACCGAACAGTGGGCAGGAGGAACACGTTCATCGGGACCCCCTACTGGATGGCACCAGAAGTCATTGCCTGTGACGAGAACCCAGATGCCACGTATGATTTCAAGGTATGAGTTGGTTGTGCTGTGAAGCCATGTCTGGCTCCTTGTCCTCAATTTTTCAGGGGATGATCCTCACAGGCACCTGTGATGTGACTTAGGTGACACAGAAAGAGACCTGGAAAATAGTATCTAAATCTAAGATTGGAAGATACTCAAGTAATAACTTTTTCAATGAATTTACCCATCATATTTGTTCTCCTATTTACAAAATGATATTGAAATCATTTTCTATGCTTTTGAATTTATTCGTCTTACTCTTGAGAAATAGAGCAGGTTTATGTTGTTGGTTATAGTTTAGTTTTGGCAACATTTATAGTCTTATTTTTATTCTTTTCATCTAATAAGTCTTTTGATTCATTTTTAATGGTGCATAAAAATATTCCAACTATAGGACTGGACCTACCCCCCCCCCCACACACACACATTTGTAGATGTGCAGCTTGGTCTTCATGTGAGTCCCCTAACAATTGGAGTGGGGGCTGCTTCGACTCTGTTGCCTGCCATTGGATCCCCTTCCTCTAACTGGACTACCTGGTTGGGCCTTAGTGGAAAAGGATGTGCTTAGTGCTGCTGGGACTGGATGTCCCAGGGTGAGGTGGTACCCAAGGGGGGACTTCCGCTTCTTCTCAGAGAACGGGAAGGGTTAATGGGGAGATGGATTTGTAAGAGCAGGACTGGAAGGAAAGGAAGGAGTAGGGAGTTGTGATTGGAATGTAAAATGAATAAAAAATAAATTATCAAAAGAAAAATATTCCACTGTTCATATTAAAGGAGTTTCAGATAGTACTTTTATATATGCACAATAATTAAATCAGGATAAATGTATTCATCTGTTTAAACATCATCTTTTAGGGTGAAGTTTTAGAGGGCCTGAAGAGATAGCTCAGTTGGTAAAGTGCCTGCTTCTATAGCAGTAGGCCTCCAGAAGCCACACAATGGCAGCCATGGTGGTGCAGGCTTGTAGTCCCAGCTTCAAGGAGGAGCCTGGGCCTTTCTAGACAGCCAGCTTAGCAATTTCCAACCAATGACTGACCCTGTCTCAAAATTCAAGGCTTCTGAGAAATAATAGCCAAGACTGACATCGTTCCTCCACATGCAGGTACAGACATGCATACACCTGTACACACATGCTCAGTCACAAAAGTTTGGGAATCATGCCTTCTAGCTTTCTCAGATGGGCTGCACACTATTGTAATTATCCATGGCTACTGTGCAATAGCACCAAGGAACTCCTTGCTTCTATCAAACAAGAACACAGCACATACTAATCAACTTATGTATTCTACTCCCAAGCTAATATTCTCAAGGCTACTTATGCTAAACCAAAACATGAATATTGGGGGCATCTTTTTGTAGTTAAATGGCAGCAGGCTCCTCATTTCTACGGGGCTCACAGTAGATACTTTGAAGTTTCTTCTCTGTCTGAGGGATGAAGTGGGATGTAGGTTTGTGCCTTGGCTTTCCTCTAGTGTGACTTGGCATCTCAAAGAATTCCAATGGATTCCTTATTCCATTTAGTAAGCTTCTCCCGGCCACCCTCCTCCATTCATTCCAACACAGTAACAGCTACAAAGCCCCTCAAGAGCTGCAGCATCTGGTGACATTGCTTCTGCATAAATCACTGTCATGAGAAAGTGAAACTGTGGACAGAGAGAGCTAGAGAAAACTGCAGAGTTCTCAGGGTAGACACTAGGCAGAGAGACACCCTATGGGCAAAATACAATACTACCTGGGTTTGCTTTGTTAGTTCAAGGACTTTCGCTTAAAATCTTACAAAGGGGAAACTGAGGCTAGGTCTTCACAGGTGCATACCCAGTTGGTGATATTCTCTGAACTTCAACTTGAACATAGGTCTCCCAACTCTGCTTAGATCTTCATAAGTCACTTGTACCACTCTGCAAAGGAGGGTATAGCGTGGATTTGTGTGCCCTGTATTATATAGATTGGTTATTACTTGATTTGTCTGATTTGCCTTTTAAAATGACTATGTTAAAAAAAAATTAAGGTAAGTCAGCATCATGAAGACCTCTCTAAGAAAAGAATCTGTGGGGTTCTTCTTTACTTCAGCCTGGTCTTGTGTGGTACTTACCTGGCTTCTGTGTAAATCTCATGTTTCTTATTCAAATAGTACATCTGAGGAATTTCTCTTTTAAAGTTCACTTACTTCTCCCCATTTGGTTACTGTTGAAATCAGGGGAGAGCCATGCAAACAGTGCAGTCTTTGAGACCCAGTGTCTCAGGGCATTGATGAAATCATTCACCTCTTTAGAGAAATAGAAGCTTGACGATCTTGAAAACATCATAATCACCCTTCTTCCCTCAAAGTTAGTCCCTCTAATGACCTGACGGCAATCTGTCTGAGAGCAGCTGCCTCATTAAAAATTAATCCCCTGCCAAAATAAATGTCATTTATTTAAACTGCTAATGATCAGCACATTTGAATAATTCCATTTGCAAATCCGCGAGAGGATGCACTGCAAAATATATATCCCAGACGAGATATGCATATTTTAACTGGATGTAAGCAACTCTTCAAACTGTGGTCGTATTTAACACGTGTTAACTAGTTTACATCTGTGCCATAGATAATTGGAACCACTTCAAAATACACCAGGAGGGAGCTGGAGGGATGGTTCAGAGGTTAAGAGAACTTGTTGCTCTTGGAAGACCCAAGGGTTCACATACCCCACATGGTGGATCTCAATCATCTTTAATTCCATTTCAGAGGACCCAATATCCTCTTCTGACCTCAAGGGCACCAGGTACACACATCGTACACAGAAACACCATGCAGAAAATACCCATACACATAAATAAATAAATCTAAATTGTAAAATAAGACAAATTATACCAAGAAGAACCAGAGTGTCTAAATTTTCAACCGACTTAATCTTTTAAGTATCATGGTGGGCTGTATTTATGTGCAGCGTATTTGTTCTGAAGCATAGTCAAGACCTCTGTGGCTGACTTGCTGTTAGGAGAGTAACTAGAATAGCTTTTCTTTTTGGCCAATCCAAAGCTTAGAATTGAGTTCAAATCTTGGACTTCTTTTCTCAGACTACTGCTGAGAAATGTTGTTTAGAGACGATGTGATACCAATACATAATAATTTTTTTTAAAAAAAAAGAGAATTTTTTAAAAGGATTCTCACAGAGAAAATAGATTCAACAATGTCAGTTATTTAGACTGTAGTATGAACTTCTTTATAAAGTAGCTATGCACGTAAGTTTTACAGGAAGAAAACTCCTGCTAGGCTGTGAATTTTGCTGTTCACCTGTCAAGGGGAAAAGCGGCTTGTCTGAAGATTAGATGAAAAAGATGAAGCAGAAAAGAATACTGGGAAATCATAGAGGATTTATTTTGACCACTTCGTAATTTTACTCAAAATCAGAGAAGATAGAGATCTTTACAACTTCCCATTACTGTATCTTACCTTGTGCCAGGAATGTAGTCCATCACCAGGGGACTACTTGACACCAAGTTGACTTTGGAACAATCCAATCAATCACTCTGTGTGTGTACTTCTTGAACTCCCTCCCCCCCCCTTTCTGTATGTGTAGATAGCTGAGGTCTTTCTGTATAAACCATTTCCTAGAGGAGCATTCACCAGACACCTATAAGGCTCCAGGCTTTGGTTCGTGGGGTGGGAGGATAGTCCATTTGAGCCTCAGGAGTCCCAGCCTCAGCAATGACCTCAACATGTTGAACTCTCACATAGAATAAATGTATGCTTCCAGCATTTTCAGGCGGTGTTGATTGAATAACCAATACTTTAAACACCACTGGATTCTGTAAGCTTCACCACGAAAGTGCTGGCTTTAAAATGAAGGTGAAATACCGAAGACTGTAGTTTGGTTTTGTTATATGATTTATCATTTATTATTATTGATTGACTATCATTCAGTTTATTTTTGAGATTCTTTTAAAGACTGGTAGAAGTTCCTATATTTCCAAATTCCCTTTTTAAAGATTTCTTTGTAATTGTGTATGCCTCTGTGTGTGTGTGTGTGTGTGTGTGTGTGTGTGTGTGTGTGGCGTGCGTGCATGTATATATGATTGCAGATGCTTTTGGAGGCCACAGGAGGCTGAGCTAGAGTTGAAGGTGGTTGTGAGCCATGCAATGGGGGTGCTCAGAACTGAACTTCGTCTTCTATAGAGCAGTGCCTACTCATAATGATTAAGGCATCAGTCATTCCGTTCAGAAGTTTCTTTTGAAAGTCAAAGTAACTGAATATTCTAAGGATATCTATGGAAAGGAGGTTGAAGAGATGGAGTCTTCATTTAGTCCAGTTTTGTGTGGAATCTGCTGGGTGCTGGGGAAAACGCACTGAATGCCTAGAAGAGCCTGCATTGCATTTGCCTGGTGTGCTGGCTTCCCTGGGGGCCCTTCCTTTCTCATTTTTCAGAAATTCTGTCAAAACACTTCAAGCAAAAGGAAAGGTTTCATTTCCCTGATAAGTATGCAGGGCAATAATGAAAGCTTTCCCATTTAATAATAAGCATTCGAGATTTGAAATTAATAAAACTGTTCAAAATTCCTAGGCTGTTTAAACTGGTATTTTTAAAACTTACTGTGAGTTGTATTTCAGTAGGATGGAATCTGACAGGTAGTTTATAGTCCTAAGTAATCACCTCGACAGATACCCACTAAAGAAAGTTCTCTGTGGCTAAGCCCACATCCATTGGAATTGGTTGATAGAAACCGAATTCTCTATCCAGTGGAATATTGTGCACCACTTGAGTAATGAGGCATTAGAGTAGCATGTATGTTTGCTACCCAAATGTAAGTACCAAAGCATCTTCCTTTTAATATAGTCTTATTCCCACCCAACTGATGTAGAAACACACACACACACATACACATATGCATAAATCACACACACACATGCATGCACTTGCACATGCATGTACACAGTGGGGTAGTGGTCAATCTACAAATATCCTGGAACTCATAAGAGTGCTTGGCCTCCTAGCACTTGAATGATGAATTCTTAGATCTTATTTTTTCTGTCCTGTTTGATGTTTTTGCATCAATAGACTTTAGCATATAGTTAAGCTAGTGAGGTAATAGAAGTAAGTCCAAGAAGATGCCGCATCCCCACACCCCATGCCTAGCGGGTTCCTGCCTGTGAGCCTGACCTTTGCTAGCATGCTGTGCCTCACACCTCTACTGTAGCAAGAGACTTGTCTCACAGAAATGGCAGCTCCTCTTCAGGTGTAGGGCTTCCCCTGCTTGCCAAGAAACTGCTCAGCTCCTTCAGTATCCCAGACACAGACTTTATTCAGGCAGGGTGCAAATGTTCCTTTGAACAAGGGGGTCAACTGGAAATCAGGTGAGCAGCTGTGTAGTGGGAGAATCGCTCGAAGGCAGGTGTCATTGAGAACACATTGTATAGGGTGCCATGCAGTGTGGAAATTCCATTTGTAGACATGCCCTGGTTCCTGTGTACTGAGCTCCATACATAGGTCCTCTCAATTTCTCTCAGACAGAAGACGACATGCAGACAACGGGTAGTGCCACCAGGTGGGATTGTCTCGGCTGTCTCAGCTGCTCTACTTCCTTCGGGCACAATACTGACCCCATGGAGGATAAGTCTTCCCAGTTTCCTCTATGGCAGATATCAGGTGTAGGTGACAGGAATGGGAAGGGTCTCTTTCCCCTGTTTTCTCTGTGGGATGGGGTTATCGATGGCTGCCTTGGCCTGGACATCCTCACTGACCCTCCTTGGCTCCATCTAGCATGTAAGTATCTGAAATGTGAGTGAGGTGATTGATACTTTGAAGTCAGACAAGATGACTATAAAACAGACCATGCCTCTTATTCTTGCGGTGCCTCCAGGGAGCTATTAACTTCTCTGGGCCTGTACAAAACATGAATGATCAATTATCTATCACAATGTTGTAATTCCATAAAGTAGGTTAATATTTATAAAGCTATCACACATGTGCTAAGAGATGGAATAGGGCAGCTTTATGTTCACACACCTCAAGAAAGTCTGATTTTTTTGATGGCTTTTTTTTTTTTTTTTGACCTAAGGAAACAAGCAGTTTCATATAACCCAGCTCTCAGTGGGTGTTGTCCGTCTCTCATTGTCTCCTGTTGAACTAGAACTTGCTTCTCTGAAGCTCCTCCCACTAGTCTAAGTAGATCACTGTAAGGACCATACACATGCATATGACTTTTTTATTGAAATAATTTAAAAACAGTAGACAAACCACATGTGCATGTCCAAATGGAAGACTATTTTCATGGCTGGGAAGCATGGTAGACCCTCCATGCTGTGTATACTCATTATCAAGCTATTTTCTGTCTGTCTAGACCACCAAGCTATGCCTGCTTTGGGATACTTGAGCCAACCCGTTTCTGTTCACCCGTCTGACATCTGACCACACTCTGCTAGTAGGGGCCCACAGTGAGAGACTACAAAAATGCAGAAAGACAGTCAATGTCCTGTCTGCTTCCTCTCAGCTTCCTGACTCTGCTAGGCCTGCCTTATACCTCTGGGCTATGAGGCTTACTGCCATCTTACCAGCCCAGGTATGTTGACCGATCTGCCAGTTGATAATAACGGACCCCGAGAGTGCTTCTGTACCTTATTTGTTAAATTTCTGCTATGTGCATGGTGTCATGTTAGGCACATAGAGCATATCAACTTATTGAATTCTTAGATAACCCTGCATGCCAGTCTCCTGGCTAGTTCGTCATCCAGAGTGGCAGTTTAGTGATGCCTCTCTTCCAACATGATGGGCAGCCCAGTGCAGAAAGAATGCCTTTTTGTTTTGTGCAAGATACTGTGTGCCAGATGTCCCCAGGCCCCAGCTGGAAGCTGTACCTTGTGCCTGCCGTCTGAGAGGCACTAGAATTTGTCTCTGTTGTGTTCACAATGTGCACAGGGATGGGCTGTTAACCATGCCGCAGGCCAGGCAGCCTAGCACTGCTGACATAATGAACGCCCAGCTCTAGCCAGGATGAGTCACACCAGTGGCCAGGAGGAAACGTCAGGCCTTCCTCACCCTCTCACTGCTCCTCCCTCCTCCCTGCTCCTCTCCTGTCATCATTTTGCCAGTGGAAACGGGAGCACTTTCTCCTTTAAGTTCTGAAGTGTCTTTGGGATTCAGTAATGTATCTAAAGGTTAAACAGGCCTGTCAGGGACATTTACAGCTTCCAACAGGCAGTTAAGCAGAGTTTACAAGCAGCTTTGGCTTTATATGACCAAGAATTTAAGAACACAAATATTTCCGCTTGGAAAATGGTATAACTCTAGTCTAAGACGATCCTGACAATAATGTGAAACAAAGACATCAGGAAGCAATAGTCATGTGACTGGCCTGGTCATGTGACTATACAAGGATGCACAGCTTATTTGGATGGTATGATGGGACCTTTGGTTTTAACTGCTATTCTTTGTTTTTAAAGAAGGCTAGCCAACAGAGGCATCTCTTCTTTACTAACCATTCACGCTTCCTGTGGTACAGTTCTAGGAATTTCCCTATCGCCAAACTACCTTTTTGTGTTTTTATTCTACTACTGCTGTGAATGTACACACACACATACACACATACATGTATACACATATACACATACATATATATACATGTGTATATATGCATGCATGCACACAAACATACACATACATATATACACATACACACTTACCTATGACCATTTTCAAGTATCTTTGGCTGGAATCACCCTTACCCCATCATGGAGTCATGCAGTCCAGAGCTGATGTGAGGAGCATGGGTATCTTCAGAAGCTCCGCCTCCCACCTTTCTTCCTCAGCATTGTTCATCAGTAGTTGGCATGCTGCCCCTGGTTGCAAGATGGGTGTTGTAACTCCAGGCGCCATGTTTTTATTCAAGGCATTAAGAAGTTGAAAGGAGTTTGTAAGACAGCAGCTGTGTTAGCTCCCTATTTTGGGAAAAGCACACGCTCCCAGGGCTGTTTGTGTATGTCTCATTGGCTGTAGATCTGGTCACAAATCTAACTCACTGCTAGAGTGCCAGAAAAGCAGCTATGGGGTACTCTGAAATGGGGGGAGCAGTGAGAGTGGGGGTTAAAGGTGCTTTCAGGTTAACCAACAAATGGTGTCTGCCACAACTGCACGGAGGGAAACCATGACAACCAAACTGGCAGGCCAAGGAAGCCTCACCCAGCAGTGAGAGTAGAGAAAATCCATATGCTTGAGCCCTGCTGTGCACCAGATTTTGTGCTAGGCAGTGTTCCTGAAAACATGCACGCTACCGGCACCTCCTGTGCCATTGAAAAAGCTAAGCTGGGCAGCATTCTGCAAGTCACTAAATTAGAAACCTGGAACTGAATCCAGCTCTCTCTGCTTTGAAAGCCTGTTCTCTCTACCAACCTACATTTCCTCTAAGAAGCTCAGACTGGCTTTGTAGCTTAGGAATGAGAACCTTGGGACATCCCAGCACCTTCGTTTTCCCAACACTTCAGAAACCTGTGGACAAAGGAAGAATCAGGAACAGTTATTTATGGGTTACTAACGTAAAGATGAGTACTCAAGACCTAGCATGGTAATAATAATTACAGGAGAAATGGCCAAGGCAGCGGGAGACCCAGCTCCATTTAATACATGGAGATTAGCTCGGTAATCTGGGGCATGGAGATCTGTGAAGACAGCAGACACCTTGAACTATTTGCTTTTTTGCTCTCATGTTCTTTCTACTTGTTTGTTTATTTAGCATGTCTAAAGTAAGGGCCTACTATGTACCAGTACTGTTCAGTCAACAAAATGAAGATCTATGACACAAGGCCTTATCTTGTCCCCTCTGTATCCCCCCCTCCTCTCTGTCTCTTTCTGCCCCCTCCTATCCCAGGTTTGTATATGTAGAGATAAAGGGTGTAATAATGAAACATAGCATGCTGTTAATAGAGAGTGTGGTGAGTGGAATCACTTGTGTGAGGGGCTAGCATGAGAAAAAGTTAGTGGTTGGCACAACAGAAGGAAGCCACTGGGATCCAGACTTCTTGGAGGGGAAGAGTCAGGAGGGGCCAACTTGAACATCCCTGAGGACCTGGCCTCTTTGTTACTTCTCCCTCCATGTAGGGAAGTTTAAACAGAAGCTCAGAGACAGAAGTGAGGCTGACTGCACAGAGCATTTTCTCTCTATCTAAAGCCTGACTGGAGCCCTCTCAGCTTGGGGCCATCATTTCCTTTCAAATGTGTGAACTGTCACACCAGCTTAAATCTCCCTGGGCCTGAAGGCCATTTCAGTCCACTCCTGCCCTCAGCTCTCAGCTGAGAGCCTGACTCCTCCTTCATGCTACAGAAACGCTCTGTCCCTGGGCTATGGGGAAGCTGACAGAGGAACTATGAAGTCCTGAGGACAGTGGGGTATTATCAAGTAATTCAGGGACCTTTGATGATGCCCCTCAGCTTCCAGGCTCTTCTCCCTATTTGGTGCCTGGCCACTCCCACACAGGGAGTGACTCGATGTTCTCATCACTGTTCCCAAGCAACTACCTTTCTCTGCCAATCTGTAAAGCCAGGCACTAGAGATCTGCATTCTCCTCTTTGTTGGGTTGCACTCCTGAGCCAGTAGTAAAAGGTGATCCTGGAGCTCACTAAGCAAGGCCAGGAGACCGAAGGAACAGTTGTGTGCTTGGAGTAATATACTAGTGCGGATGTGTGCTATGGAACTTTGGACGAAATCCAGAAAGAGAGCACAGAGAGGAGGAGAGTTGACTCCCTGCACTGCTGTGACTTGGCATCTAAGCACAGTGCCTTACTCACTCCATGGCTATGAGCTCTAAAGTGATTGCATTCCACCGCAGAGCCTGGGTGCCCTGAATATCCCTTTGTATATTGTAAGGAACTCTGCTCAAATACTTAACAGGCTTGGCTGTCATTCACAGGCTATGAGAAATTCAGTTCTAGCAAATGACTCAACATCTATACCATGGCTCCCTTCTGATTACACCTTTTGACCGCCACCCTCCTTTCCCCCCCACTTCCTGTGCCTTGATGTTTGCTTGATGGGAAGATCGAGGAAGCTTCCTTTGATATATCTATAATGTGAGTGTGGTCACATGGAGGATCATGATAATGTGCATGAAATTCCCAAGATGCTGGGAGTGTGGTGGCTGCTGGTACCAGAGTGCAGGTCAGTGAGCCAGGCACACATTAGGTCTTCTCACCCATCCACTGAGAGGCGGGAACAGCGAGTAACCATCTGAGCTCGTCTCGCTGGTTTTCTTCTTGTCTTGGTGACGCCAGGCACACTGTACTTACAGATCACCTCACCTGGATAGAGTGTGGGGAAACATGCCTGTTATTAGACATGGAGATTCCTTCCTGTAAAGTGGGAAGCACTGGGCTGGAAAACTCAGACTAGAGCCTGGAAGTCAATCCAAACCTAGGAAAGCAGGTTAGGACTCAAATTGCTGCTTTCATGGCAGTTTATAAACAAGTTGGGGAACACGTGGTTGCCCACGCTGAAATGTCCATGTGCACCCATCCTCATCCTGTGACAGTAAAGGACATGTTGCTGTGCATTAAACACAATTGGACGTGACTAATACCGCCTAAGTCGTCTGCCAGCTCTACCTGTTGGTATTTCTTCAGAAGGCATAAAACTTGTACCCAAGACCCAGACACTAAGGTATGCAACCATTTCATAGAGAATAGCTCAACCTGGAAACACTCCAAATGCTACCAGCAAGTGAGACCAACCTCCAGTGCACCACTCGGTATCCTACTACTAAAGGCAAGAGGGAACGAAGTGCCAAGATATGATACAAGAAAGATGGCCTTTGGGAGCTCAATGATAAGTGATACGAACCAGACACGAGAGGTACCTGTTAGATTCATTTCCTATAGAATTTGGAAGATGAAATCAATCTACAGTGACAGGGAACGGGGTATAAGTCACCTAGACAGTAGAATGAGGGATAAGAAAGAAAGAGAAAGCTTCATAGGGGTCTTCTGGAGGTGTGATGTTTGCTGCTGCAATGGTGGGGTCACAGGAGTGACCTAGCTCATTAAACGGTATACTTCATACATGTGCCATTTACTATGTAACAAGTATAGCTCAATAAAAGCATTGAAAGAAAAAACTACATGTAAGACAGAAAAATAGAAAGGGGGACTATTTGGAGTATGGAAGGGGAATGGGAGGGGATGAGCGAGAGCCAGGAGGAAGATCCATGCTAGCCAGATGTTCTGACAGCAGCATGAAACCCACTACTTTAGGGGTGTTTAAAAAAACAAAGATTGAAAACAGCAAAATTTCACATGGTTTGACTGACATATAAATCTCAGTAATAGAGTAACTTTTAAAAACCTTATGTTTCTGTTCATACATTTATTAGAAACATACCATATGCCAGAGAGGCACCAGGAAAATGTGTTGTAGAAGTGAGCATGACTCCTTTGGCTTTGCAGCCGGATGGAGAAATAGGTTTGTAAAGACAATGGATTGACTTCCCCACAGGCTGTTCTGAAGTAATTACCAGGTTTAACCAAATTGTCGTCTGTTGATTGAATTTATGTGTGTATCTGTGCTTTCTTGTTTTGCAGAGTGACTTGTGGTCTTTGGGAATCACCGCCATTGAGATGGCAGAAGGTGCCCCCGTAAGTTCCTTCCTCTGGGGGGGAAGTTTGCTGCTGGTTGGTTCTGCAGGTCCCGTGGGCTCCTTGCCAGGGCTGCGGTCGGCCTACTTCTGCTCCTCTGAGCCCGGCATGGGTCTGATGTGACATATTTAGAAAGCAGAGACAATTTAAATCAACCAGGAATCTGTTCATTGCGGACCTGTGTTTTGCTAGGAAAGAAGAGAGTGTACACTGGGGGAAGCTTTTTGTCTTACCCACTTACTGTGTGGCTCCTTCTGGAGGCACCACACGTCACACAGATGCACCACAGACAAGATCAGTTCCCAAGTATAAAACTCCAAAGCTGAATTCCCAGGTACAGCTTTCACAAATCCCTGAAGTTGGGAGGCTGCCCCTCTTCTGAAAACATAAGCATTTAGAGCTTTTTATATATTTGTGCCCTTATTGGAGCTGTGTCCCAGACGCTGGCAACCTTGAGAGCTTCCATGTTCCTTGGGACTGTCTGTGTTAGCATCGAAGAACACCTCTGGGAGCTGCTTGGTGACCTGGGGAACTTCGACTGGACCTCCCAGACCCCCATGACTGAGACTTCCTTTCCTCATATATCCCAACCACAGTAAAGACAGCAAGGCGCACCCTTTCCTGACAGACATGATTCAAGTACCCAGGCTGACTGTGCCTCAGATTACAGGACCACCAAGACCGCCACTCCTGTACCCAGGGCTAGGATTGCACAGCGACGGTGATGTTGTACTTTTCCCGGCAATGGCCCCAGTCATGTCCTTGCTTGTGCTTCCCACACAGTCACACCTGCTCAGCCACTTCTCACAGGACCAGGACTGAAAAGGCCCTTCACCCTCATGACTGTTGGTTCTGAGACTCAGGACTCTTCCTATATACCCGTCACTGCTGTCACAAGGACTTAAATTCCTTGAATCCATCTGCAGCATGATTGACTGGGAGTGTTTGTTGACAGAATTTCCTTTGTTCACAATGACATTTGTGACTCAGAATATTCGGATACCACAGTCTTAAAACTGTGTTATCATCCCGAGTGGTAGACAAGACTAAAAATAAACTACCCACAGAATCTTCTGGCATTGAGGGAACATATATTCTCAATCTTGGTACAGAAGAAAAGGAGGTGGGGGTGGAACCTGTATTCTCACTGTCAGAAAGTAAACTAATAAGATATATTGATTGAAATAAGAATATAGAGTGTGTCCACGTTAAAAGATAGCATCAAGTCTATAAGCTAACTTCATTCTCCCATCATCCTGGGGCCAGAGGACTTAAAAACAAAGCACATCTTGCACCCTGAAAAGGTACCAGGGACATTTGGAAACAGAATGGTGTTCTGGCAGGGAACTGAAGAGTCTAAAAATTTGCATAGTTAGCAGTGTCTTTGTGAGCCTCCAGTGGTGAAGACACTAACTTTAGATGTTCAGATACCATTTACATTGTGGCTTAGGCTTTTGTTAAAAAGAAAAATTACCTTAGCCACACCAATCATAGCTGTCATCTGATGGTGTTTATTTTGAATGACAGGTGGCTAGTTGTTGATCCTTTGACTTGTTTTCCTTATGAAGTAAAGGTGTGCCCCTGAGGAATGTTAATATCTGTTTGAAATGTGTGTTTTATGAGACCCATCTAATTAGACATCAGCTCTTTGATTGTCTGCCAGTTGGAAGCTTTGAGATGCTGACCCTTTGCTCCCAAGAGCCTTATGGACATGTGCATACTTTGTGTATAGCCAAGACAGTAGTGTAGGAGGCCTCTGACTGAATCTGGTCCTTGTTTTTGGTCTCCTGCAGCCCTCTGTGATATGCATCCCATGAGAGCCCTCTTCCTCATCCCACGGAACCCTGCGCCTCGCCTCAAGTCTAAGAAGTGGTAAGTTTGCCCCTCAGTGCTTTTCAGATCTCAGGGCAAAGCTTTCTGTGGTCTCTCCTTTTACTTGTCTTTCATTTTTATGTGTATATGTGAACATGTGTCTGTAGGTACACATGTATGTGCTTGTATGTAGATGCCTTAGGTTGCCATCTGTTATCTTTCATGGTTGTTTTTCTACCTTACTTTTATAGACAAGGGGTTTTATTATACCTGAACCCCAGTTATCCTCCTGTCTCAATCTCCATAGGATTACAGGCACATGCTAGCACACTTAGCTTTCTACATGAGTGCTAGGGCTCTGAACTCAGGTCCTCATGCTTGAATGACAAGCACTGTAGTGACCGAGCCATCCACCCAGGCTCTCTGAGATCTTCTTTTGAATTACCCCTGATCCCTAGGTCCTTCTGGCTAGATATTTTTAAAAATGCATGCCACATCTTGGTAGGTGACATTCTGTATGCCACCATTCATCTTGGACTTGCAGCTTTGTTACCTGCTGCCTGTGTACTGCAGCTTGTTAACCCTATCTTCAAGGCAAGGGGCTATTAGCCAAAATGCAGCCCAAGTAATGGCACAAGAATGATGTGATTTATGACTGCAGGGGTGTGCTCTTCTGACTGCACGGCACATTTCTTCAGAAAAGGTGATGATTTAGAGTCAGCCCATTCTATTCCTCAAGACAGCGGTTCCCTGTACACCCACACAGACCTGCTAGTGGTCCGTGGGATATTTCTGGCATGGGCAATGGTGCTTCTTTGTGGCTTTTTTCAGTCCCTTTCTTTTTGTGACAAAGCATGCTGGCTTTCTATTTGGGGACAACAGTATAACCATTGTTCTTAATAAGCTTATCCTGACAAAAAGGTGACTTGTTCTAAAGAGAGCTACTACGTGCTCCTGCATCCCTGAGAGTAGAATTAGGTAGGAATACGGATGGTGAGCAACCAGGTGAGGCTTGGAAATGGAGTCCTCTGGATATGCCACATGTCTCCTGTCACTCCCGTGTGTACTTATATTGTGGTATTTATACCTTGTTATTCTGTTATAAAAATCCAATGCTTCCTCCCTCCCTGGTGCAGAAGTGGCATGGCCTCCTAATGCATTCTTACATCTCTGGGTCCTTTAGCATTGGAGTCAGTCCCTTCCAGCCTGTGACCTCCTGTGTGTGTGTGTGTGTGTGTGTGTGTGTGTGTGTGTGTGTGTGTGTGTGTTTTCAATAGACACAAGTCCTGGGTAGTTCAACTAAAAGGGAACAAGTTGTTTGTCCCTTTTCCAACGACTTAAGGCTCAGGCCCTTGACTGGCATCCTCCTGTTTCCCACCCACAGACACCACCTACCACACAGAGCAAGCTTAATTAGTACCAATCAGCTGGTAATGACATGGCAATCCTGGCTCAACAGAGGAAAGGCACACAGAGAGAGGAAGGAAACAGAAAAGCCACAAGCAATGACAGTCTCTAAGTTGCCAGACCTACAAGGGGAGCGTGAGTTGCTATTGGTAACTGGGAGGCAAAGGCTTCCCTGCTCTCCTTCCTCTCAGAGGGTCACCGTGGTAAGAGAAAGGCATGTTCTCTGCCCAGCAACAGCCTTTCATTGGACACCATATAGCATGTGGTGACAG
Source organism: Mastomys natalensis (assembly GCA_021653895.1). Taxonomy (NCBI): domain Eukaryota; kingdom Metazoa; phylum Chordata; class Mammalia; order Rodentia; family Muridae; genus Mastomys; species Mastomys natalensis. Next base: position 194,158 of record JAJTUV010000042.1, on the reverse strand, counting down.
AGCACAGGAGGGCCCCTCCTCACTCTCCTGAGATCTCTCTCTCCTTTCCTCCCTGGATCCGACTCCCGGAGAGAGGAGCCAGCTCCATTCCTTCCCCTGGAAGCAACATTGACTCTGCAAAGGCTGCTGCCTGCCAGATTTCTGCTTGTAATGTGCCAAGCTTCTGGGGGTGGGGGGTACTGTCTACCACAGGCCTCACTTCCCGTCCCTTCCTCTCCCTCACTGCTCCAGGGAGGTATTTTAAGCTTTTCCACAGAGGAGCAAGCTGGCCATCCACAGGCATGTGCCATCTCATGGGCTACACTGACCACTTTATCACTCTTGTGACAAATACCTGACAAGATCAGGTTCAGAGAGGATGATTTCCTTTAGCTTAACAATTAAGGAAGGGATACAGCCCATTGTGGCAGAGGAACTAAGGAGGGGTCACACTATGCACACAGTCAAGAACAGAGAGAGAGATGAATGCTGCTATTCAGCTGATTTCATATGCCTTCCTTTTTATCTAGAGACTCCAAGCCCTGCATGATGCTGTGCACATGGGAGCTAGCCCTTCCCTCCTCAGTAGAACCTATTGCCTGGTCATTTGCTTCCTAGCACACTCCCAGGTGTGTCTCTGAGGTAATTCTAAACCCAGTCTACATGGCAATGAAGATTAGCCATCACATGTCCACTCCTTGTCAACTTGACCCTCAAAAAGTATCACTTTAAACTCTAAAGCTCCACCTCTGGGCCTCAAAGGCACATGATCCTCTCATGATGCAAAGTGCTTTTACTTCCTCTACATGAACCACCTAAATCTTAACCGTTTCATACTCAGTTGCCTAGAAGCTTTGTGATACTCAAGGTATCTCTTAACTGTAAAACCTGTAAAATTAAAACCCAGCTCACATATTTCCTATATGCAATAGCACAAAATAAGCATTCTCCTTCCCAGAGGGATATGGACACTGCAAGGCCTGAGCCTAGCAGGGGATACACAAAATCCTGAGGTTCTGTGTCAAGCATCTAAAGCTCCTTGTGGTGTCATCTGGTCTCTGCCAGGTGTGCCTCTCCTCTGCCCACAGCACACATGGCCTCTCTTAGAATGGCTCCACTCCATGCCTGCAAAGTTCCTCTTGTGGTCATCCCATAGTCCTGGCATAATCTAATACACTGAGTTCTCCTTTGCAAATGAGGCTTTACTTCACAGCACTATGCAATGGCTTTCAGGGCTCCTTGAAGAGAATCTTACTCTGCCGCTCATTGCCTTACCTCTCAAAACTCTTGCTACAAGTCCTCAGGGCCCCCAGTGAGCTGGGTCCTTCCACATCAATCATTAATCAAGGAATGCCCCCACAGACTTGCCTAAAAACCAGTCTCATAGAGGCATTTTTCTCAGTGACAGAGAGGTTTCCCTAGATGACCCTGGATCGTGTCAAGGTGACAAAAAATCTAGCCAGCACACACCCTACCTCTGACTGTTTTTTAGAGCTCCGTGCCTGCTGTCAGGCACCTTACTTTTGAGATAGAACAAAGGTAGGACTGTAGGGCTGTAGAGGTGTGTGTGTGTGTGTGTGTGTGTGTGTGTGTGTGTGTGTGTGTGTGTGTGTATATGTGTGTGTGTAGGGGTGTGTGTGTGTTCCAAATAAAATAATGATATAAAGTAGGTGTCACAAAATACTTGAGATACATTGAATTGGCTAGTTTGTACTGTGACTATACACTTCATCAAAATCAAAACCCAAACTGGAACATGGGTTTTGAAATTAACCTTTTCTGTTCAGCTTCCCCAATGCATCTACAGCAATTCCTTTTAAAAAAAATGCCGTGCAGTCACCTGCTATATAACAAAATTTGGGTTAGCAGTGGAATCCATGTATGACTGTGATGCCATAAGACTGGACCACCTGGTGTCTCTGCAGCCATCGCAGCTTGAGTAGATAGGTTCGATGATATTCTCACAGTGATAAAGTCATCATTCAAACCCTGCCACTGATCAGTGCTCAGTGGTCCCCATTTTATTCAATAAAAGTATAGGGGGTCAATATGTGGTTTCCATGTCACAGTCCATAGGAAAGAGTCTTCTCTTCTTTGAATCCAGTGATGGTCGGAGAATGGTCAGGTGTCCCCATGGTCATGTCAGCACTAATCTCAAGAGGCATTTTTAAGGAATTAACTTGTTTAATCGATACAGCAGTGTTTTAATGTATGCACTGTGGACATCTATATTTGCAGTCAGGGAAATTGGCACAGAGAAACACTTACCCTGAACCACACAAGTGATGAAGCCCAAGGCAGAGAAAGTGGGTAGCTGTGAGAACTAACAGAGATTTTCAAAACTTCCTGTATGGATATGATGTCTACCCAAAGCATCCATCCCTCCTGCAATGTCTAATGTAACTGGCTTCAGCATGACTCTGTCGCCCCTCAGTTTGTGAGCATCAAACATGGGTTATATTTATAACCTTCCTGGAAGTTGTTATGTTTTTGTATTCTAAGAGACAAAGCTAAGTTACCAGCAGTACCATAAATTTACTTTGAACCCACTGAAATACAGAGTAAACGGAGGTTTGACTTCTGTGAAATACTTTTGCTTGTAATTAATTGTGCAATTAAACATATTGATGCCTTGGTCACAGCAACTTAGAAACTAAGTGAACACTTCTTTAAAGACATGGAATTTTGGTTTGGGGTCAATTTTGGTAGAGCCGGGGTACCGCTATGTAGTCCAGATTGTCCCCAAATTCACTATATAGCCTATAGCTTCAAACTCATGGTGATCCTCCTGCCTCAACCTTCCCAGTTGCCAGGATTACAGGAATGTGCCAACACATTAGGCTTGAGGATATGTTTTAAGTAAGCAATGTTTTCTCTTCAAATGATGCCTATAAAAAGGATAAAGATGCATTCGAAGCTCTGTACCTTATCTCTGCCCTTTGGACAGAGACCCTTCCCTCCAGCAGAGCTCTGAGAGGAAAGCTTTCGTAGCTAGTTCTTTTAATGCAACACTGCTGGAGCACTGCTCTGCCTATACAGCTGGAAGGTTTTCTGGCTTTTTTTTTTCCTTTGGTTGTTTTGTTTTTAGATGTCAGTGTTTGAAAAACGAATGCACAGTCTATTGAGGTCTGGATCTCATTTTTCAAATTGGATGTGATTGCTTTTATTTATCACCCTCTAATTAATAGTGGAGCACTTTACAATAATAAAACAAGCACTTCCTCCTAGCCGCCAGTGAGAGAGAGAACTCCTGTTTCATTCCTTGAGAATATTTTATAGCTTTGTCTTAAGTTGGTCTTTTTTTCCATGGTTTTGATCCTGATTTTCCTGCCCAGAGCAGCCCATGGAGTTTGCCAGATTTGCCGCTGTCTTATGATAGGTTTGAGATTCCTGTCATATGGTTTCCAGTTCATTCCTTAGATGAGTCTCTTTTCCTTTTTCACTATTTTCTTTTTATTTGATTGATATGGGAAAGAAAATCAAACTGATTCTTTCAACTCTTCTTCTCTCTCTCTCTTCTTTCTCTCTCTCTCTCTCTCTCTCTCTCTCTCTCTCTCTCTCTTCTCTCCATGTGTGTGTATGCGCTTGTGTATATGTGTCCTTGTGTGTAGTATATGTATGTGGGCACATTTGTGCACACTTATTTAGAAGCCTAAATTCAATGTTGGGTGACTGCATCTCTCACTCTTTACCTCATGTTTTGAGATTGTTGTCTCTTACTGAGCCTGAAACTTACAGATAGGCTACATACACTAGCTGGCCAGTTAGCTACGAGGATCTGCCGGTCCTATCTTCCAACCACAGAGATTCTAAATGCACACTGATATGATAGCTATATGCATGCATGCTAGAGGTTCAAATTCAGGTCCTCATGCTTCCCAGCAGGTACTTTATCTACTGAGCCATCTCCCCAGCCCCCAGATCTCCCTTTCTGTTCCTTACAAGCCCAGATTCAATACAGCCAGACCACAGCTGTTGCCAGGCACTTCCATGTGTGCATCCATCCATCCATTCACCAAACATATAGAACAGGTAGTGTGCTCATGACATGAGCATGACTTGGGCTTTTCCTGACACCGCTGCACACTTCCAGGAAGGAAGACACAGAGCTCAGGCTGCAGGAAGTCACAAATGGGTACATTGCTCTGTCGTCATTATTTATAGTCTATGACATAGACTAACCTAATTCATCTGGGAGGAGGGGCAGTGGGTAAGGATGCTGCATTGATTTTAGATCTATGCAAGACACTTTAGAAGTCATACATAGTTTAGAAATTCAGGAAGAAATTTTATTACTTGAAAAGCATGAAATATGATAAGAAATTGCTATGGTGTAGGCAGAAGCAAAAAATGGCCTATATGTATTCTGTGTGTGTTCGTGAGTGTGTGTGTGTGTGTGTGTGTGTGTGTGTGTTGTGTGTATGCATGTCTGTCTGTCTCTCTGTGTCTCTAGTATTATTTTATATACATATATAATGTACATTAAATATTTATTCATTCTCTGTGTGTGTGTTTGTGTGTCTATCTGTTCTCTCTCTCTCTCTCTCTCTCTCTCTCTCTCTCTCTCTCTTCTCTCGTGTGTGTGTGTGTATGTGTGTAATGTGTGTGTGCAGGCAAGCACATGTTACAGTACATACATTGAGGTCAGGGGACAACTTTCAGGCCTTGCTTCTCTCCTTCCATCTTTTGATGCAGGATCTCTCTTGATGCTTCTGCCTTGCTATCTACTCCAAGATGGCTGGGCCCTGAATTTCCAGGAGACTTCCCTTTAGTCTCACTCCAGGGGACTAGGAAAACAGATGTTCACTCTCCCACAGGCTTCTGACTTGGGTCTGGAATTAAACCTGAGTTGTCAGATTTGTACATGAGTGACCTTACCTGCTGAGTGTTCTCCCCACCCCTCTCTTGGATGCTGAAAGACATGCCGCCCATGGTACTATATGTGATGGAGCTACTTCTCGAGCCCGAAATATGTACATTTCTGGAAAATCGAGAAAGCCTTCCTTTGGGGGAAGGGGTGAGTCCATAGTGCAGCCACAAGAGGGCAACAGAGACCAAAAAGTAGCTCCCTTCTGAGTAGGCAAGGTGCTTAATTGTCTGGGGTTCCACTGAGCTCTTGGGGAAGAATCACTGAGCTGTCCATGGACAGCCTTGGAAAGGCATGCTGGGAAGTTAATTACTTCTGACTCTGGATAACTCCTTGTAACTTTCAGCAAGAACACACATGCTTCATCCATAAATCCAGGCTAAAGTCCACAGTAACTGCTGCTGCATTGTGGCCTTGCCTGCCCTGGCTGCTGGGGTGTCAGCCTCCAGGGCTTCCCAGCTTCCAGACTCTTTAGCATAGAGTTTATCTAGAAGGAAATTGGGCCTTTGGGGGTTGGGGGTTAGTTATGGATATGAACTAGAATGCCACAGTTAAATGTCCAAGTCCTTAGGTTGGTGACCGAAAGACCCAAACATCCTTCTCTCATCAACTAGAAAACAGAATTCAGAAGCAACTTAAAAGTTGCTGTTTAAATATTTGGCCCAGCCAGGTGTGGTGGTGCACACTTTTAATCCCAGTACTTCGGAGGCAGAGGCAGGCAGATCTCTGAGTTCAAGGCCGCCCTGGTCTACAAAGCTAGTTCCAGGACAGCCAGGGCTATTACACAGAGAAACCTTGTCTCAAACAAACAAACAAACAAACAGAATTGTTCCATCTGTTCTCTCTTTATCATATGAGAATCTTGTTCATTCCCACAAAGTCCCCTCCCCCTCCCCGGCTCCTCCTTCCTCGGTTCTCTACACTCTGGCTGACATCTTCTGCCTGATGGAGGCTGCTCACTTTAGTTTCCCTGCTTAGAGTCCTCCCACTCCCTGATGATGTTGACGCTGACTCCCTGTACCCTCTGAGTCACCATTTTCACACTGAGAATTTTGTTCCCCCGAGGCTGTAAACCCCCAGTTCCCTCACTCTAGGGTCCTTGCCTGTCTTCTTCCCTTCACAAGTCATTTCTCTCTTGTAAGGTTGTGCTCCTGTGTAAAAACGTTCCCATGTGTATAACTACCGTATGTTACCTTGTGCCCATGTTGATGGTGATGACACCTTTGAACTTCATTGTACTGATATACCAAGAGGTGATCTGTGATTGGTTGATTTCCCTATGCTCATCAAATGGACCTTTCTTCCCCCCGGCCCCCCAGGTCACATTTCAAAAGATGTATTTGCTTTTCTTTATATTGGCGTTCTATCAGTGAATTCATCTCTTTTGTCTGGCAGGTCAAAAAAATTCCAGTCATTTATCGAGAGCTGCTTGGTAAAGAATCACAGCCAGCGGCCAGCCACAGAACAGTTGATGAAGCACCCATTCATACGAGACCAACCTAATGAGAGGCAGGTCCGCATCCAGCTGAAGGACCACATTGATCGAACAAAGAAGAAGCGAGGAGAAAAAGGTTAGTTGCACATTTGTATTTCAAAGAAAGAAACAAAAGGCAGTTCACTGTGGGCTCTTGATGTATTTGGAGGTGACAGCAGATTTCTCATAGGCTGCATTATTTGTGTAAAATCTGCCTGTTAGGTCAGAGCCTTGGGTATTAGTGGAAAGTAATGGCAAATCTCCATGGAAAAATTGGACCTGTGAGCCATATTTCTTCTTTTAGGCACCAAACAAAGCCATGATGAGTGATACTATGAAGCACTTTAAATGACAAGTGACTTCTCTTAATTCAGATGAATATTCATGTTCCAAAGAGTGACATCTACACATGTCAGACAACCGAAAGACATCATCTAGTTGGCATTTCCTGCATTGACAGTCTTTAGCATTTGAGTTTCTGTGCTCCAAGACTTGATTTGATTATTTAGAAGTCAGAAAAGAATTTCTTACAGCATTAGTGATACAAAAAGACCACTGGGTTGCCAAGCTAGCAGTGTGGCAACAGAGTTTGAGCTGAAGGTCCTGGAATGCACTTCCTCATTTTATATATACACATATTCCTCTCCTATACAGTCTTCCCTGTATCATGGAAAGCACAGGAGCACAGATGTGACACATTGGGACTGTGCCTAAGCACAGTGCCAAGGAATGGAGGCTTACAATCCTACTTGTTCCTGAGTTTAATGAACGCTTGCATGTCTGCTGCAGGGCTTATGGCCAGCTGAGCATAAGGTGGGGAGGAAGGGAAAGTTGGGGCATGAAAAAGAGGATCAGGAAGGACAGGAACTCACTGGGTGGGGAGCCGGGGACAGTAGGAGTGAGAGGCAGTTTCAGGATAGAATGATAGCCATTGAGCGTGTGGTGAAGGGAACAGAGAAGACCAAACTAGAGTGGCTGTCTGTGCTTTTCCTCCAACACTACCCCAGGGCAGTGGAAGGAAGCAGACAACACAGGAGGAAGTCACCTGTGTGTGTTTTATTTCTTTGATTTTTGTAATAACACAACAACAACTTGTGTGAGCTGAGGCTTGGAGTCAGGTGGTAAAGAAACTGGATGAACAGGTAACATTGTCAGCAGACTAAGGAAGGAGGAAGTATCTTAGTGACCCTTCCAACAAAGGGTCCCTTCTTTATCTGCCAGTTTCAAGGACTCCCAAAGAATCCAGTTAGCAGAGAGTCAGAAACGGGAGGTTATGAGGCCTCCATCCCCAGTTGTTAGCAGACGGGGATAAGATATTCATGAGGTCCCAAAGAGCTGGGATATCTCTGATTTTCAACTGATCTTTGTTATTGTGGGTTTGGACCATGTCATGGAGGCATGTTCAAAATAGTGTTTGAGAGCAGCATGTCAAATACACAACCATTAAATACCCACTTTTTTAAAGGGAAATTTTATTATACTACAGGTATACTGAATAGGTTAAATGTTGTGACTGCTTTAAGGTTCAGATTCTGGGTTCATATTCTAACTGTAACCCTTACAAGTTATGTAAAATCTACCCCAGTTTTCTCATCCCTAAATTAGGGCTAGGAACAACAACGATATAGCTTCTCGCCTGGCATCATTGCAAACACTAAAGATAATATATATAAAATGCTTAATACTGTATCTGATACATAGTTAAACATTGATACCTACTCTTAGTCTGTTCTTTATTGATCCATCACTTTTTGCAACTATTCAAGGGGACTTTCTGAGGACTCATGACCCATGAATAAAAATTGGGAAAATTTGTGTTTTACATTGTTTTCAAATTTGGGAGCCACAAATACTAAAATGTAACATAGGAATTGTCATGCCATGATGACAGGAAGGCTACTTTCAATATTCTCATTCTCCATAGTATGAAAGAGCAGGGTTCTCCTTAATAAGTACATGCAAGAGCTATGTCTAAGTGAAAGGAAGGAAGGTTGCTGGTTTGGCTTAAATATCTATTGATTTATTTTGTTATGTGTGTGGATGTGTCTATCCCTGCATGAGTTTGTGAGCACCATCTGTTGATGTGCTTGGAGGCCAGAAGAGGGCATCAGATGTCCTGGAACTGGAGTTATGAGTGGTTATGAGCTATCCAATGTAGGTGCTGGGAACTAAGTCCAGGTCTTCTGTAAGTGCAGCACATGCTCTCGACTGCTTAGCCATCTCTTCAGGCCCTCTCACATTAAGATATAGATAGATGATAGATAGATAGATAGATAGATAGAGATAGATAGATAGATAGATAGATAGATAAATGATAGATATTTCTTTTTTAAATGTATATATATATACATAAATGTATACATATTTCATTTGTATGTATAAGTGTTCTACCTTCATGTATGTATGTACACCACTTGTGTGTACAGTAACCACAGAGGCTAAAAAAAGGCTTCAGATCCCCTGGAACTAGAGTTATAGATGGTTGTGAGGTTCCATGTGGGCACTGGTAATCAATCCTGGTACTCTAGAAGGTGCTATTAACCTCTCCAGCCTCCCTCCCCCAAACACCCCCCTTTTCATTACATCTTTGCAAAAAAAAAAAAAAAAGAGTTTTATTTTTTAAATGTTATGATTTTTGACCTGATATTTTTCCTTAAGATATATTGACACCTACTAACTTAATCCTGTAGTACAAACACAATCAAGCTGAGTTCTGGTAAAATATTAACATCAAGGAGACTGACAAGTTAAAGTTCTTTAGAAAAATCAAAGCACTTTGAATCTTCCTGTGCTTCTTTCATTCACAACAATGGCTTTCATAGGGTAAAACTTCTGCATGGTATCTTGAACTCTCTGTTCTTCCATTTTGAGAGTGCATTGGTTTGGTATGAGTTATCAATACTTTCCTGCAGATTCTTTCCATTTGCAGAGAACATTAGTTATAAAGAAGTCGCCTGAGAGGCTCATGCGCATCTAAACTGAGACTCACTTGTGAATTTACAAAATGCACCTGAACTCATCACGCTTTGGCTTTCTTTATTCTCTAATATCGAAATATAGGTAGTTAGCCAATCTGGGGTTTTCTGTTGTGAATACTGCCTCCTAGTGATAAATAGCAAGATTGCAATTTCAGTCCTGTTGAAGGGCCACACAAATGTCTTCAGGTAATAACTCATAGCTCTAAGGGAAAAGGACAGTCTTGTGGCATCTCCTACATCAAAGATTGTCTAAGGACTTCTCATCACCTACAGAAAAGTCCTCAGCACAGCACATTTAAGGATCTGACAGTCACTGTACCTTAGGCATCTTGGTCTTACCGTTTGCTTCCCTGACACCTAGCATCTCATCTCAGGACTTGCGTTTCTTGAGCTTATAACACTGCCAGCGTCACATGGGGGCAAATTGTTTGCACTGTCATTTCCTGTGTCTTCCAGCTGCTGCCAGCAGAAGGGCCACTGGCTTTCCAAGACCCAGTGCATCACCACCTCAACGCTCCACCACTGCTACCTCCCCATTTTGAGCAAGGGGTGGGGGTGGGTAGCTGCTCCCTCCTCTCACGTCCCACTGCCTTCTGTGTGCTTCTGTTCAGGGTATGACATGTTGAGGAGACACTGGCTTTCACACTGGAGCAGTCCAATACTGAATTCTAAATATGCATCCCAGACTGAACTTTTTATTATTAATATGAAGGCATTACTCATTTGTAATCTGACTGCCTCCCTTATTTTAGAGGATTATTATCTATCATAAGTAACTGAGATAACAAATCTAAAATATCTAACCCTAGTTGCTTACATGTGCGATGCCTTCCAAACACTCATTTCTTTTTTTATAGCCAAGGAAGTGGCACTCACGTGTGTGTCTTGCTCATTGTATTTTGGTCATGACTAAGGCAAAGATTCAATCTTAGTATACATTACCTTGTTTATTATTTTACTGAATCAGATGAATGCTCCTTCTGAGTCAATCATACACACACATATATGTATATATATATCTGCATATCACATGTTCTAAGCCTTTGGTATAGGCTAGTATACAGAGATCATGTGTTATTATCAAGTAGCCATATTGTGCATGGTTCTGTGTAGTGTACTATCATGTGCTGGCTCACACCAGCACTGCCACAGACACAAATTGCTCCATGGTGTCAGCGCAGCATCAGTGTCAGTAGGCAATGAGAATTTCAGCTCCATTGTCTTATGGGATTGCTGCTACACTGTAGTCCATTGACCACAGTTTGGTCATGTGGCTCATGGAAGTTATTAAAGGGGGTGGGGTCTTCTCTGGGCAGCAGCACCATCATGTACACCAGTGGTTCTCAACCTTCTTGTTGCTGTGACCCGTTAATACAGTTCCTTGTGTTGTGCTGACCCCTAATCATAAAATTATCTTGTTGCTGCTTCATAACTATAATTTTGCCGCTGTTGGAAATCATAATGTAAATATCTGTGTCTTATAATTGTTCTAGGGTTATTCACCTCCACACAGGGGTCGAGACCCACAGGTTGAGAAGCACTGTTCTACACTGACATTCTGTGCTCTCTCTCCAGATGAGACTGAGTATGAATATAGCGGAAGTGAGGAAGAAGAGGAAGAGAACGACTCTGGGGAGCCCAGGTATGAGGAAGAAAGCTAGACCTCCCAGCTTCCACATACTGGACTGGGCTGGCTCAAAATGTACTCTCCTTTTGATTTATTGGTCTGTTTTTAAGAATGTATCAGGATTTAATGTATCACCCACATACACACTCACTAATGTGTAGAATTTTCCCTAGTCAGACCCTTTTTAAAAATGTTGAAATCAGCATATTCTTTATCTTGTTCCCAAGATGTATGGCCTGTATTTGTGACCCTGTTTCCTCTCACACATAGATCTAGAGTAGGTGGGGGTGGGGGTGGGAGTGGGAAGCAATTATCTGGCTAATGCATCACTGGAAATATTTAAAATTGCAACTTTGGGGAGAGCTAAGCGACATTTCAGATTGGAGTCATTCAGCTCGTTATGCAGTCCCTCTGAGAAGCCCTCTCTGATGGCCACATCACTGCCATGTGCCTTGATATTTAACAGACCAATCCTAGAGGAGGTAATTCTAGAAAAATCCAATTATTCTCTAGATATGAACCATAAGAGAAACATTCATGCCACCCTGTTGTCCCTTTGGAACCCAGTGCTCCTTAATCACCATTGACTCTACATTTAGAGAACTGCTTGGCTTTGAGGCCAGCTTTCTTCCTTCCCATCTGTATCCGTGGGTAACTGAGAGCAGTGCTTGTGGTGCTAAGATTTCTCTGTGGACAGCAGCTCTGTTCATCCCACGGCGAATTATGGAGGAAAGGGACATTCAGAAAACTCACTGGACATTATGGGTCCATGCCCTCCAGCCATCCAATGTATTATCAACCTTCATATTGCAATGTGAAGACCAGTTGTATCACTGACACAGAGTGTCCTGTTCTGTGGAGGGGCCATTTAATTAGCTGCAGAAATAAGCTAAACAAGATATTTCTCTCTCCCTCCCTTCCTTTCTTCCTTTTCCTTCTTTTCTTCCTTTGTGTGTGTGTGTGTGTGTGTGTGTGTGTGTGTGTGTGTGTGTGTGTGTTGATGTGTGTGGGTAGCACATGTGAAAGCTGTCCTAGTTTGCTGCATTGTTGCTGTGATAAAACACTAACCAAAAGCAACTTGGGGAAGAGTTCATTCTGTCTTGTAGCTTGTATAGTCCATCATACAGGGAAGTCAGAGTAGAAACCTGGAGGTGGGACCTGAAGTGGAAACCATGGAGAAATGCTGGTTACTGGCTTGCTCCCTAGGGCTTGCTCAGTCTGCTTTCTTAATCCAGGACCAACTGCCCATTGTGGGTGTTAATTCCCCACAGATATACCTAGTGGTCAATCTATTAGTGACAATTCTGCAGCTGAGGCTCTCTCTTCCCAGGTGACCCTAATTTGTATCAAGTTTGTATCAACCAGCATAGAAGTTAAAAGACAACTTCAGAAACTTCAGTTATTATCCATCAAGGACTATCTTGGTTTTTTATTATATAAAATTATATATATGTTTTTTTGTTTTTTGGTTTTTTTTTTTTTTTTTTTTTTTTTGGTTTTTTTTCCGAGACAGGGTTTCTCTGTGTAGCCCTGGCTGTCCTGGAACTCACTCTGTAGACCAGGCTGGCCTCGAACTCAGAAATCCACCTGCCTCTGCCTCCCAAGTGCTGGGATTAAAGGCGTGCGCCACCACCACCTGGCTATACATGTATTTTTATTGAAAACAAATTTTTATACATTATATTCTGATCAGTTTCCTCTCCCCCAACTCTTTCTAGTTCCTTCCCATCCACCCAACTCCATACCCACCCCCTCCCAACAATAAACAAACCAGAATAAAAAGAAAGGAGCTCAAGAAACACACACATGCAAAACAAACATAAAAGCACAAGATCAGAAAATATAATGTACAAACCCAAGGCTAGTAAGACAAAAAATGTCAAAACAGAGCACCATGAAACAACAAGTCTACAAAAGTACTGACGAGTGCAAATCTCGTATTTGGAAACAAGCTCTCTCACTGATGTGGCATTCCCTGATTGGCTAGGCCAGCTGGCCAGTGAGCTCTGAGGATCCTTCTGTCTCTACCTTCTAGCACTTAGATTACAAGCATTTGCTACCACACCCAGCTAGTTTTACATGAATTCTGGAAACCACATCGACCCCCTCACACTTGTAAGGCAAATGCTTCACTAACTATGCCATCTCTCCAGCCTCTGTTCTCTTTTTAAGCCAGAGGTTCTCATCCTGTGGTTCTCTACTCCTTTGGGGGTCACATATCAGGCCCCACATATCAGATACATTAGGATTCATAATAGTGACTATTACAAATAGCAAAATTACAGTAATGAAGTAGCAATGAAATAGTTTATGGCTGGGGGATCACCACAACACCAACACTGGGAACTGTATGAAAGGGTCCCAGCATTAGAAGGTCGAGAACCACTGTTAGGCCAACTCAAACCTGACAAGCTCTGCCCTTGCTGAGCCACCCGAAGAGACTGAGACTGAGCCCACAGGGCCATTAGGTTTTCTCTCTTCTCTGCCAGGAGATTTCTCAAGGTTAAAGACTGCAGGAGAATTCTTTTCTTGTATCAAAATGTGTTAGCTGCCCTCAGTTAGCTGCATAAAGACAATGGCTGTCAAACAGTGCCGTGCATAAGTGAATGTTCCTCTAGAGGAAAGGACCCTGATCCCTGCTTCCAGGCTGTTAGTTGTCTTCCTTCTGACTGTTCTTGAAGAAATGAGAAAGTCTGTCTTTCCAAGGTTTTCTATGTGCCAGAGGTCATTTGGTGAGCCACCAGATGTAATTAAAACATGTCATTATGTCATGGGGAAGATTATGTACCAAGTAATCATTTTTTTTAATATGTCTAATTAGTCTTCACAAAGTTCTAAATGTTAGTAAAAAGACAATGGTTTTCTCACTTTAGACATGAGACAGCATTGTCATATACAGTGACATACGGTAACTGAATCATTAATGCAACCGAGATCAGTTAAGATTAATGGGGCATCCTTGTGTGCATGTGACATTAGATTCCCAACCTAGTCACCTTGCTCATGGCATTTGACTTATGTGTACCAATACTACCATCTAGAATTTGTTTTAGAGTTTTACCCTAAGGTAACAAGTTGTAGACGGGGTTCGCAATAGACCCTCAAACTCCCATGAAATGCCCTCAGTGAAGCCCTGGGTCTATAGCAGCATCTCATCTAACTACTCCCCAAACCAAACTGATACTCTTGTCAACTGCCAACACCCTGCCCCCATCCGACAACCCTCATACTATTTCCTGACACTGCTGTCACCCAGCAGCCCAAATGAAACCGTAAGTCATCCTTCAGCACATTAGATCTGTCCACGGGTCCCGTTAATTCTGTCCCCAAATACTTGTTTGAGGTTCACCCCCACTGCTCGCTGTGCGAAGCCCCACTGTGAAGCTTCCTTTATTCTCCTGTACCTTGCAGACTGCAGTCCGCTGTGAAGCTGATGGAGCTGCTAACGTTATGACTGAGCAGTTGGCCTTTGTGGGCATGTGTGTGCACCCTCCCATGTGTGCACACTTGGCTGGCTACCTGTCTCTGACCACTCTCGTATTTACTAGATTCCTTCTCAATGACTCTGCCCCCGGAAGCCAGGCCAGAGTGTCATTCTAGGACAAGACCAAGCTGTTCTTACTGAGGACTCTAAACTTGCTTTCTCTTTTGCCTGGAGCCCCCTTACTCTCGATCTGCTGTCCTCCTTGAAGGGTGCTCCTGAAAACCCCGTTTAGAGCAGAGCCCTAGTCCTCACCTCAGCTCCTTGCCACTATAAATTGTAAACTTTTTACCTTTTCAAACTACCATTTTTGTCCTTTCTATTCCTATTTGATAATTTATTATTTGTAATAATTTGCCTGTCTATCTTTCCCACAAGGAAGTAGCTCCAGAAGGAGAATTTGTCTGGCTGTTACAGGGGTTTTTCTGGATTGCCATCTTCTCAGAGGAAAGAATTCAGTAGAGAAACACAGTTCAGGCAGGAGTTTACTTGCCAAAGCAAAGCAAACACCCTGAAGAGAGTTTGGAGTGGGCTGTCCCCAACGGGATTGTAGCACTGTGGATGAATTTTAGAGAAGTTGTTGGGAATCTCTATGAAGTAGATCCATGGGGCAAAATGGGACTTTTTTATCCTCAAATCATAGTGGACAAAGTCTTCCTTTTAGGACATTTTTTCCCATAATCCTCTAGAAAATCCCACTGAGGGAGTGTCAAAATCATAATGTAAGTGACATTATACTGATGGGTGGGAAAATCACCGGCACGAGAATTTTGGATATTGCAGTAAATCTATCAGCAGCCTCGGGACATTTAACCACAAAGGCTGAGGCAGGAAGGGTGTTATAACACATCTGATCATGGTATGGTATGATAACGGATCTGATCATGGTCTAAGACATTGGAGAGCACTTCTGGGATTTTTGGAGGGGAAGCATGTTCATGTCAGAGCACGTGTGTGTAGCTGTGAGTGTGGCACACATCTGAACCATGGGTGTCATTCTTCAGAAGTCCACCTTGTTTTTTGAGACAAGACTTTTATTGACATGAGGCTTGTACAATAGGTCAGAATAGCGGCAGATAAACCTCAGGAACCCAGCTGTGTCCATCTTCCCAGCACTGGAGTTGCAAATGCATGCCACCACACTCAGCATTTAATGTGCACTCTGGGATCAAACTTTGGTCTTCAAGTTTGTGTGGCAAGCACTTCACCGTCTGAGCTATGTCCACAACCTGAGTGGTTTTGGTTACTTTATATCTAGCTCCTTTTGGAGACTGCTCAGCATCCATGATGTGAATGCTCAGAGTATTTGTCAATTAGGAAGTGAGGCTGATTAGAGAAACCTGCGGCCTGGGTTCCACAGTAGTCCATCAGGTTGAACAAACAGGAACAGGACTTAGGGTACCCTCCTCCCAGCTCCGTGGGAAAACTCTGCTAATTAAGCCCAAAGTCTACCATTAACCAGATAGCCTTCTGGGCTCTGCAGGTAATAGCAGACTCCATTAGTGGGGCTTCTCCTTCTCTGACCTTGTCTGGGGAATTCTAACCCCAACAAGCCTCTACCTGAGGAATGTCACACATCCTCAATTAGATTACAGGATCGATTTCCTTTCTCCCAATAAGAATGTATTTAGCCATCACCTGAGATTCCTGAGATGCTTCCCCATGCTAATGAGGCATTCTAGGTGCCCTAAGCCCCAGGCAATGACCTTTGCCCATCCTATGTCCCTACCCTCAGTCCCTTAATATTTTATAAGCCTTCAGTGACCCTAAGTAAAGCTGACCTGCCTCCTGGTAGTGGGTCCCAGTGTGGTCATTCACTGTACACACTCACAGGGCTTCCAAATCTCTCGCTCACTGTCTTTGCTCCCACTGTCCTCATGGATTATGTCAGCCAGTGATCCACGAAAGCTGGGAGACCCCCCACAGCTCCATACCCCATTTCTATTTCTAACTGGTATCTAGCTAGCACTATCACTCTACAGCCTGACCTAGCACCTACCCCATAGCAGAAATGAGGAATTATGTGTTCAGTGAGTTTATTTTAGGTAGAACTGTCACAAAAATGTAAGGGGCTATGCTTAAAAAATCAAAAACAAAAACATAAGAGCCATCTTCCATCTCCCTGATATATAGCAATGGAGAACCAGAGATAGTAATTTTCAGCTGGTAACCTGCAGATAGCTTTGATTTGCTGGTCACAGTGGTACCAGACAGTTTATGTCCTTCACCACACACACACACACACACACACGAGAGCACACGAGGACAGAGGAGAGGGGGGGGAGGGAGAGGGAGAAGAGAGGGAGAGAAAGGGAGAGAGAGAGAGAAAGAGTTAAAAACACCATGTTAGACATAATCTAGGAATCAGTTACCTCAGGTTTTGCCTAGAGCCACATCCTTCAACAGTGGAGTATGGAGACAAGCTCTGGGCACCATGGACTGCATAAACTTGGCCTGAGATCTTGGCTTTTGTCAACCTTGTCTTTATCCTTGCCCCACCTGGTCCATTGCAACTTCCCTGAGCAGCATAGCCTCGGCCTATTGGGCCTTAGGGTAAGCTGCCAAGGAGGTGCATGTGAGGGCATCTGCTCTCGTGAACAGAGTAAGACCCCTTTGCTGCTCTGTGAGTGCATGCCTATGTACTTGTATGATGTGTGTTTGCGTTGTATTACTACATGTGTATCCATGTGTGCATAGGATGCCTGTGTCTAGAGGTCAGAGAACAACCTCTGGGGTTGGTCCTTTCCTTCCACCTTGTTAGAAACAGTCTTTCATTGTCGATGGCTATGTATACTAGGTTCACTGGCCTCCCAACATCTGTCTCTGCCTCCATCTTCTCAAAGAAATGCAGAATTACAGGCACATTTGCTATTGGACCCAGCTTTTGGGGGAGGTCTGAATCCAGATTCATGCTTATATAGCAAGTGCTCTAACCACTGAGCCATCTCCCAGCAGCTGGTAGTTACTCTTATATATGGAGATAAGCTTGCCTAGGGCTTGGGGCTTGCACACTCATTTAAGTCTTAAGAAGCAATTTTTTTGCCATGCACTGGAGATGGGGTCAGGTGGATAAGCCTATGAAGTGCGTGGTATTCCATTAGGAATGGAGACAACCTATATGCAATGGTAGTCTTGAAAAGCCAGTAGAGTACTGTTTTCTCACATCTCCCCAGGACCCACAGTAGCAACAATAGCCCTGTCATAAGCGGTACCCTCATCTTCTTTCAGCTCCATTCTGAACCTACCAGGGGAGTCAACACTACGACGGGACTTCCTGAGACTGCAGCTGGCCAACAAGGAACGCTCAGAGGCCCTGCGGCGCCAGCAGCTGGAACAGCAGCAGAGGGAGAATGAAGAACACAAGCGGCAGCTACTGGCTGAGCGCCAGAAGCGCATCGAGGAGCAGAAGGAGCAGAGGCGAAGGCTGGAGGAGGTGAGTACCAAGGGGCCACTACAGCCACCTCAGGCTTGAGGCACTGCCTGCTTGTACACGTGCTCTTTGAAAACGGCCTTCACTCACAATGAGAATGGGGTCAAGTCTTCTGTCCTTCCACTCATTGACCTCTTAGTGGGGCTTTCCTTGACCATCCCTCACTTTCTAGCATTTTCTGTAACCTGATGCTAAGTAAATAACACCAGGCCCTGCGTCTTGATTCTCTTCTGACACCAAGCCATGCTCTTCCTGCATCCTTCTTGCCCAGGACACACCCTGCAGCTGCAGGCTCTGGATGGGAAACTACATCATTGACCATGGTGTCTTGAATATTCTGTCCCATACAGGGTTCTTACCCTTTGTTTAAGTCTCCCTCCTGGAACTTCATCCACATTTCCAAGCATATTCCTTCTTCAGCCAGATAAAGGAGAGCTTCCTATTAGGGAAATTGGGAGGCAAATGAAAGGGTCCCTAATGTATGGGAGCAGGGTGGTGATATTGTGGGTCTCCTGATTCCAGCCTGCTCCTCACTCATGAGGTCCCTGATTTTGCATTTTAAGATGATCAACTAGTGAGTGAGTGTAGCGGGAGATATTTGAAAAGAGCTCAACCAGCTGGGTCCCTCCTTAACCACCATACAGCAGGCCACCTGGTCCCAGCTGCCTGTGCTCCAGGCTACTCTCTCTAGCTAGCCTCGTTGTGACCAGTCGCTGTGCTTCCAAGTCTGGTTCACTCATCCCTGGAGCCCCTAGTTTCTTCATACCCATAACCACTCAGTTGTCAGTGGACCCACCTTCCAGTAACCCAGTAAATCAAAACTCTTGTACTTAAAGTTAACCAATGGATTTATATATATCAATAAAATCTCAATACACAAGATACCCACGCAATTTAGAAGGTTACCCCAATTATCCTAACCGTTAGATTTCATATCTACCAATTTACTTGATGCCACGCAGGTCCGTATCCACAGCCATTTAGCCTCCCTCGCTCTCCCTGCATCTCTCTGCCTGTCTCTCTGCCATACTTAACTCAGCCTCCTTTTTCCTGTCCAAATCATAGGCCTCCTGCTGCAATTAAAGTGGGCAGGGAAATTTCTGCCACAAGTAAGGCTATAAATTCAGATCACTATTTATTTATTTATTTACATCCCAAATGATACCCCTTCCCAGACTCCCCAAACAGAGTCCTTACCCCCAGCCCTTTTAACAGCCCACCATGGTGTACATTTTCTCATTTAAATCTGGGAGGGCCTCAGGTCACTTTTCAGGGAAACCTAGCAGCTCCATTAAGACCCTAGGACATTATTTTCCAACCACCAATAATAATCTCTATATTTACAATAATTTGCTTATTGAGTAACTTCTATGTGCAAGCTACCAGGCAGACGGTTGCTCACACGTGGAATACTGTATCATTTTCTCCCATGAAGCACATATTCTGTCCTTATTTTCCAGTTTTCCTACCTTCATCATGCTATGAGATATCTGAGATTTCTTATTTATCAAGTGACTGAGGGCTCATGTCTAATGATCATGAAGCACTGACCATATGACATTTAACAAGGACAATGAGGAGGAAATATGAGCAAAAGACACAATATATATGTACAAAATACTGCAATGAAAGCTATTATTTTATGCATAGCTTTTTTAAGTTTTTAAAATTAAAAAGAAAGGAAATGTAAAGACAAGAGAAGAGTGGAGTGCCAAGCACAGATGCAAGCTGGCCTCTCAGATCCCAGTGTGCATGTGACTGTTCACAGAAACGGTAACCGTGAACCAGAGCCTTGAACTCTGATCCTCAGATGTGGACTCTGAGACTTCTGTGAGCAGCAATAAGGACATAAAGTATGTGTGTGAGTTTAGACACTGGGTGTAAAGTGTGCCCATCACGTGAGCAGTGTAAAGTCTGCCTGCTGTCTTCTGTTCTGTGTGTGGTGGATGGAGGTTTGTGAACAGGGCACAGGTGAGTGTACATGTGAAGAATAAGTGAAAGGTGCAGACATGACCTCCAGTTACCCCTCCCTTCCCCAGGCTACAGATGGACAGTCTTAGTCAGGTTCTGGCAGCTGTGCTGAGCTATCTCTGCCTTCAACCCAAGCCCAGGTGTCCTGTGGCTCTTATCTAGCTCCCAGATCTCTTAGGCCTCTGGAACACCATGACTGCTCTTTGGACTTAAGTCCTCCTCTTTCTGGTAGATTACATCCTTTGCTAAATACTGGCTGCCCTGCTTTTCTTGGTGTGGAATTTGCTAGGTCCTCACTTCCTGGGGCAGCACAGCCTCCACTACTTGGGCTCCATTTGGTTACTGGGTCATTATCATTGGCTTCAGGTTAAAGGCACTGACCATGCAGCCCTAGAAAATCCACACTAAAAACCCATAAGCATTTAACATTCGCAAGGTTCATATGGTATAGAGAGCACATGTGGCCTGGTACATTTTATAAATTAATGTTTGTATATCTGTGTTAATGTTCATATGGATGTTCATACAGAGGTACACATGTCCATGGTGCAGGTGCTTGTGTGTGTGTGCATGTATGTACAGGTCAGGAAAGAACCTCAAGTGGCATTCTTCAGGTGCTATCCATTTTTTACCCCTGGTGATGGGTCCTCTCATTGAACAGAACTTGCTAAGTAGGCTAGGGGCCTACTAGTGGGCCAAAAAGTCCCAGAGATATGCCTGTCTTCATCCACCTAGTACTGGCTTTGCAAGTATGCACAAGGACACACAATTTTTCAAAACTTTTTATTGATTCTTTGTGAGTTTTACATCACCTGGTCCTGCTCATCTGCATATCCCTTCATATTTGCCCTTTGCTCTTGCAACCTCCTCCTTCAAAATAAAACACACACACATACACACACAAGCACACCACACACCACTGACAACAACAGCAACAAAACCCAAAGCATAGAAAACCATCTCACTGTGGGAGCTATAGTATGTCCCAGTGTGTCCCACAGTATATGTCCTCTGTCCACACATCTTCACTTGCAATGAGTCATTGGTCTGGTTTGAGATCTCTGGTTTCTTTGGCATCATCAGTATTGAATCCTCACTGGGTCCTCTTCCAGTTATTCTGTTGTTGCCCTGTGTCACTAAGATCCTGCAGCTTTGGTTCAGCAAGACTGGCCCTTTCACACATTCTGTCATCTGCAGATGATATAGATTTTGGGCTGGGTGGACTCAAAGCTCTGGATGTGGGCCTGGGTGGTAGCTGAGCTGGTCAGCTCACCAGTTCTCCCTTATTGGCACTACTAAGGCAAGCTCTCCAGCACTGCTCCAGCTAAACCGTGCAATGCTGCCATAATCTGCAGGAGCAGGTCAGCTCTCCCAGACTCTAGCCCAAGGAGCGACTCACCTGCACCCCCACCCCAACAGGGCCAGCTCTACGGTACTGCCCAAGGGAAGTACATGGTCCCACTTTCTGAGTGCTGCAGCCATCGAGGGGCAGGGCCAGCTCACATGCTCTCATGACCCCAGATCAGCTCTTCCAACTGCCACAGGTGATGAGTTGTAAGGGATAGGGAAGCATCACCCCCAACACGCAATTTTTCATGTGGACTCTAGGGACAGGACTTGGGTCCTTTTGCTCACAGAGCAAGCATGACTCACTGAGCCATCTCTCTAGACCCTCTTTGTTATTTGTTTATGTTATTCTCACATGAACACTTGACTGTTGGACCCAGTGCTTTGTTGCCATGAAGTCTTCCCAGAGGGCATATTGTTTTGCTGTGTTTTTAGTTTTTTTTTGTTTGGTTTGGTTTTTTTTTTTTTTTTTTTTTTGGTTTTCTTCCCTGGTATAAACTCCCTAGACTTCCCACATTTGTCATTAAACAGCTAAATGACCATTTTTTGTGATTGTCAAGTGCTGACCATATGACAGAGACTGGGGTCAGGTCATTACATGAACCTTGTCATTTAATAATCACAATGATCTGAAAGGCTAAAAGCTTTGCAATGAAATCCTAGAGATGAATATTGGTCACTTTTCCTGTTGCTGTGACCAATGCGTGACAAGAAGCCACTTGAGGTGGTAGTTGTGTAGGGGTATCTTGACTCACAGTTTTAAAGGGTACAGTCCACCTAGAGAGAAGGCTTGGTAGCAGTGACTCCACAGCAGCGAGAGCATGCAGCTGCCCTCCCTCCCCCCACCTCTCAATGTAACAGAACAAAGCAGATGGGATGGGAAGCCAAGGTAAGAACCTCCAGACTGCCACCAGTGATCCACTTCCTCCAGTTACAGCCTCATCTCTTAAAGGTTTTACAGTCCTCAAAGCAGGCCATCAGCAGGGAACCATGTATCCTAACACTAAAGCTCTAGAGAATATTTTACATCCAACTCACAAGTGGTTTACATAACTCAAGATGAAATCATGTTGCAATCAGGGACTTCACTACAGAATCTATGCTTTATGTCACTGTTTGTTTACCCTATCCTGGCCTGTAGCTCTCTGGTATTTTGCCCTACACAACTGTGCTCAACGGGTATTCAGCTTTGAACTAGGTTCTCCTCACATACTAGGTAGGAGCTCCTGAGAAGACTCTTCTGTGTTCTTCAGTGGCATTTATGGGAGCTTCTCCCATGGGTATGAGTAAGAAATGTGCCCAGAGAGAGACACCCTGAGGTCTATGGCCTGAATGGAAGGTACCTGTGTGTGTAAGAACATGAATCCTATGCTCTGGTGATGGTCAGTGTGAACCCAGCTTTTCAGAAGAATCGGGAGCACATGGATGTGGACAATTACATTGGCTTTATCTTTTGAATCTTTCTCTTGACCGTAGTAGGCGTGTCCAACCAGCAACCACAGCACATGGGGTCACATGCAGCTATGAATGTGGCCCAACCAACTTAAACATTAGCAGTTTTGTGTGATATTTCTATGACTCTGTTGTGATGTTGTCAAGAATAAACTCTATAGATGACAATGTCATGCCAAGTTTAATGTCAAATATAGCTTAAGAGAAGAAAGCAAATTGTGACCTAAGGAGTTGGCTGTAAGTACTGGAATTGAATAACAACAATCATTGCCACCTAGAGATTCCCTTCCTGTGTCCCCATCTTTATCTGCCATCCTAGCCTATAGTGAACACTTGTGTCTCTGGTGGCCAGAACAGGGACTTGGGCTGCATAGACATGTAGAAATTATGGAAGTCTATAGTTCTTCTTGAGGATTTAGCTTCCTTTTGATCAGATGGACTTTTGTGAGCACCCTGGAAATTACAGGCCAGTTCTGAATAAAAGTCTGCTGACCATCACCGGAATGGTGAGACTATATATACCTCTGATATCTGGTGACCTCAGGTGTCAGTCTCCACCAGAAGCTTCTAAGGATACTTCCTGTGCCCTTTGTTCCTGACGTGTGTCTGTTTGGATACGGCTAGGATCTAATCAGTTGGTAATTCTCAGAAGGACTTTGACTACAAGCTGAATGTAGACATGGATGTGTTAACAAGGGGCATGCCCTGTGTCTGATTAAATGGTGGTAAGCAGACCAGTTTTGACCAATGATAAAGTACAATTTATAAGCAAGTTCCAAGAACTTGCTGAAACTCAGCCAAGGTGAGTCAGTTCATCTCTGGTAACAAAAGTATATAGTAATCTCCTTTTTTTTTTTTTTTTGGTTTAATAAAGAATATTTATTACCCAGCTGGGACAAGCCCTACTTATCAGCATCAGATGGGCCCTGGAGGGGTTGTGGGTCTGCTCTGGTAAGAGACTAGTTATTTTGGATCAGGTCCCTGGTAATGATTTATTTTGTGTAAACATTTTAGGATGATACTAGTGGTTTCTTTCTGCTTGCTGGGAGTATTTCATACCTTTATTTTAATAGGAAAACCATTAAGTCACAACAGTAGGTCAAGCTGACTCTAAGAGCTGTTGCCTTCAGCCCTCCCTTGCCCTGCTTCCTGAGGTGAGTGGGAAAGCTTGCTGTCTCCATTAGAGTTGTGCTGAAGACTAACCAGGAAAATGGAGAATCAGATGTCAGTGGCCATCATGTGGACAAATCTTCCAAAGGAAGTGTCAAATCCAGGCGTGTGGGCTACCGTAGGGAGACCCACCTAGCGGTTAGATTTGGGGAAGGGGAACATTTATAGTTTGGTGCTACCCTGTCTGCTGTCAGCTTGAGCTCATGTCTGCTCTTGGCACCGACTCTTCTGTCAGGGTCGGAGACAAGCTCACAGAGGCTTATGTGGCAAGGAGTTACATCTCAAGGAGCCACTGGAGAAAGTAGGTGTTCTTAGAATCTAAATAGTTTCTCTAAGATACTGCAGCATAACCCTCACTCCAAAGCAGAGAAAGGGTGGTGCATATCTCTTTAAGAGCTTCTGTGTGCTGGGCCAGCCTGCAGGCTCAGTGGGAAGCAGCTTGTTTCCAGGCCTGGTAACCTGAGCTTGCTCCCTAGGACCTACATAGTAAGAGGAGAGAAGCAACTCCCACAATTTTTCCTTTGTGCTTCACACATGCATCATAGCACAATGACAAACACACACACTCATCCACAAATAAACAAATAAATGAAAACATTTAATAGTGAAGGTGTAATATTTAGGTCAGCAATGCCAACTCAAAAACCAGATGTGATGATCCATACGTATAACCTCAGCACATGGGAGTCAGAAGCAGGAGGACTGCTATGAGTTCAAGGCCAGCTTATGATAAATTTCAAGACTCTATCTCAAAGCAAAATGCAAACAAATCAGCTTCAGGCCCTCATGCCACAAGGCCTAGCTTCCTTTTTACTGTGTGACCCTGGGTGCATTCTTTAGCTTTCTTCTACCTCAGTTTCTACAAGTATAAAACTGGCGGGTGACAATAGCATCTCATGCAGCTGTTAGGATTAAACCAGGTGATTACCAGAAACCTCGAGCAATTGCCAACACATAAAGTTACAGAAGCAGTAACTGTTGCTTTTACTGACTAAAGTCAAAGGAATGTTCCAGCATTTGAGCTTCTTCTTGTGTGCAATGAAACCTTGAGTTTATAAAAATAAGTGCACCAGAAGGCAAGCACCTTCTCATGCTTTGGAACAAACACTTGTTATGACACCCACTCAGAATGTGGTGGAATGGGAAACAATCTGGTAAGTAGGTATAAAGTTAAACTACACCAGCTCTGTAGGCCAGGAGGCCAGATTTCATCCTAGCTCTGTGGTCTTGAGCAGTTTACTTAATCTTACTGAACCCTAGCCTTTTTCTTTTAAAAATTATTTTAATTAATTAATTCATTTATTCACTTTAATTTCCAATATCAGCCACCCCTCCCAGTACCCCCCTCACATAGATCCTCCCCCCATTCCCCTCTCATCTCCACCCCCCCCATTCTCCTTGTCCCAGAACATCAAGTCACTGCAACACTAGGGACATCCTCTTCCACTGAGGCCACACAAGGCTGCCCAGTTAGGGGAATGGGATCCACAGACAGGCAGGTAGCAGATTTAGGGACAGCCCCTAGCTCCAGCTTTTGGGGGACCTGCATGAAGATCTGCCACATATGTGCAGGGACCCTGTGTCCAGCCCGTGCTTGCTCTTTGGTTGGTGGTTCAGTCTCCGGGAGGAACCGCAGTTTCTTTACATGTATGTTCAGCATAATTGTATTTACTTGGAAAGATTATTATGGGAACTATGTGAAAGTTCACAAGCACAAAGGGCTTAGCCCTGTGCCTAACCTAAGTAATGAGTGGAGATTTTTGTACAGATGTTTCGTTATATTCTGGAACAGTAAGAGAGTACGTCACCAGGTATTATTCACATTATGTATTATAGAGATAATTTCTTCATTCTGTTTTCACTAATGTGGCTTCCCTGTCCACCGCTTTGGGGCGCCTTTTTTCTGAATGCCCCCTTTTTGTCTGTGTGCCACTTGGTTTTCTGTCTGCTGTTGACTTGTCTAAGTAGCCACTGGCCCGGCCAGCACAAGGTAGCATCCTCAGGGAGCACCTTACCTAGGAGGGCCACCTGCTACCTTGGGAACTCTGCTTTCCCCAGAGGACCCCATGGGACTTTCCTCTGCCAAAGATCTGTCTTTTTAAGATGTTCTTCCATAGATTTCTTTCTGTCATTGTCTTAGTTTCATGTATGTTACTATGATAAAACACCTGACCAAAAGCGTCTTAGGGAAAAAGGAGTTTGTTTGCCTTACAACTTCACGTTGAAGACTATCATTGAAGGAAAAAAAAAGCAGAAATTCAAAGCAGTTAGTCACACCAAATTCTCTAATTGATAGCAGAAAGAAATAAACACATCCATGCTGCCTTCTTGCTAGGCTGCTCATACTTAACTCGATTTCTTCACATATGTTGTCCAGGACCACCTGCGTAGGGAATGGTGCTGCCCACAGTGGGGTGGTCTTCCCACATCAGTCAACAATCAAGACACTCCTCCAGCACACTAACCTGATCTAGACAATTTCTCAGTTGAGGCTCCACTTCCAGATGATTTTCAGTTGTGGCAAGCTGACAGTAAAATCTGATCACCACAAGTATTAATCTTACCATTAATCTAATCTTACCATTACTATCAAGACTTGTTTCCACCAAGATCTAAACAAGACCCATCGATAGAAACATAGAGCCCTGGGAGTGGCTATTTCACAAAGAAGGTGGGTACATGGCAGCTTTGCTCCCAATCACCATCCTACCAGTTTCTGTCATAGCCATCTTGAACAAATCTAAATTCCTCTGTTTATCAGTTTACTCATTTACAAAGTGGATAATGGTCACCTGAAAGATGGAATTAATTAATAAAAAAAAAATGTTTCTAACAGTATCTGGTAATACTGGGTATGGTGACACATGCCTGTAATCCTAGCACTTGGGAGAAGGAAGCAGAAATATTGGAAGTTCAAGGTTAGTATAATATACATAACACATCTGAGGCCAGCCTGGACTATGCAAGATCATATCTCAGAAGACAAACAACAAAGGGGAGGATGCCCCAGTAATCAGTGAGTCCCAAAGGGCTTGCTTTTATAGCAGGAGGTCTGGCTTTGTCTGCAGTTCCTGGACCCTGTGGAGGGAGGGGTTTAATCTCAGTCCTACAGTTAGAGATGCTGCTGAAATGCACCTCACCTAAACACAAACCCCTTCTGGTGCTTTTCAAGAACTGCCTGGTATCTTATGCCTACAGCATCTAATGTTACAAAACAAGATTAGAACTGGACAGGCACTAACCATTGGTGTACTTAGAGTGCCTTTGATGACATGTATGCAGAATTAGTCAAAGCCTGACTGGGCAGGCATCACAGGTCACAGACATGACCTCGGTCATGCAGGGTCTGCTCTGAACCTCTTTTATTATGATTAGTCCATCTGTCTTGTGTTTCAGCTTTCTTAGTTATTCCTAACCTAAGCGGAACTGAACAACAGAATGCTTTTGTTCGGCTTCATTGACACGTTTGTTCCCGTGACATTGAGATGGAACAAACATTGAGATGTTTTCATTTCTACTCCTGTTTCCTTCGGTGAGCAACTTGAGTAGACCATCATCTGGGCAGTGATCTCAGTCAATTTTTCTTAAAAAGCAAGAATCCCTTCAGCAGCATTTTTTTCCGATGGGCTCCCGTACCTGCTACCCTGTCTCCTTACAAACCCATGGGCTTTAGGTACCACATTCTGATTTTTTTAAAGAAATAATGTTGAAAAATTTAGCTTGTTATTGTTTGAGCTGCTGTGATATCTCTACATCCAAATACATCCTGCCGAATATCTAAAATGCCTTCATCAGCAGCGCAGGAAATGTTTGAAGAGTTATCTGTTCTACAAGGGATATAATTTAGCCCCTTCAGTGTCAGCTCAGAAGGCTAGACTAGCTCTCTCTGTGAATGTAGTGTCCACAAACTTATTTATAATGCACTTACTTCCATAGAACTCAACCCCAGGGTCTCTCACTAAGGCTTTGGAATGCTAAGGCAGGAATCTGAAGAGTTTTATCTGTGCTTAATGTTAATACTAAGCTATAGAGCCTTGTGTGTTAGGGATGACCATTGGGCTATTCCTGTTCCTCTGTGTGGAGGTACCTGGGAAGCCCTAGTAGCTGTTCCTAGGGAAACTTGGGAGGCTTGGGAGATAAGCAAGATCTCTTGAATAATCACATTGACCACTATTCATAGCAGAGACAGATTTAGATTGCTTCGTTAAGCTTGCTCAGGGCAAAATCAACCTAAAAACCTTTCTTCCTCCTTTTGTTCATAAAGACCAGCTTGCACATGTGTACCTTGGGAGCTTAGCCACGGGCTGCCTGCTGATCAAAAGGTGCCCTTGAGTGGGAAAAAAGCTTCCTTCTGGCCACTGATTATAACAACTGTAGCAGCAAAGGGATGGAGTATTTCTAGTCTGTCTAGCTTTCCCATGGCAATCTGGTTATCGTTTCTATGAAGAAAGGGAAAGTTTGGAATCAAGACAGGAAAGGGAAAACTATGAAAGAACAAGGCATCTTTCACCAGGTCTACATGCATGTGTCAGAACTAGGCAGAGTGTGTGCCCTGGCTATCTACTCACCAAGGACTGGACCCAGCGAGATGCTGGTCTGGATGTGGTGGTTTCCTTGTCTGTGCAGTGGGAGTAAGGAGTGTATCTGGCTCAAGGGGAAGAGAAACTACATGAGTAAGAGCCTTAGAATTGTACATGATACCACCAGAGGTACGTGGTATCGCAAACTCACAGAATTTTGATCCTATTAGTTGGCATTAGTATTTCTTTCATTCTCTTTATTACACTCTTGTGTCTAAAATCAGAGGTGGCTGGATACTTCACTGTTCTTGTGCCCTACCTCTTACAAGACAAAAGCTTAGAATTCTACTCTCAGGTGCAAGGCATGGTGCCCTTAGTCTGCAGTGGTTAGTCTTCATTGTCTTTCCCAAGTTCAAAATTGGGCAAATGCTAAGCAGATGGAATTTTCAGATGTAGGAATGCCTGTGTCACAAGTCCAGCTCCTGGGAAGCTCAATGTGGACAGTCCCATTCCAAGTCAGAAGCACACGTGATGTGTGGCCACAGCAGCTTTCAT
The DNA here is from genome assembly GCA_021653895.1 of Mastomys natalensis. NCBI lineage: Eukaryota > Metazoa > Chordata > Mammalia > Rodentia > Muridae > Mastomys > Mastomys natalensis. The sequence continues at coordinate 165,307 of JAJTUV010000042.1, read as the reverse complement.
TCAGAGCAGCTTTGATCAGAGAGCCCCTGAGCTGAGGGGGAAGTTTGAGGCTTTTCCTGAGAAGCTGGATATCATCTCCCATTTGCTGATTCCCAGTCTTCTAGGAGACTGACAGTCTCAGCTGGGTCCCCCTCATCCTTCCATGACGTCACCCTGGAACCTGCCAAGGGCAACCCAGAACTCTTCATTTCTCTTCTCATTTTGAATCAGTTGTTGTTGTTGTTGTTGTTGTTTTCCTTTCCATGGCAGCACATCCTTGCTCAGACCCTCAGGATAAATACACTTTGAAGGTCACCTATTGGGCCGCTGCATTAAAAGTTTGGAAGAGCGTATCTGATTCAACCTACAACACTGATTCAGTTGTTAAAAAATATTTATAGAGAACACTGTTACGTTCTTATGAGAGGCTTTAAAGAATCTGTTGGTATTTAGTCTAGGCTCCACCCCCACAGTTACCTGGCGATACCCAGGTGTGCCTGACTCACTATAAAAAGGGTCTGCTTGCCCTCTCCTCACTGTCTTACTCTCTTGCTTTTTTGCTCTCTTCTCTTCTTACTCCTACTTCCTTACCCTCTTTCCTCCTCTCTCCCCACTCCCCTCCCCTCTCTCTCCATATGATCATGGCCGGCCTTTACTCCTTTCCTCTCCCCTCCCTTCCCCTCCCCCTCCCCTTCCCCCCCCCCTCGTCTCCCCTACCCCTCTCAACTCCCCTTCCCATGCCCAGAATAATTCTATTCTACACTATACTCAGGGGGAAGGGATGCCTCAGCATGGGCCCACAGAGGCACTCCCTTCCCCCACACCTGAGTACACATCCACCAAACATATTCCTTCTCCCTATCTTTTTATAAAACACAACAGAATCTAGTCTTAATAGTTCTGATCTAGCATTCTTTCTTCCTCTCCATTGTGTTTTATAAAAAGAGTCAAGTATGTGTTTTGTAGAACATGGTATGGTGAGGTGGGAGGGGTAGCTGGGCAGGCCCATGCTGAGACATCCCTTTCCCCTGAGGGACCAGTGGTATAGCTTAGAATAGAGTTTATTTAGGGCATAGGAAGGGAAGTTGAGAAGGGTGTAGAGACAGAGAAAGACAGACAGAAAACGACAGACAGACTGACAGACTAGACCAGAAGAGGATGAGGAGAGGCCAGCCAGGAACAGGTAGAAAGAGAGGGAGGAGGGAAAAGAGAGAGAGGAAGAAAGGGACCAGGGAGAAATGAGTCAGAGAGAGAGAGAGAGAGGGACAGAAAGCAAGGAGGGGCCAAACAGCCCTCTTTAGAGCAAGCCAGACCTACCTGGCTGTTGGGCAGAGCAGAGAAGGAATCCCAACACTTTCCCTTAGGGCATTGCATGTGTGTAGTACACATAAATTTATTCAGGCACACACACGCAAATAGAAATTCAGTGAATAAATCCTTTTTAAAAGATAAAAGCTGGTGGAACACCAATAATACCAATCTCAATCACAAATTTGATAAAACAGACACAAAAAAAGTAATATGAATTATGATGAAATACACACCATTAGTACTTAAAAGAAAATTCCAAAACAAAATAGTGTGTTGCTTTCTTCTTTTGCACCAAGGATTTTACTCTGTTGAGTTAAAAAAAAAAAAAAAACAAACAACCTTTTTTTGAGATGGAGTCTTGCTGACTAATCTTAAACTAGTGGCATTCCTTCTGCCTCAGTCTTTCAAGTTCTAGGTAGGATTACAGTCATGCAGTCTCCTTTTAGTACAACACATTTTTGCATGCACCTGCCAGGTACCAGGACTCATGTGAGCGGTTGAAGTTGAGCCAAAGTTGAGCATTGGCCTTGTCCTCAAAGAGCTACTTCTAACAAGAGCCACCAAAGGCTTTGTAAAGGTCTCCCTGAAGCAAGAAATTTTCTTTGACATGTTTTGATATGTCCCCTCCAACAACATGATGCCCAGGAGGAGGGAAAGCAAATGTCTTTCTAGGAAAGGCATCGACCTTGAGACACACAGGTAGAAATTGGCAGGCTGCCCTCAGAAGGCTGGGAAAGTAATTTCTTTTTCTAACTTCACAGCAGGGACCAAAGCCCTGGCAGATGCCTCTGTGTGTGACCAGTGGCTGATCCAAGTGAGTCATGTAATTATTAGCCATTATTTTAGTGTGTTTCTCAGAAGGTGCAGAACACTTGGAAAGCCCTGCCTTCTTGAGTCACAATCAATATTGTGTATACCTTGCGTGGGAACCTGAGTGGCATGTAATTATAGAACAGTATTGATTCCTGCCAGACAGACTGAAAATGGACAACTCTTCCACATAAAATTCAGTTAAATCTTCAAAGGGCTTGATTATTTTTTTCCCCAAGAAAGAAACCAGTAAGAGAGTAAGAGTAACAAACTTGAAATGTTAGCTAAATGAGGGCTATATCCAGGCAGGAGCCATATCTGCCACATAATTGCTTTATTCTCTGGGCTTATGCCAATGCAGTCCAAATCGAGCGTTGGAAATGTCTGTGCTTTGGGTCTGTAATCCAAATTATTCAGTCAGTTCCTATGATGATGTTCCCCTCATGTTCCTCTGAATTATTTTTTCTGTGAAACGAAATAATTACTTCTCTGGGCTCAACATGCCCTTGTCTTTCTGTCTCCTGTTACACTGTACAGGGTGCCCCTTAGCCAAGATCTCTACACACCTTCACATGCAGGGTCGCCAGCACCTCCCAATGTGATCCTATGTGTTGCAAGATGCAATATTGCCCCTCATGCTAAATGCTAGTCATGGGCTCCAATTACTAGGGCAGCCACAAAAGCCCTTCCCATGCCCTGCACAGGTTCTAGTGTTCCAGAGATGAGGAATGGTACCATACCAGCTCCTTCATTTAGTTCTCGGGTCTCCTAACCCCACTCCTTTCCTGAAAGTGGAATGAAGACCCAAATTAAATTGGGGGTTTTCTGCTATTTTTCTCTATCTCTGTTCTCATAACACTTGAGCTTAGGTCCTGGAACATAAGGCTGTTTAACAATTACTCTCCCCCTGCCTCCGTATACTCATATAGACCCAGGATAAAGGCATCTAACTCCAATGACTTTTGTGAAGATTAAACAAGATAGGTACATAATGTGTGTATTGCTCTGACCACTCTTGGCCGATTGTATAAGACAGGGATGCCAATGAGATGGTGGTAGTAACCCCTCAGCATAGGGTATAACTTGAGCAAGAAGATAAAGTCATAAGTCACAAATGGATCCTCTGCCAAAAGAAGTAGCGTAGTATAAGCAACAGAGATGTAATCTGGGTAGGAGTCTGTGACTTCTGTTCAGTCTGTGGCCTTGATCAGATAACTCCAGTTATCTGATCCTTATACCTTTGGAATCTGTGTATGACATGATATTAGAATGACTGAAGGATGTAATTGTTGCAATGGAGTTCCAGAGTCTATGGCAGTTCAATGGTCTTTTCTAGCCGGTTTGACAATTCCAACCACTGTGTCTTAACTAGAGTCCACATACATGGCAAGTGCCAAAGTGGACTCCATAACTCGGGATCTCTTGATACCATCCCTCCTTGTCAAAACATGCCCCAGAAGCCCAGGAGGAAAATCCTTGGAGCATTTCAGTATCTGTCCTTGAGAGTGTGCCCACTGCTATCACCATGTCTACTTGTTATCCCACAGCAACAAAGGCGAGAAAAGGAGCTTCGGAAGCAGCAGGAGCGGGAACAACGCCGGCACTATGAAGAGCAGATGCGCAGGGAGGAGGAGAGGAGGCGGGCAGAGCATGAACAGGTACCAGGAGGTGGCGAGCCACTCACACAGGACCTCATGAGACCTGCAGCACCAGGGAGCTCTGGGGTGTGGGACATGGTCTGCAAGGACTGCTTTATTATGGCTTTTGTTTTTTGACTCAAGCAACAGTTTTTACCTATTCAAAACGTCAAGTGCACAGCTTGAGAATGCCCATGCTTCCTACCCAAACTTGGACCTCCCTGGCATACCTGGAACTTCTGACTTCCCAGCACTGAACCAAGTTCCCACTATTTCATCCCTGAGGATGAGACATGCTGATCAGGCCATCTCTGTACTCCAGCTCTGAGACCCCTGACAGTATCCTCTCCCATTGATAAACTGAGTCACCGAGCTATGAGATACTTCTATTACAAAGACCATGGGCAAGCTTGCCTTGTATATGTGTTCTATCCCTGCTGCTGGCATGGGGCCCTCAGAACTTTACAGCCTTGATAATTCCATGGGCTCTACAAGAGAGGAACGTAATAACAGGCTTTAACATAGTAGTCTCATTAAAACTGAACAGAGACAATGAATGCTGAGCAATCGGCTGACTGCCTGATTAGCCCTCATGTACTCGGCTAGTCGGCTGCTATGGGCAAAGGGGCTGTGCTTTTGACTGCATTGAAAGGCTTGGCTTTGCTCTGGCTTCTCTTCCTGTTGGGTGAGGTGTTGGGTTTTTTTTTCCCTTTCTCGCTCCTGCAATTTACTTGAAAGCTCTTGTCACTTTGCAATCACTGGTTCTTTCTCTCTCTTTTCCTCTCTTTCAATTCTTCCCAATTCTCCACTGCTGCCTCTTCAGGAATACATCAGGCGACAGCTAGAAGAAGAGCAAAGACAGTTAGAGATCTTACAGCAGCAGCTACTGCATGAGCAAGCTCTACTTCTGGTAATGGGAAAGTTACATGGCTGCTTGGTGTTAATCTTGCAAGTGTATATACATGCGTGTGCGTGTGCGTGCATGTGTGCACACATGCGCAAGCGTGTGTGTACATATATATGTCTTTGTGCTTCCCCTTCCTAACATGCCTCTTAAAAATATGAGGTCTTCCCTTTCAATCTCCTAGACCTCAGAATCTCACAGACACCTCATACAGTTTTTGACCCAGTTTGCTAAGTCCTCAACCATTTAGCACACTTTATTAACTCCATCTATTCGTGAAAGTTTAGCATGAATCTAGCCCTATTAGAAGTTCAAACTGCTCTCAAGACCCGCTGTGTTCATTGCAGAGTAATTCTTAAAGCCATTTGCAAACATGCTGGAGGACAATCCCAGCAAACGCACCTCGGCCACAGTCCACTCAGCCCTGCAGTCATTCCTCATTTTCAGGCTGTTACTCCTGCCTTTACAATGGGCACAGTTTGTCTCCGGCTCACGCTGCATCCACTGGAAGAACTTTTATTATTACTGCTCGGCTCTCCAAATGGGCTTCTTGATATAGCTTTTTGATTTTTTTTTAACTGAATTTTTTATGTGATGGCATTCTGTTATTTTTTGTTTTGCTTTGCTTTGCTTTATACACAAGCTTGATAATAGCTTTAGGAGACCAGGTTTTATTGAAAAGATGATTTAGATATGACCTCTGGTTAATTATTTGGTGGTATACCCAATCACACACATTTGAATGGCGGAATCACCAAGTGGATGACTCCTTGGGTGACAATGTGACTACCCTGCATCTGCATTACAGTTCTCCAAGGACAATTCACTTTTCAAGTGATGTTCTGAATGGAATGCCATTAAAGAAACGGTGTGTTAGAAATGTTAGTGTTAACATGAGACCTGGCCTTATTTGGGGCACTCCTGTCCTTCTCAGAGGTCTGTTTCCATTCCATTTTGCCTCCGTCATATGCATTGCTGCTCTCCATGTGGTGATGTGGTCCCCTGTAGTCACATGATCTCTTCTTTGCTCTTCCTGCTCTGGGTAGGAATATAAGCGCAAACAATTGGAAGAACAGAGACAAGCAGAGAGACTGCAGAGGCAGCTAAAGCAAGAGCGAGACTATCTGGTTTCCCTCCAGCATCAGCGGCAGGAGCAGAGGCCCCTGGAGAAGAAGCCTCTGTACCATTACAAGGAGGGCATGAGTCCCAGCGAGAAGCCTGCCTGGGCCAAAGAGGTAAGGCCCAAAGAGATGCTGTGTCCATTGACCAGGCTCTCCACTGAGAGATCCTTCACTGGGAGCATAGAGTCCAGTTAGTGCTGAAGAGTTGGAAGACAGCCCACTGTGAGAAACATGCTTGACTTCCAGAGGAGCCATAGTGTCACTGCAGAGAAGGGGTCATATGTCTGATGCTAGTCATAGTGTTTTTCTTGTGTACCTCTGGGAATATAGTGGGGTTTTGTAGGGAAAAACAATAAAAACTAATTTTCCTTATAGGAGTTTATTTAGAGGAGCTAGGGGAGATGTTGGTGAAATGCTTGCCTTGTAAACACTCGGACTTGGTGCAATCCCAAGCAGCCATATGAAAAGCCAGGCGTGGTGGCAAAGGCTTGGCAGCCTGAAAATGGGGAGGTAGAGACACAGGGATGCCTGGGGCTCGCTGGTCATTTAGCCTGTCTTAATAGAAGAGTTCTGGATCCCATTGAAAGACTCTGTCTCAAAATATAAGGTGATGGCAGGCACCTGGGAAGTGATAACTGAGGCAGGCCTTCAATGACCACACACATGCTACATTCACGCACAAACCTTTCTCCTACCACACTCGCACCAAGAATCCTGTTGGATATGTGGCATATGGACTGTTAGTGGAAGAATATCATTTACATCTTAGAAGATTCTGGGATGAGTTATATCCTGCCATAGCCTGGCTGCTATTATTAGACACCAGCATTGCTGCTAACCCTGCCTTGTTCATTAAGGTCTCAGAGGTGCACAATGTGTCATAGACCTGTGGCTATGATGTGCATTTTCAGTACACCCAAAGCAATATTCTCTCATTTTCTCAACCCTTAGACTAAGATGGTATTTTAGGAATATGACTCTGGGGTGAACTAGTTATGAAATGTAATTAAAAGCTATTTGGATTGGAGAGAAATAAATGGATTAAAATCAAAAGGGTAAAGCAAAAATCAGTAACCCAGACAGGAACAACCGCCAGAGCATCACTGTCATCTCACACGCAGGGAACATCAGTTTCCAGATCTGTCTTTGAGACATCCAGTGACTTCCTTTTATTCTTGTGAAAATGACTAATCACTTAAAGGAGTGTTTGGGTTAGAACCAAGGAGCCTATTTCTATTTTATTAATCGTTTATTTTTCTATCTTCATCTTAGCCCTTTTTGTTTTTCAGACAGTTCGTATTTCAGGAACTGCTGTAAGTGCGAACTAGAAATCTCGTGCCAATGCTGTAGGCTCCCCACCGCGGCATAGTCCTCTAATCATGGCGGTTAAGGAGAGATAACAATCAAAGACTATGACTAAATACCCTACAAGAGCAGCCTAAGAAAGGAGGAGTTTATCATAGCTTACAGCTCTGGGAGATGCAGTCCATCATGGCAGAGAAAGTGTAGCAGGAGGAGCAAGAGGCAGCCACTCACCTCGTGTTCACACCAAGGACTGAGGAAACACATCACGGATGCCTCTGCTCACCTCACACTCTCCTTCTTATTCAGTGTGGAGCTCCAGCCTATAGCATAGTACAAGCCACATATAGGGCTGGTCTTCCCACCCCAATTACTCAAATCTAGCTAATCCCTCTCAGATATGTGCAGAGATTTGTTTCCATGATGACTCTAAGTCTCATTAAGTTGCCAATCAAGATTACTCATCAGAACTCCTTAATAATCTATACCACTTCTTTAGGTAAGCAGAATCCCTGTGCTGTTAAGCAGCAGGCCACCTGGCTGGCAGAGGTGCACTGCTTTCTTCCACGCTTAGCCATTTTTTAGCCATGCTGGGTTCAGATCCTCAGCTGAGTCAGACTCACAGCTCCAGCTCACATCACTATGGGGAAAGCTGAAGGCTGCCCTCTATGAAGCTAATGCCATTATCATCCAAAGCAAGTATCAACTGAAAACAGGGACTCTTGATTGCTCATCACTCAGGGAAGAAGATGGGCCAGTTGGTTTGCAAAAACAACTAAAGCCTCAGGACTCCTTAGGACTAAAGTGGGAATGTAGCTGAACTTGGGAATGAAATCTAAAGTCATATGCAATACCTATCCAGCATTTTCAAAGTGATAAGCCACTGTTTGTCTATCATAAGAGTTAAGGAAGGCCATAGAGAGTCTCATGGACCACGGAGGAGAAGCATAAAACCATATGTCTTTCCTAGTACCTAGACTCTTCTAAGAAGTACCACATCTCCTCTTTGTGATATATACCTCTGACCTTTCATGTTCCTAGCTCCTGGCATACGTTTAGGAAAGGATATCTGAAGGTCACAAAACTCCTTGAAAAGCATCTAGAAATTCCTCCCCTCATAGGCAGCTCCTTGTGTTAGAGTGTGCCAAGAAGGGAGAGCATGGTGTGGTTCTCACTTCTTCCCATCCACTTCTACCCAGCTCCATTCCAGCTTGTCTGCCTTGACAGCACTGTTTTCTTGTGTCTGTCTGTCGTCGCCATCATTAAGTCCCTGGCCCATCTCTCTATACATAATAAGTTCACAGTTCTTTGGCTCTAGAAGCTCTCCTGGGGACAAATCTATAATGATAGCATCAAGGCAGTATTGTTGACCTCCTGATTTCCCTGTTTCCTAGCCAGACCTCTCACAGTAAAAGAAACCAAACAGCTGGGACACACAAACAGAATAGCTGTGTCACAAGCATTCCAAATATGAGGTTCTCTGGCCACCACCATAAATCTGGGTGGCATCTAGTGGATGACATCATTCATGATACCAGGCTTCCCAGGCACTAATGTTCTTCCTTGGGAATTAATACACCTCTGGACTTGTGTGCAGACATTCTTCAACAATTTCATGATCATCCTTCTCTTCCTGTGTAGTTAACATAATCTGGCTCCCAAATAACCATCAGTCTATCTCCAAAACTATTTTCCTTCCCTTTTAGATTACTACTCTGTCCACTTCATTCCAAATTGACAATTTTTCATCAATAATGGGATGCAATATTTCACCCTCTGTAATGTGTGTGTGCGCACGTGTGCATGCCCGTGCATGTGCATATGTATGTGTGTGGTCACTAAGGTGCATGCACTCATGCATGCATGAGTGAAGGCAGAGGGGAATGTGCATTATTCCCTTAATATAGACTCTGTCACTGAAGCTAGAGCTAGACTGGCAGCCAGCAAGCCCTAGAAGTCTCCTGTCAGCATCACCTTCAACCCAGTGATGGGGCTATTTGGTCTTTAGGAGTCTTGTCAAACTTTGATGTATTGGGCTTGGATGTTGCTGTGGATTTGATTTTCAAATTTGATTTTCAAATTTCAGCCAGCAAGGAACACACAAATAAATGTCTCTGTATTAAAAATCTGGTTAGGCAAGTTCACTCCTTTCAGAATTCTCCCACTGTTTCTTGATTTGGGTGGGAGGCAGATGAGCTCTGTGGAAGTGTTAGTATGATGCTGTGCTGTCCATCAGCTGAATTGGAGCATTTTTTTCTCATCTTTTAGATGATAGAAATTCCTTTTCCTTTCTCATGTGTCCAAAATGACATCTGATGGTCTGTTTCACACTTCAGCACTCCAAATAGTATTTTAACTTACACCAGCTTGCAGCAGGATACTCTGTTTATATGGCCATGCATGGGGTCTTATTTTATAGTTTTAGCACTCCATCATTCCCTCTCTGCAGTGCATGCCAGCCCCTGCTGTGTGTACAAGGCCACTTGGCATGTGGTCTTCTAGTGCCTCCACCTTTCATATTGCCATGAAAGTACTGAGGTTACAGATGCGTGCTGCAGACATATCACATCTGGCTTTACTGAGGTTCTGGAGATCTGAACTCAGATGCACATGCTTGTGCAATAAGCTCTTTCCTTACTGAACCATTGGTCTCCCTGGTTTTCCCATCTTCCTGACAACTGAAGGTTGGAGTAGATCCTCTGCTGTTAGACCTGTCCTCAAGCAGATGGAAGCGCATCTGGACCATGCCCCAATTTAGCTGTGTTTATCTTCACTCTGTGGAGGAACTGCTTTCTTTTCTTCTCACTAACTACCTTCTGTTCAGTCAGTAAACATAAGTTGTCATCAATCAGGACAGACTTTGCCAGGTAGAAGAAGAAGCTGCTTCTGAGTATATTCAGCTCACTCTTGCCTCTCTCTCTCTCTCTCTCTCTCTCTCTCTCTCTCTCTGCTCTCTCTCTCTGAAATGTCATTTCGAATGTTTGGTTTATTCCTTTCCTCCAGTACGTAAGGGGACATTTTGGTGCAGACACACTTTTGTGTACCAACCTTCCCAAAGGCTTTAAAAGCAAGATTTTCTGAGACAAAATTACAGTCTGGGTCAGCAGGATAGCATCAGCTAAAGATGCTTGCTTTCAAGCCTGACAACCTGAGTTCAATCCCTGGAACATACATGCTAGGAGAGAACTACTCCCAGAGGTTCTTTTGAACTCCAATATGTTTTGTAACACACCAGTAATGTGTATGTGCACAAATAAATATGACAATTTTTTAATGTGTAGCCAAATTCCTCATTGTTACAACCTTTGTTGTCCAAACTCCTACTTCTGAAATTTCAGCACATTGATCCATCTTGACGTTATTGACTGAATATTAAGAACTGGTTATTTATTTCACATGACATAGACTCTTGCAGATTAAGATACTCACGGGATAGAATCTATGGCATGACATGATTGATACCCTTAGAAAATATGCTCAGGAGTTGCTTAGTATCCTCTATCCACAACTAATCAAACACACAATTTACCTCTGAAAATCATCACTCACTTTTTGCCCTGTATTTGACAGTTCAAAGTAACACCAATAATCATTACAAGTATGCCTCACTCGGAATACATTTGTTTCTGAACAGATAAAAATATGTTCATGTCTATACCATCACTGAACCCTGGGCTATCAGGTGGCCAGAGCATAGAGATTCACATATTTCTCTGAACCATATCTACTCTCCAGAGTTCCTGAGCTCAAACATGAGTTATTTAAGTAGTATAATTTACAATTGAAGAAATAAGGAATTTCAATGGTCTAAGAAGGGTTACTGTCTTTTCTTTCAAGGAGTCTGGCATTTAGAACTGATGCATTGTATACTATGGGCTTTGTTTGTCTGTTGCTGTCTTCTTGGGGCTTTAAGGTCTTGTAATAATAGATAGCTTTGCTCTTTTGCTCAGTAAAATGGACAAATAATTACTGCTGATATAATGCTTTATGCATTCAAAAAGTGAACATGTTCTAGTTTATATCCATGGCCTTTGAGGCTAGTATGATTTGGTGTGTAGGAAACTTCTAGGACATGGAATTTCAAAACCAAACCCAAGTGGAGGCCAATTGGACATGCCTACAAAGCCATAATGAGGGTAAAGATGTTCATATTACACCTCGTAAAAGCAGGCCATTTCTTATCTGTGGATTAATGCTTAAGTAACATGTTTAAATGTTTAAGGTTAAAACAGACTTACTATGACTAGAAAATTGGACCTTCTCTCTAAAAAGATTCAAAAGAAGCTAAGAAAAATAAGAACTAATAGAACTTTGAATTTTGTTTGAAATCAGACAGCAAAAAGACATTCTAAAACCCTTAGCTGGTACATAAACATTTGCAGACAGATCTGAATATTGAGTCAACAGAAGTGAGTTTAGAGTTCACTCTGATGAGTTATCAGGGGGAGAGAGTGGTGTGTGGCATTGTCTTGCCATTTTGAGAGGCACAACCATTATGTTGACCCTTAAGAAATATAGGACAGTGTAAGATAGACCTAAAACAAAAGTCTTTTGTTAACTAATGACTTCCATCTTGTCTTTTGATATCCATCATGTTAATGTAACTTTCTCTTTAAAGTCATCCTTGGGAACAGTCTATTTGCTGCTATAAATATGGACTGACTGATAGTGACATAGAATCTGTTTATAAGGAAGCACTAGTTCTCTGAAACACAGGAGAATAAGACATGACAATGGGTTGACAGGAGAGAAGGTGGGGTGATGAGAACAGGAAAGGCTAGAATGTGGGAAGAAGCAGGAGGAGAATTGGAGGGTGTAGAGTAACAGAGTCCATGCTGGGAACGAAAAGCATGGGGGGAGCAGTGTATTTTGGGTAGCAGAGAGAGACAATTGAAAGGAAAGGCCCTAAAGAGAAAAAGAAAATGATACAGGAAGTCTGTGCAAGACAGCCATGTCATTAAGCAGCATCCAGGACGCCCACATGCCTATCAGCAGCCTGCAGAGAAGACCAGAACTCCTGTGTGCCACTTCACCCTCTCCAGTCCTTGTGTGGCTCTTGTCCCCCTCGTCTTATGAGTCAACCCAACGCAAGTTTCTATTTTCCTCTAAGCTGTCTCAATGCCTACCATAGTCCCCTTTGATTATCTGGAGGGCACACCATCTCTCTGCCTGATCCCATGGCTTTGTGACTAATCAGCAGGCTATTAGCTCAGGGGATGCAAGACAAGTTCTTAGCAGGCCGAGCATGCCCAGTTACCTGTATAACACAAGCTAATGGGTGGCGTAAGGTCAAGAGCTCAAGTGTCCTGCTGGAAATCCTTCCATGAGAAGGAGAAAAGAAAAGAGGAAAAGAAAAAAGAGAGGAAATAAAAAGATCTTGCTACGAAACAGAAATAGCACATTTGGGCTCTTCGAATTCATCAGAGGGCATTAAAAATGACTGCATAAAAATTACTACAGAAAATCCTTACTGGACAGGACACCGACTTCTAACCACTGAGATTTTCTTTCCTTTGACTTCTAGGTAGAAGAACGCTCAAGACTCAACCGACAGAGTTCACCTGCCATGCCTCACAAGGTTGCCAATAGATCTCTGACCCAACCTGCCCCCAAGATCAGAGTCCTTCAGCATTAGTGGGGTTCAGCCTGCTCGGACACCCCCAATGCTCAGAACTGTCGATCCCCAGGTATAATAACCTCCTTTCTGTTCCAGTGGACACTTGTGCCCAGGAAAGCTTATTAAAAGCCTACAGTATTCTAGCATGGTAGAGGACTGATGAAGCACACACCCTTAGTATACCTTGAGAACAGAAGTCTCTCTGGATTAGGAGGCTCCAGAATATAGACAGGAAGCATAGAGCTAATGACCTTGAGTTGACTTCAAAATCCCTCTTGGTTAAGTGGCTCCTGTGGGAAACCCATGTAAGTGCTGTAGAGTATAAGGTGGGACAGCCATTCTTGTAGTTACAATCAGAAGAATTAAAATTTATATATGGACCTTTGAGGGAGACTATATACATATATTCTTCCCTTCCTTGAAATATGGGTAGAAATCTGGACTAGAGAAGTCAAGTGGGCTTGGTGAAATCAATGTGTGTCTTCTAAGCTAGTGTTTCTCCTGGCATGCTCGCCAAGCCAGCAGCCAGTAGCATCCAATTTGGTAAAAATGCATATTCCTGGGTCTGCTTCAGACTTACTGACCAGAGAACAGGGTTAGGCCTGGCAGTCTTTTTTAAAAGCCTTCCAGGTTGATTCTGTTGCTTTTTATAGGCTTAGAAGCACTGCATGAAGATACTTGGTAGGGAAAGATTATTTTGTTATTAGGAAAGGCACTTTCTGGTAAGTTCTTCAAAGATGAAATTCAAAGTGAAATAGAATATGGAAATTCCATGAGGGAAAAAAAAAACATAATCCAACCTTTCTCACCCAAACATGTTTAATTTCTTCCTGGCACCCAGCTGTGGTTAGGCTTCTCCAGTGCGTTTGGAGGTCGCCTTTGAAATATGTACTGCTCTTTGAACTGGGGCTTAAAGGAATAATGATAAAAATCAAGGCTTTCTGGTGTTTTAAGTTGGTGGTAATGAGCAAAATTCAAGATTTTTCAGCACTAACCAGCTCCACATACCTTCTTCTGGTTGTTTTTTTATCTCTATGTAATTCTCTCTTACAGACTTTCCAAAAAGGAATATTTTACAAGGGTTTCTCTTCTTTTAAAAACTCCTACTTTGACCTTATAATGAACCTTTCCATTGTTAAGGAAAGTGCTGCAGGGAAATGCCCCTTCTGAAACAATGAGAGACTAAGAGTAGACTCTGTGGAAAAGCTTTTTTGGTGCTTCGGGATTTTAGGAGTGCTTGGAATGGTCTTCTAAAGTGAGAGTGGGTTTGTACCAGATACTGCAATGCATTTTGTTTTAATGCTATTTAATGTATTTAAAGATATTTTCATCTGTATGAACTTTACATGGTCTATTTAAAACATGCATCAGAACAGAGCTTTGAGAATTTTTCCAGCATGTCTCTGTGACATTCCAATAGACATTATAGACTAAAGCAGGTTTGGCAGGGCCTTCTGTGAAACCGATAGGAAATCAATACTGCTTCAATGAGCAGTTTAGTCAGGAAGCACTCTAGATTTTTTTCCAGCCATGATCCATGTGAGCCAGGCTCACGGACGGGCTCCTATGAGTGCAGTATATACCCAGAGGTAGAGCACAGGTTTCAGTAGTCACAAAGTATAGTATAGGAGGAGGGATCCCTTGCACCCTGGATTTTGAAGCTTTTTCTTAAGAGGCCAAATAGAAATCCAAGAAGTTATTCCTACATGAACAAGAGCACCATATTGCCAGAATGCCCCAAGACGCATCCTGATATCAGAAAATGGTATGTATTTTCAGTGAGAACAGCCAGTCCTGTAGAAATCAGGATGCTATGGAGCCTGAGGAGGTGGCCCATTCGGTAAAGTGCTTTCTATGTAAGAACCCAAGTTCAATTCCGAGAACGCATATCTAAAATCCAGACGTGGTAGTATAGACTTGTAATCCTAGCACTGGGGAGGTGGAGTCAGGAGAATCCTTAGGGCTTATCAACCAGGCAGCTTAGTCAAATTGCAAGTTCAAAGCCAGTGAGAAACCCTGTTTTAAACAAAGTGAAAGCCAAGTGTGCCACAAGCCTTTAATCCCAGCACTCAGAAGACAGAGGCAGGTGGATGTCTGTGAGTTGTTTAAGGCCAGCTCAGACTACAATGACTTCCAGACCAACCTGAGCTTCACAGGCAGACCCTGCCTCAGGAAGGGAGGGAGAAAAGGAGGGAGGGAAGAAAAGAAAGACAGACTGACTGACAGACGATAAAGTGGATAAACATTCTGAAGTGGGCACCTCTGGCCTCCACACATACATGTGCATCTGCACACACACACACACACACACACACACACCACACCCCACGGTGGGTGGAAAAAGAGTACACTACAGAGGTTAGATGCATGCGCATGTGCTCTTGGGAGTAGAACACTCCCAGTGTCCGAGGGTTCCAGCTCAGACTCCAGCATATCAGCTGTAAAATCTAGGATGTGGCTTAATCTCTTTGTACCTGGGATTGATGTCTGAATAAGGAGGATGGTTATGTTAACCCTGTGAGTTCACAGAAGGAAAGACATTTAGAGTATTTCTTCTTTCATAGAACAACAGTATCTAAAGTCAAAGCTAAGGACTTTATAGGGGGGAGCTTGGGAGAACTGATAAAGTATCTTATGTTGCTGTCCAAGAAATATTGAATAAAAGTAACTGTTACTACTGCCATACTACTCCCTGACTTCTTAGCAGTTCCAGGTAATACCGAACTGAACCTGTTCCTAGGAACCTTGAGTTAGCCCTATGGATTTTCTAAATTAAAGATGTGAATCATGAGATGTGCTCTCTGCAGCCTTGAATAGCAGGAGTATCTCAGCCAGTGAAGCTTATCCCAAGTGCAATTACTGCTAACTGAAAACTGCCTTGTCGTAGCTCTGATGGATTCAATTCTTGCATACAGATCTTTTTGTCCCTTCAACCTATGGCCTTCTAATAATGCTGCTCCTGTGTTATGTGCTTAGATCCCGCAGCTGGTAGCTGTCAAATCCCAGGGTCCTGCCTTGACCGCTTCCCAGTCAGTGCATGAGCAACCCACAAAGGGCCTGTCTGGGTTCCAGGAGGCTCTGAATGTGACCTCGCACCGGGTCGAGATGCCACGCCAGAACTCGGATCCCACCTCGGAAAACCCTCCTCTCCCCACACGCATTGAGAAGTTTGACCGAAGCTCTTGGTTACGACAGGAAGAAGACATTCCACCAAAGGTAGCATCAGTGCTGCTGGGTGTCTGTGTCACTGCTGCCATTGCCACCATCCGCCATCATCCCGTCCCTTTCAGTCTAGAGAACTCGACTATGCAACAGTACCTTCCTTCTCACATGTGTCTCTTCCTAAGCTAAGTCTTGTCTAGTCATTAATCATTTCTGACCTTCATCTTCCCAAAGGAACAAGGACTCACTCTGAGTGACAGAGAAGTTCATGTCTTAAAACAGAATTGTAACTCTCAACCCCAAACATTCTAGGCCATTTTGCTGTCTGCATTAGG
Organism: Mastomys natalensis; assembly: GCA_021653895.1. Lineage (NCBI taxonomy): Eukaryota > Metazoa > Chordata > Mammalia > Rodentia > Muridae > Mastomys > Mastomys natalensis. Next base: position 149,129 of record JAJTUV010000042.1, on the reverse strand, counting down.
AAATAGACTAGTGGGTATTTTCAATGATTATTGCATTTATAGCTAGACAAACAAAGGAAATAAAAGAAAATTTGCTTACTCTTACTCTTAACACAAAACTTGACCAGATTTCAAGGGTTCAAAAAGTAGTGTGGGGACTGGGGAGACGACTTGGTCAGGAAAGTGCTTGTCATACAAGCATGAGGACTGAGTTCAGGTCCCCAGCACTCAAGTACAAGCCAGACATGCAAATCAAATCCTAGTGCTGAGGACGCGGGGACAAGAAGATCCTTGGCCAAGAGTCTAGCTAGATTGGTGAGTTCCAGGTTCAGTGAGGAACCCTGTTGCACATACACACACACACACACAGACACAGACACAGAGAGAGAGAGAGAGAAAGAGAGAGAGAGGGAGAGAGAGAGAGAGGGAGAGAGAGACAGAGACAGACACAGAACAAAGATAGGTAGAGACAGAGACAGAGAGAGATTGAGAAAGATACCCAGCATTGACCCCTGATCTCCACAGGCACACACACACACATGGACACAGGCTCTCACACTCATGTACACACATATGAAAACACACATACACAAACATACAGGCTGGCCTTGTCTTTAAGCATTTCACTTAGCTCTACTTAAGGAATGTTCCTTTTAGGGTACTGTATTTGCAGCCTCAGTAATTTACAGAGGGTCGAACTCCACAGAGAAGTGACTAGCTCTCCTACTCTATAGAACGACCCTGAGTTCTTTGGTTTCATTTCACATTTCTAAGCTGTTATTTTTTTCCACGCAATGTTTTGGAATGTGGCTGTGCATATGTCTATAGTCAACCTGGATGTCTTTAAAATGCTGAAGAGATTTTTGCACCAGATTCTTCCTGGTCCATGTATCTTTCCTGCCAAGCTCAGCATACAGAACTATGACAATTGTAATGTCCTGGATTTTCCAGAAAACACTGTTACTATTAACTCTAGGAAAAAGGAAGTAGTTTTAATGAGTTACAAACTATTACCATCTCCCTCTCAAGTGAGATCACAGCAGGATTGCCGTTATTTTGACAATGAAACAGTGACCATACTATCCACTGTGGTCAGAAATCCCATCTAAAATGGTTACTTAGAAGAGAACTTTATTGTGAGAAATAAACTGTACACAAGAGCTGAAGACCCGAAAGAGGAAGTATCTTACTTACTACTCTCTAAATATGACAGGTAGATCTGTATAAAGCTAGGAAGAAACAATAAGTACATTTAAATATACAGGTTTCAGTCAGTTATTGAGCTCTCCAAATGCTTTTGTTTACAAAGTGGAAAGGGAGAAATAGCAACAGCAGGGCTTAACCTGAACAGGAGTTAGACCAACTCGGCCATTTTGTTTTGCTTCCTTGACTTCACTAAAATGAATCATAATAAAATATTTTTTCAAAAGAGATAAAGGATAACACTTAGATTGACAATAATCTTCTGCACTAATATTCATGTTTCTTGCAAATAATTGATCCCTATTATACAATACCTAGTCCCAGAACCCCTATGTCTTGTGTCTGTGTGCTTTATGAGGGGAGACACATTGGAATTATACTTGGTTCTCAGTTGAGCTAGTAATACAGACTTTGCTGCACTTCCTACTCTTCTATACTAAAACAGGCATTTTGAAGACCCTTCCAGTATTTTCAATATTAATCCTGTTTTATATATAATAATTTACTAATTAACAACAAAACACACATTGTTTAGGATTTTGATTAGCAATAGTAACTTGCTTAAGAAGAGAAACCATCTAAGTTTTCATGTTCTAAGAGTGATAGACCTGTAGAACTCGCCAGTGGTTAGAGCGCTTCTGCTCTTGAGAGCCCTGGTTTATATCCCTACACAAACACTGGGTGGCTGACAACTACCTGGAACTCCAGTTCTCGGAGATCTGATGTCTGCTTCCAGCTTCCATGGGCATCCAGTACATACATGTTATATGTGCATACATACATGCATAGCATACATGGACTCACACAGACACAAATATTAAAAAGGAAATAATATAGTAATAGATTCTCTGGGCTCCCCAGTATGTGGTAATTGTCTGAGGTCTAGACTGGTACCCCAGTTTCTCACTAGAGTTCATAATCTATTTGTTCATTGTGATGAGCTGAATGTTTCTCCCTCTGCATGACCCCCACCTACTGCAGCTTCCAAGGGGATAAGGGCGCTCCAAAGAGGTTGCTCCTTGCTTCCACTCTTGCCCAAACAAGAGGTATTTTCTTATACATCAGTAGGCAGATGTCATTAGTGCAATCTGACTTTTGTTTCTGAGATGAAAATGACCTTATGACTATGGAACGTGCCTCCTTGACTTGCGACAGCAGAACCCCCTTGGGCTTTGTTTCAGGAGTTTACTGTTTCACTGAAGCATAAAACACAGTTCTTTTGTGGACAAGGCAGTGTCTGTAACTTCTAACCAGTCTTCAGAGAGGAGGAGGCTCCTCAGACAGTAGCCTGCCTACACTGTGTTACGGGAAATGTTTCTGAATTCTCTTCCAGGTGCCTCAAAGAACAACTTCTATATCCCCAGCACTAGCCAGAAAGAATTCCCCTGGGAACGGCAGTGCGTTGGGCCCCAGACTCGGATCTCAGCCTATCAGAGCAAGGTAAGGGGAAGGAGGTCACCATGATAATCTGAGATGCCTGCTATGTCTATGATCTTTTTTTCACTTCTGAAGCATATGCACTTGTCACCTGGACTGTCAGCTTTGGTGGCCTTTCGATAGTTTCAATATGACAGGTTTTTAAATCTGGGCACAAATTTAGAAATACAGATGTGGTTGCAGCATTGCAAACCATTGCCTCAGAGACCTCATTCATGGAGCCAGAAGTAGGAAATTAGAGTTGAATTGTGGTATCAGGTCAAGAAGTTTGTCCCAAGAACCAGTGAGGCATAACAAAGTTGTTGCCTAGGAAACAGTAAGTCACTGCGGAAATTCTATAGCTTAGTACTTACAGGACCAGCTTTGATTAGGAAATCATCCCAGTGGCATTATGGAGGGTCTCTGAAATTCAGTCATACTTCCACGATTTATTTTATGTTCTTCCAGAATTTTCCTTCTACCATGCATATTCCTATAATCAGGAGGTTGCATTCAACTTCCACTGGTTAGGGCAGAGGTCTCAAAGGATGCTATATCTACACAGTATCTGGGCTGACATTATGTGGCAACAGATGCTGTTTGTTGCTGTCGTTCATCAAGTTTCCCTCAGATTTGTCATGATGAATACATCCTTTTTTAGGATCCACTGAAATAGCAAACAGCCTCTGCTGAGGCTATAAAAGGACGCACTAGGGCAGGCTGCTTTCTTCTTCGTCGTTTTCATGATGAGAGAATGTCCATGAAGGGGGAGGGGAGGGGGGAAGAACAGGGGGGCTTATTGTTTTGCTTGTATACAAAATGCTTTTTATCTTAACACATTCACTTGAGTCTTTCCTTGAAAGGCCTTAGGAAGGGATCATTCCCAAAAGGAGGAAGTATTCTACTTAGAATCTCTTGAGGAGAAATATCCCAGCCTCATTCTAAGTAGAGATGCAAATTGTAGGAGTCTGTGAACCTCCTCTGAGGCTTGTCAGATCTGTGTCTAGCTGGATGTGGCTAAGCAGCCTCGGGTTAACTAGAAGGTGTTTTGGCCAGGGAAAGAGCATGCTAACACTGCATGTGTTGCTGTGTCACCAACCCCTTTCTTTCAGTCCCCACTTATCAGTACCTCCTGATCTGTTGAACAAGCCATAGGAGATATTTTCATTACATCAGTTGCTTGAAATCTGGCTGTTTAGATCAAGCATCATCCCAGCCTGAAGTAATTTTTAATCCTGTCAACCAAAAAGAAAAACTTGCTGTTATAAGCAAGCAAAAAGCAGCTATTTATCTCCTCTAAATTGTTTTAATGTCGTTAGGGCCTAAGATAACAGGTGTTTTATGACCAGTATCTTACAAAAGGTAAAGGTTGTTTCCCTTGAAGCACTCAATATTATATTTTGTGCAAAGAATGGAAACTTTGTGAGAGATGGCCATCACCTTTCATCTTACAGTAGAGAGTGGGAGCTAAGAGGTTGCAGTTATTCACCTGCAATGAACATCAGAAAGATTGGGTGAGAGGGTGGAGAATCCCCATCTCTTTTTGGGAGGCAATCAACAGAGCAGCTTTGCTTTGGCCAATATTCACCACTATATGACCAGCACATAAACTGTGAATCAATGGGCTGATGAGATGGCTCAGGAAAGCAGTTAAAGACAAGTTCTATATAAGCCTGGTAAGCCAAGTTTTAGCTCCAGAATCCATATAAAATTAGAAGGATAGAAAGCCCTTAAAGCCATCCTATGACTGCCACAAGCTTGCCGGTATGTAGAGGCATCAATGTCCAGCATTTTTCTCTATGCCCCTCCACCTTATTCTTGAGGCAGGGTCTCTCATTAAACCTAGATTTCACTGAGTAGCTAGGATAGCGAGCCAACAAGCCCCAGAGATCCTGCTGTCCTTGCCTTCCCAGTACCGGGATTGCAAATGGTGCTACTGCACTTCTCAGTGGAGACTGAGGCTCCATATTTAGTCATGTGTTTGCACAGTGAGCACTGTATTGACTGAGCTATCTTGGGAGATGCCCTGGACTCCTTCACCTCTGCTGTGAAATAAGCAGCCTGAACACTTGGTGGGATTGGCTGGTGTCATTGACTTCTCACCGTTCTGCAATTGAACTACGAAGTTCTGCTGCTCTGAGCTCACTCAGCTGCCATTTTGGTCAGAATTCCAAAGGGTGGGGGAAAACATGGAATGCACAGGGCTTTTGAAGCCTTTGCTTGAGTCATCTTCTTGCATCATGGTAGGTCCTATGGCCAAGCCCTGGGCATGGAAAGGAACTTCCCATATCCCTTATTCCTCACAGTTCTTTTACTACACATCAAAGGATGGTCACTCATCAGTTATGCCTTTAAAGGAGGACAGGTTGTTTTTAAGTGATTTATCTTGTTTTACAATATTTCTAAGCTGTATTTCTTATGCTTGGGAAATACTTCTTTTATTTCTGTAGCAGGACTTACTCAGACTGCCAGTGATATAAATAATGACACAGACTCTTTTTAGTATTTTATAGTTAGGCTTTTTAGCTAGGGCAGTCCCCCAGCTACTCTAAACTTAACCCAACTAGCTAGCCTACATCTTGGCCAATATGACTAGTTCTGCTTACTGCTCTACTCTGGTCTGTCACCTCTGTGTCTTCTGGATGAATCTCCAGCATCTCATCTCTTCTTCCAGCCCCCAAACCCCCAGCCAATCAGTAATGAGACAATCTCTGATACATACTAGGTTGCCTTAGGTATGGTGAGAAAGAACAAATATTTACAAAGTAGAGAACACAGTAATGAGCCATAGAAATGGCAATACCAGACTCCTGCTAGCATTTAGCTCTCTGGTGGTACAGAATTAACAACTTGAATATACAGAGACACACCTTCACACAAGTAACCCAACATATTTCTTTATCACCTTTTCTTTTAAGTGATTCCCAAGGGAAACTAGAACATTTTGAGGGAATTTCAGTGAAAATTACACAGCTTACTAGAGAATAGACCCAAGACATTTGGTGTTATTTGTTATTTCATTTGCTACACTTAACTAATATAGGTTAATGCCAGCTAAGTGCAAGACTTAGTGGCCTTGGGACTAAGTCTTAGGTCCAAGTGTACCTCATGCTCTTTGGGCTACATATGTCACTGGAGACAAATGAGGTCTTGTCTGTCTTATCTTGCTTGAGAGTCAGTATATAAATTTACTTACTTATAGAAAGCATAAGTTTAATACTTAGACCCCAATGTAAAAATATTCAGGTGTGATAATGTGCTTAGAATCCCAGCAGTGGATAAATACAGACTGTAGGTCCCTGAGGTTCCCTGGTCTTCCAGTCCAGCCAATTAATGAAAGCTACAAGCCAATGGAGACCCTTTCTTCATTTGTGGCGGCCTTTCCAGTGCCTTGCCTTCTGTTTTTGTTATTTCAGAATTTAATAAACATCTCTGGAGCACTTATATGTATGACATAGTATTTTCATTGTATCACAAATATTTTTAAATTATTTGTGTGTGGTGTGTGTGTGTGTGTGTGTGTGTGTGTGTATAGGTCAGAAGACACTTGGTAGAGTTGGTTATCAGTAGGATTCAGGGATTGAACTCGTTTGCCATAATAGGACAGCAAATATCTTTACCCGCTGAGCCATCTTGCTAACTAGCATTACAGATATTAACTATTTGACCCATATAGTGATTCCAAATCAATGACTTCCTTCCATCACTCTCATTTTATAGATAGGGAACTGAAATAAGCAAAGCTCAAACAAACATCCCCAAGTGTCAGAGAGGAAGTGGCAGGACTAGGATTTGAACTCTGGTAGCCTGCCCAGGAACCCCTGACTCACTGGTAGGACACATTTTGTCTCTGACTTTTCACCCTGTAGTTTATAGGTCCGGTAACAGTCCCTCATAATCCTGAAGGCACTGGCTCTACCCTGCTGCCTTCACTGTCTTTGAAAGGATGTCATCCTATGGAACTTTTCTGTATCTCAAACGCTCCCCACTCACCTAGGAACAGGACCATCTCTTGCTTTCATCAGCTCACTTTCTAGAGGTAAAGTGGGTGGTGGCCCAGTGTCCTGTACTGTTCCTCCCCCCCTGTGAAACTAGGGAAATTGATTAAGCATGCTCTACATCCTCCTGGATGCATGGTCTCATTGGCGTGATCAGAAGAGTTTAAATAAAGATTGTATTTGATCGCGTAGAACTATTGCTGTTTTAAAACTTCTGGACTCTTTAATGTTTAGTTTGATTCATGTATGCTTCTTAAGACAAATTAAAATATGCTCAAACAAGTACTTTTAGAACATGAAAAGATTTAAATTAATCCAGAAACAGTCCAAAAAAATGATTAAATGATTAATCTCAGAAAATAATTCCCTGTTCCATCCCAAACCTTTTTTCTTATGACTAGTTTTTTCTTATTGGCCTTGTCGCCAAAGAACAATGTAAAAAGAATTTTGGCAGACAGCCAGTTAATTAAAGACTTGGCCCAAGGCTTTGGACACAAAATCACATTGTAATTCTCATTTTCTCTTTTGACTTTTACACAGTTCAAGTAGATAGGATAATTGCCACATATTCCTTCAATGTTTGTCATTGTTTGCTGGATAGAAAAAACATGAACTTAAATTTAGCATTTAAAGAAATATATTTGGATACTTTGACGTCCTTTCCTGCTTAGATCAAGTAGTCCTGATTAATATGTGAACAAGGAAATCTATTATTTATTGGAATTCTGAAGTTGAATCTCTATGAATATGTATCTGAGAGCCCTCAGCCCATAAGGCAAGTCATACATACATAACAAAAAAGAAAAAAATATCATATGACATTGTCTCACATTACTCATATTTTTAAGAAAAAAAATGAGGTAGAAAAAAACCATAAAGTTCCCTTTTCTCCATTTGGTTTCACAGACACTAAGTATTTCTTTTACTGTGGGCAGCAAGAACAGCAACTTAATACAATCAGCACGTGGGATGGTGAGCTGGTGTCGAAAGGGCTTGTGCTAACGAGGCCCAAGTCAGGAATCAAATGCTCATGGGATCTAATTAGCCTCACACAGGAAGAAGCTCCAAGCTTCATCAAAGATGCATCCCAGATAGGTCTGTAAATAGCCAGCGCCCTAACATGCCCACAGCCTTCTGTCTATTCATCCTCTTCCCCTAGCCAGGCGCCCACACTGGGCCCATGATGGGAGGCAGACAGCGTTAAGAGCTAGTACCATCCATCTCACCCTTCTGATCAGTACTTCCTGTTTCCTACCACAAACCTGATGATATATTCTGATGGCCTCTTCTAAACATGCATCCACATGCACAAGAAAAACACCAGCGTTGGTCTCCACTCAGGCCATGCCAGCCTTTCTGATACTTGCCAAGTCCCAGTATGTCTCACTCCTATATAACACCACCCATGACCTCTCAATGTGCATGAATATTTCCCAAATACCAATGGCATTTACCTGTTAACTATTGTCCTCTGCATTGTCATAATGATGATGTCACTCGACTGTACATCTCCTGGTCTGGCCTTCTCTCACCCTCTTCCTGATCCAGGACTCAATTTAGGTGTGAGGCAACAATATTCTGATTGAAGCATCAAAGGGAAGCTAAATAGATCAAGTAAGCAACTACTGTCACCACACCACAGCTGCCACAGAGAACATTTCAAAGCATGGAGCACCACTGTTCTCTCAATAATTTCTTAAAAACAAAGAAGGTGACATTATCATCCCACAGAATCAGAACAGTATAAGTAACTTCAGTGCCTTTTACCACTCTCAGCTCATAAAATATTTGTTAGTAATATGTTTTATGACAAATAATTTGGGAACTTATTAATAACTCCCTGACCACCACTGTTTGAGAATGGGAGAGCAGTAGAAGAGAAGTCACTATTTAAGGATTAGAGACAGTTGTTTTCTACAAAAAAATAACAAGTTTATAATGTAAGATACTTAGGAAAGAAATACTTATCATTCTAAATATTTTCTAATTTAGGGTATTTGCATTTGGGACCTAAATTTATTTCAACCCCTTAGATACAAACAGTTCCCACAAGAATAATTACTGTCCATTAAAGATTATTATATAATCTTTATAGAAATTATAAAGAAATTATTATATTATTATAATTATTATAGAAAGAATTCTTGATTCTCATGAGCCTCACCAACAGCCATTCTGAAGTTGGCTTTACTGTTAAGTTGACTTAGCACCCACAAAAGCTGTAATAGTGTCATAAATTCTAAATTTATATCATGAATATTAATGAATTGTGAGATATGACTGTTTTTACATAAAATTCACCACTGATGTTAACCATGGTTGATAGCCACTTCTACTCAACCATGAGTTGGGCTGATACATTACCACAAAGTGAGACAGGTGGTTTAAAAGTCTGTGTGAAAGAACCACAATGAAGCCCATTCCTTTTGTATGCTATCTTTTTAAAATATCAACTAACAAAAAAGGATTATGTTGCTTATTTTTTGCTTACAACATTGGATGTTTTGTGGCAAAGCCATTGGTAGGGTATGCTACAAATGCTTCAGTAGGAGGACCCTGTTATTTTCAATGCTCTATGGGACACATCCAACACCTAACACATGGCCTAGAACCTAGGCCGTGCACACTCTTGAGCCAGCCAACCAAATGAAAGCATAATAATACATTTTAAACAACACCTCCCTGTGACTGAACCACAGCACTGTATGTCTCCACTCACGACAATGTTCTCAGAATAGAGAACTAGAGATGTCGCAAATGATAGAGATGACGACGAGTGCTCTGTTGGCTTTCCCCTCTAAGCAACTGTGCTGTTCATTATTGCTTTTTAACAAAATCATATAAACGTCCAACAACCAGCATTGTTGGTCTTCCCACTTCGTGTTTACCTATCATCATGTGTTTCACTGGAGCAAGAATGAAAGGAACTGTGTTCCTAGCTAGATTCATAGAGCACATGCACTGTGTCCTGGCACTAATCTATCTCAACTGCCTGACCATTCTTACTAGGATAACACTGAGAACGTGAGTGCACACTATTCTTTGTGGTTAATAAAGGACGACATGAGGGGCTGGAGAGATGGCTCGGCACTTAGAAACACTTGCTGGTTTTGCAGAGAACTAGAGCTCAGTTCCCAGCATCCACATCAGGTGGATGTTGAATCCACACTGAACTCACAACCACCTGTAACTCTAGCTTCAAGGAGTATGACCCCTACTTCTGATCACCTACACACACACCACACGCACACGCACACACGCACACATGCTACGAGCACACACAACCATACACTTGTGGATGAGCAAAATTTCTAAAAGAATGATGATCACATAGACTACAGTGAAAAGTACTACTACTTTTATATATTTGCATACATGTGTTCGTTCACAGAGTTCAGACCTTTCAACCAAGACTTCCAATACTGTAAACAAATAGAGTTGGGTTTAAGTGTGCAGACACATGGCTAGTTCTTTGTTATTTGCCAAGGCAATGTGATGGAAGCCTCATAAGTGACTAATAGGTGATGAATTACCAAACTAATTTGTCTATATGATGGGTTGTTTTGCAGCCAGAACTCTTCAGAGCATAAGAAAGTGCTCACAGTACTTTTTTCTTTCCTCTAAGTGTAGGGAGGGAAAGTAAGAAACAAAATTGAATAGTTGATAAATTTCCAAATAGTAAAATACAGTTGACTGTTTCTGGCTTGGGAATTGCATGTGCTGTTCCTTTTATTTCTCCTTTCATCGATTTCAGGTTCTTTGCAATGAATACTGGGGAAGCTGTGTAAAGGAAGGCCTCCCCTTACAGTTCCTCATCTCAGAGCTATTGCTTCAGCCTGATGACCCAAGAATTGAGTGTAAAGCTCATTCTCTGCCCTCCCAGCATCTGCTTATAGCTGCACAAGGAAGGCCTGGCTTCCATCTTCCTTTGGAACCTCGAGTGTAGGGTTTCGGGAGTCTCTAGCAATAGCACATTACCCCCACACCTTATTAATGTATACAAGATAAAAATTACATGTACTTATTTGTACCATGTGACACACACACACACACACACACACACACAAATTGTGAAGTGATATAGTTTGTGGTGAAAACATTTAGGATCTTCTTCAACCTGGCTGTGGTACTGCAGTCTTCTATAAGACGAGTCTATAAAATGAGATCATTTCTCAAAAAGATTCTGCTTTAAGCATCCATATTAAGTAAAGGTACCACAGTGTACAACAAATTTCCAAAGCTTGCTTACCTAACTGCAACCTTTCTTTGCTTACATCCCATTGTCCCCACACCAAAGCCCATAGCTGCTGCTCATCCACACTGTCTACTCTTCGACTCTGAGTTGTTCCTATCCATATATAAGACCCAGATATCCATGCAGAGCATGTCTTCTCATGTGCTTGACATATGTACAGAATCTGTATGTGCTGCATATACAAAGCCATGCCATATTTTCTTTACCGGCTAGTGTATCAGTGGATATCTGTTGATTCTAAAGTTTGCTCTTACAGATAGACACAGTGAGTGGATCCATCTCTTCCACACAGAGACCTCATTTTCTATAGATACACACCCAGAAGCAGATTGTCAGGCCATGTCATAGATCTTTTTATAATTCTTAGAGGACTCCTCTTTCCCTCATGGATATACTAATTTGCATACTACCAACAGAGTACAACTATTTCCTTTTTCAACAGCCTCAACAGCACTGGCTATTATTCTTCTTTTTGAGAAAACCATTTTAATAATGTAAGGGGCTGCTGAGTGTTTTTATATATTGTCTTTTGTGTTTTTTCTGTAATGTCTATTCAGGCCCTCCACAGCTTATATTTAAAGTCTTGTTTATTTGTTGCTTCTGAGTTGTTAAGTAAGTGCCTTGTATGTTTGGATGTTGACCTGTTGCATTCTCCTGTCCCTGCAGCAACCCGGATCTCCGCAGGACAGAGCCGGTCCTGGAGAGTTCCTTGCAGCGGACTAGCAGTGGCAGTTCCTCCAGCTCCAGCACTCCCAGCTCCCAACCCAGCTCCCAAGGAGGCTCTCAGCCTGGGTCACAAGCAGGATCTAGTGAACGAACCAGAGTTCGGGGTAAAGTGTTCTTTCTCCCTTCCATTCTTTCACACCTGGGAGGAAAGCCAAGACAGAACGAGGGTTACTTCGTGACTCTGGCAGCAGGGTGGCCACTGTTGGATGATATTGAAAATTATCTGGTTGCTCATGTTTGTGTCTCCTGAGGGACCGGACTACCATCCCTAATTGTGCATGTGACATCAGAGTGTGAGTACCAATTCTGTATATCTATCTAAATTTTCGATTTCCAGTGTCTCCCAGACATATCTCCATCTAGTGGTCTTACTGCAAATTATTTGTGACTACAAAATATTGAGAACCTTCCAGTTTCCCAAATGTCCATTTCTGTTTGATCCTTCATTTTCAGTCTCATGTGCCCCATCGTCTTGTTCCCATGGAACCAGACATCCCTTCCAGGCTCCTAATATGCTTTATAATCTTAGGTATGTCTCAAGATGAATTTTCCTAAAAACCACTATAAAATAAATACACAAGAGAAAAAGAAATACCTTCACCTTAAAAACACATGTTTGACTCTTCTGGCTGTCCCTACTAGATAAGTAAAATAAATAGCCTCATATTTAATTCAAAGCATCCTGCATCCTTAGTTTTCAGTAATGAGAAAAAAAAAAAACATGGAAAGACTATAGTATAATTAATACCTAGCAAAACACTGTTCTAACAAGTTGAAATTCACTGTTTCTGAGTCATCTTCTTCAGAAGATAAATTTGCTCACAAGTAATTAATTCTAGGCTTTCCGAAGTACAATTTGATAAATATTAATGTGCTGATAAGTCAATCTTCCTGAAGAAAACCACTAGTTAGTTCCTTCATGGCCCCTTGAGTAGACACAACCTCAGTTTACCTCCTCTATTAATCGTTTACATTTCAGTTAAGTAAAACCTCTGTATATGCAACTTTCTTAAGCTTGAAATCTAGCATCTGGCGCCCATAACTGGCATTGAGACTCATTTGCCCCTCGCTATTCCTGACATGGGTGGCCTGTCCCCGAATCCTGTGTGTCTCCTGGGCACTGATCCAGACAACTGCTATTCCATCAACATTTTTAATGTTCATTGGATTCTTTGTAAAGATGGTCAATGTTACCCACACCACTCTAATTTCTGAACTAGCTCAGGCTTAATTCTTACATTCTTTCCTTCATTCCCTACTTCTGATTACAAGCCATCCCTGCCTGGGAATTCAAAACCAAACAGGAAACTGTCGGCTTTCCTGCTGCTCTACCTATGCCATAAGTACCACAGCAGTTCTTGCTCTGCGGCTGCAGGCAACCTCCCCATCCTTGCTCTACACCTCTATTCTCCGGCCTTTATCATCAGCCCCTCCCTGATCCCGCATCATTCTTTCTTCCTTAAAGGTCTCAGATCCCTTCTCAGATCTCCTTTTAAGACTCATGCCATCAAATAAAACTCTTTTTTAATTCTTCATAAACTTCAATCAGAATAGCCTATTCTGATGAATAGATGATAAAAGAAGAAAACAAGCCTAGAATTTTAATTTAGAAGCTCATTTGAAATAATGATTAAGAGGACATTCACAATTCAGAAGGATTCCCAACTAAATCCATTGCTTCACTGTTACCTTGAGCTTGGTGTATCTTTCTTCTAGTCTATATTCACATGGAGAATAATAAAATGGTACCATAGCACTGGGTTGGAGCAAGGATGAATGGCAGTAGTTGACAGAGAAAGCATATGGTCCTGTGCCTAAGACATAGTAAGCTCTTGGTAAATGATGGTGACTGCCTGCAGTGCTTGCTCGTTTTTACTGTTGACATCTTGGTTTCAGGCCTACGTTGTCTGCTTTTGTTTTCTGAGCATTTATTGTTTTCCCATGGATATATATGGGTTTGCCTCATGAGTACGCTCTCCCTAGTCACTCACTCAGAATGCCAGACAGGCTTTTCTAATGACTGTATCCTTGTTCTCTCCTCTAGCCAATAGTAAGTCAGAAGGATCGCCCGTGCTCCCCCATGAGCCTTCCAAGGTGAAACCAGAAGAATCCAGAGACATCACTCGACCCAGTCGGCCAGCTGTGAGTGCTCTTCTTTCTAAGAATTTGGAACTCTTCCTTTACCTAGGGATCCCAAGATGATGTAGATAGGGTTGCCTTCATGACTCAAAGCAAAAGTTGAGGGATGAATAGGAGCAATGTGTGCTAGAAGAACCTAGAAGAAAGTCATTCATGATGACGAAAGAACAGAGTAGCTCTTAGACTGCTTCCTCTGATCTGGAGGTTTTGTTGCTCATCAACATTCCAGTAAAAAAGAAAGAATAAAGAAATTAGCTCATACCATCCCACAATATTTGCTCATCACTCTTTGACCAAAAAAAAAAAGATGTTAAAAGTAGCAGTTCGGAACATTGGGCTCTTCCTGTGAGTTGCTTCATCCAGACTCCTTACTGGATTTCACATGAACTATCATTACAGTCTTCTGCTACTTGTCATTGGACTATCTTTTCTGGACCAAAATGTAATATGCATGGTGTGCACAGGGCCTGGGAACTTGATGTCCAGCTTCATTGCTGGAAAATGAACGACCCATGTGTATAAACTGAGGTGTTTAGCATCAGATGTATGAACCAAGGACGGGAAAGCTCCAAGGTATGGTTGAAGGGAAGGTTTTTGTTATAGCTATGAAGGAGAGAATTGTCAGAGGCATCTGGAAGAGTCCAAAGCAGGAAAAGAAAGCAATAATGGCCAGAAGACTGGACTAGGTCATGAAAGGAGGGCAAAGGAGAGAGAGGAAGACAAAGGGAGTGCTGGTAAAGGAGATCAAGAAAGGAGAGAGAGGGGAAGACAAAACAGGACATAGCTGAAAAGGCGGGGTTATGTTGGAATGAGAAGGTAGGGAAGGGAAGTCCATGGGTTGGAGCAGTTTAGGATAGCCACAGGTACTTGTGAGACTGAGGGGGTCTGCAGACCAGCATGTCCTTCAGTATGCTAACAGACACCATAGATAGCCATTTGTCCCTTCTGACAGTGATAAGGAAATGGTTACTTTGGTAGAGGTGCCAAAGTTTGAGAGTGTGGAGTTTCCTTTAGGCCTGACACCAAGTAGCTTTAAAGAAAGAATGGATCTGGGATATGAATATAGTTCAGTTGGTTAAATGCTCATTCTGTACACCTGAAGCCCTGGATGCAATCCCCAGTACCACATAACACAGGTGTGATGTTATATACCAGAAGTTCAAAATCATCATTGGCTGAATGATAAAGTTCAAAGCCAGCCTAGGATACCTGAACCATTGTCTCAAATAGAGAGATGATAGATAAGTTAGATAGATAGATAGATGATAGATAGATAGATAGATAGATAGATAGATAGATAGATAGATGATAGATAGATAGATAGATAGATAGACAGAAGACAGATAGATGGATGAAGGGAAGGGAAAGGAAGAAGGCAAGGGAAAGGAAGGGAGGGAAGGGAAGGAAGGGAAGGGAAGGGAAGGGAAGGGAAGGGAAGGGAAGGGAAAAGGGCGAAGGAAAGAAGGGAAGGGAAGGGAAGGGAAGGGAAGGGAAAGGGAAGGGAAGGAAGGAAGAAGGAAGAAGGGAAGGGAGGGGGGGGGAAGGGAAGAGGGAAGGGAAAGGGAAGGGAAGGGAAGGAAGAAGGGAAGGCGAGGAAGGCAAATAAAGGAAGGAGGGAAGGACGGGAGGAGGGAAAAGGAAGGAAAGGAAGGAAAGGAAGAATAGAGAAAGAAGGAGAAAGGAAGGAAAGGAAGGAAGGAAAAAATCTGCTGGCTGAAATAGAAACTTAATTGATGTTCTTAAAGCTGTTGTGAATGAATGCCTCTCATTTACTAGTTTTTGCATCTTAAAGTAGGAAATGCTAAGTAATAACAAAGGGGATTTGCATTGTTCTGGCCTGAGCTCTTCTTTGCCTGTCTGTCTGTATCAGTTTTCTAATAACAATGCCAATTTTGTGTCTTACCCGCTTCTTTTCTTCTGGCTTTTCCCTGACTGTGGATTCTTTGAATTGGGTTCTTCTTGCCACAGAGCTATAAGAAAGCTATAGATGAGGTTAGTACTGCCTTTTCTTAGTCATGCTTTCATAAGATGTGAATATTGACTCTATTTCCTGATGTTGACGTTCAGAAAGGAAGCCAGTAGTATCGTGGGAAAAGTCCTCTTATACATACCCTTGTTTGGGGGAGGAGCCCTCCTTCAATAGAATCCAACCTGAGACCCTCAACCTACCCATAAATAAGCAATAATACTGCTTTCTCAGTGTCTCAACTGGGCAAACAATAGGTATCAGTGTTTTGTTAATAGTGGGGTTTCTCCTTCCAGTACCTTCTAATAACAACCTGTATTTTCCAGCCTTGCTAGGAGATTGCCCACAGCAGTTTTACTAACAACACACAGAGACATAATTCTAACACATCCCAAATTTATAGTGTGTAATTTGTGAACAAGGAGATACTGGGTATTGTTAGATTAATTTTGTGGGACATTAACAACACCATAAGCTGCAACATCAACTTAGCTAATGAAGCTGGGTGAGTTAAGTGATCTATTTCCTTAAAATCTGTGAGACATTTTCCATTAGAAAAATAGATGGCCATGTCCCTTGTAGATAGCTTGCTGAGAAGGAAGACTGGCCCACTGCTGTTTGTCAGACCTGCATGAATGCAGCACGTGCAATGGTTCTGAACAGGCAGACCTTGCAAGGGTCCCAGATGCAGGGAAAATGGAGGCTCACTGTTACGGCTTTGAGGCTGGAGCTCTGCAAAGTACATTTTTGTGAAATCTTATGGAAAAAGCACTGGCTTCAGGGATAGCAAGCTACATTTGAAGTTTGGGGCCCCCTTCGATGAATGCTGGCTGGGATAAGTCTCATAATCTCAGTAATATGTACAATGGGACTAAGTCTCATAATCTATAAAACGGGAACAGAAGTGTCTGCCCTCCTTTACCTACAAGATAGTTCAGGGTCTTAAGGTGCTGCTGTGTGCAAAGGCATTGTTTTAAAGTAAAAGAGTGCTATAGAAGCACTGTGATTGTTCAGGGTTCAGCTGTAGGCCCAGTACTAGTTTTGCAAGTAGGGTCACGTGATTCTCTGAAGCTGGTTCTCGCCACAGCTGTGACCACCACACCATTCACAGTGAGTCAGACAGTTACTCTCCTGGTTAAGGGGTTGCTGTTTATAAAGTAATGCTACTCCACATCTCTTACAGCACAGGGACTGGTTATAACCACTCTGCTCCGTGGTTTTGCTTTTCCCTCACAGTAGTAACAAGGATAGAAGGGCTGTCAATTTTTATCAGTTGCCCTGAGAAGGAAAAGAGAAAAAATTTTTCTGGTGCTGGATACCACAGCTGCCAATTAAGTGGAATTCTTTATGAACAACTTAAGGGCTTGCACAAGTACAGAAATTAGCATGGAGGTGGCTGTCATGAGGAAAAACTCTCCCAGGTTTCCTCTGGTAACCTTGCATGTTCCGGCTTTTTGAAAATCACTTCATTTATTTTGATGTGTTCTACCACAATCTGATAGAGATGAAAGGGCAACTTTACGCCCAGACTTCTGGGCTGTAGATCAGAGCAAATGCCCTCAGTGAACTGACATCCCTGGCCATTGACTACCACTGACCTGGACCACTGAAAAAATAGGAAGATGCTCTTAGCTGTCATTGCTACTCATCTTTCACTTAGGAGCTATTCAGCAAATCTGAGCTGGCTTTAGTTGTTGGCCTTGCTAAGTGGGAGGCAACACTGCTGGCAACTGTGATACAAAAAAAGGGGTGGAGCTAAACATCTAAAAATTCCTAAAAGGGGTGGAGCTAAACATCCTACAATTCCTAAAAGGGGTGGAGCTAAACATCCTACAATGCACAGGGGAATTCCTCAAAATAAAACGTCTCTGGCCTCAAATGGTAAAGGTGCTGAGTTGGGAAACCATGACCTCATTTTAGCTGCTTCTGTAACTGTTTTCCTACTCGGATGACCCAGAATGAAATGAAAAAAAGTCTTATAAACACCTTTTAAAAATTTATTTCTTATTATTTGCTAATTTAGTAGTTTAATTTTTTCATAGCAATAAGTCACAGAGGGTAGCTGTTAATTTGGCATTACTTCCCAGTGTACTGTGAAAATTTCACAAAGCTGCAGTTAGTTAATAAAACTTCTAAAAACAAAAACCTTCTACTTTCCTGTAACCGAATGTGTGGCCTGAAGTCTATGTGCAGAAGCAAACCTTAGCAGTATGGTTAGTTTTGGGCTTTTTGTTTGTTTGTTTTGTTTTGTTTAAATTGGATATAAAAATAATAATAAAAATGACAATTTCTAAAAAATCACCCCATAGGTAAGTTGAAAAACTTAAGTAATAATTAATAATCTGGGCTCTTTTCCCTCAGATGAGTTCATCTGTGTTGAGACACAGCAGCACCATATTCCTGTAGCTTTCCTAAAAAGGGGGGAAAGGCAACACCAAAAAAAAGACCAGATTAAAAGTCTTTAACAATAAAAAGGTCAATAAGTTGAAAGAAAATTTTAAATTGGTTATTTTTTTTTTAAATGAAACATATTTGAAGCAAGACCTAGTGACTGTCAGAGAAACAAGTTTATCAGGATATAAAGTTAAGGTTATGGGAAGCTGGGAAAGGGCAAACCCCCGCACCTTTAGAGGTGAGCCTCCTAAAACCTTCACATTGGCCTGTAGAAAAAGTTTTTTTTTTAAGTATTAGCCTATTTCATTTTTAGTGAGGTGTCCTCAAATTTTTCATGTAAAATAGCAACTTTTTTTCCCCCCCCAAACCCCCCACCTTTTAATACTTTTTAGCTTCAGGCTTGAGACAACCAAGCAAAAATTAACCAAAAAGGCTCATTATATAGAGGAAATTGGAATTGTCAGAGGATAAAAGTTTCCAAAAAGGATCTGAGTCCCAGTAGTGGCAATATTGCATCATGTCTATTTTCTGCAAGTTGATATCCCCATTTTACTTGTAATGAACAGACGAAAACACAAAGTTTCAGCTGGTACAGAAGCCGCTGTGATGGGGATTAATTTTCTTTGGGGATCATGTTTTGATACCATTATTTACTCCCCTTGAAATGTTCACGTGTACCACTCCCCCATTCTGCTACCAATTAAAGGGAAAAATAGATTTGCAATTATTTTTAATGTTTCGGGGGAAAGAGCTTTTTAATAACACAGAAAAAAAAAAATTCTGATTAAAACCAAAATTAAAAAGCAGGTCATAATTTTTAAAGTGTTGCTAAATACAGTTTTTTATGGAAATGTAGATCATTTTAAAAAGTGAAACTTTCTTGAAGTTATTTGGGTAATGGATTTATAATTTCTAAATATTTGAATTTTTAAAATTTGCTATATTTTTTTTAGGGTTTAAAAATTTATAAAAAAAAAAAAAAAGCAAAAAAATGGTCAAATTTTTGCCCTTTTTTCCCATTTTTGGGAATTGCTGTTTTCCTCTTTTTTTTTAAGTCTTGAAAATTTTTGCCCAAAATTTTTGTCCCCATAGCCCCCCTCTAAAAAAAGTTCTCCATCCCCCTTTTTGTCTGATAAAAAAAAATGTTCAGTACCCCAAACAAGGGGTTTTTGGGGGAGAAAGCTAAACCCGGGGTTTTAGCCATTAAAAGGTTTTTGGGTTTTATTGCCAAAAAACTAGAAGTGTATTCGCAAAAATTCTTTTGTGTGGGAGGAGGCTCTCCCTCTCATGGGGTTTTTGTCTTTAAACACTTTTTTAAACCTTTTTGGGGGTCCCACCCCGGGGTTCCTTTAAACAGCCCGGGGAAAACTGGGGGGTTTTTAGTGTTGGGGGGATGTGCTGTTTGGGAAAGTCCCCCAAGTGCTTTTAGGAATGAACACACAGTGGGATCCCAGGGGGTTTTCCCCTTCCCCGGGGGGGTTTTTTTGGGTTTTGGGTTCACAAAATTTTTTGGGTTTCGGGTTTAAAAAAATTTAAAACAAAATGAAATGACTCTGAACATTCAGTTGTCAGTTAAATTTTTCCAAAATCTTAGTGTTTAAAACCCGGGTGTTTTCCCCTGGGGGGTTTTAAAACCCCAAAAAAATTTTTAAAATTTTCATGCGGGGCCCAGTGCAGGAATTCCCGGGGGCCCCTTTTGGGTGCCCCCCAAAATTTTTAAATTTAAACCCTTAACGGGGGATTTTTTTTCCAAAAAGTTTTCTTCTGTTTTGGGGGTGATTCCTAAAAATTTCACTATGTCACAGGGGTTTTTAAACCAAAAACCGGGGGGAATTGGACAAATCCCCTTTCTGGATTGAATTTTAAAAAGAGAAAAATGGCCAACTTTTTTTTTTTGGGGAAAAAATTGGGGGGGTTTTTTTTTTTTTTAAAATTGGGGTTTTTTTTCCCCCCAAACCCCCGTCTCTCGCTGAAAGTTTCCCCGTTTTTCCCCCATGGGTCCCTAAATGGGGGGAAAGGGGAAGACCAATGTCAAATTGTTTTTTTTTTATCTGAAAAGTTTTGTCCCAAAAGGGCATTTTAAACCCCCATGCAAAGAAAAGGGGGGGCCCCTGTTTCCCCGCAGAACCCCTTTTCCCCCCCGCCTTGCTCTGAAAGCATGCCCCCTAAAGGGGGAGTAAATTTTTCAGCAAAAAGTCTTGCACTATGCCTGGGGGGCTAACCCCCCCCTTTTTCCCTCCAAAAGGCTAAAAGGTTTTTCATCACCCTCAGGGGAAAAACGGGGGAAAAAAATGTTTTTTCCCTTTTGGGTTTTTTTCCCCATTCATTCAGCATTTTTTCCAAAGGGGGGTTTTTGCCAGGGGGACGGGAAATTTTAAAATTTTTTAAAAATAAAACACCTGTTGTTCTGGAAGAAAAATTTTTTTCTTTTTTTTTGTTCTTTTTTTTTCTTTGTTTGTTGCCCCCTTGATTAAAACCCTGGGGGTCTAAATTTCAGGGGGACAAATTTGGGGGGGGGCGGGGCCCTTTTATGTAGTTTTTTTTTTCCCCTTTGGGGAATGACCCCCCAAAAACAACCCTTTTTAAATTTAAAATCTGTTCTTTTTATTGATGAAGTTTTCAGCCCCGTAAAAAATCAAAAAAAGGGGAAAAGGGCCCCCCCATCAGGGGTTTTTGGGGAAAAATTTCCCAAAGGGAAAAATTTGGGGGGAAAAAATTTAAATTTTCCCCTTTTTTTTCCCCAAATTTTGCCTGGGGTGCCCAAAAATTCCCCCCCTAAAAAATTTTAAAAAGGGGAAAAACCCCCTTTTTTATTTATGAGATGAACCCCCGCACGGCAGCACATATATGCACATGCTTTTGTCAGTCCCTTTTAGCTATTGGTTTTAAAATAATTTTTAAAAATTTATTTCATCCCCCCTCTCTTATTTTTGGGCGACCACAAACATTTTTTTTGTAGCCCCCTACAGTGACTTTTTTTTTTCAGGGGTTCCATAGAGCTTCTTTCTTTTTTTTTTTTTCCCTTTTTTCTTAAGCGAAGCAATAAAAGGGGTGGGAGAACAGCTTGATTGTAACTACATTTTTGTGCACTTACAAATTTTTCTTCTTGTAGGATCTGACGGCTTTCCCAAAAAAATTAAGAAAAATCCGGATTGAAGAAAAAACCGCCCCCCCCGAAAAAGGGAAACCCCCCAAAATCTTCCTCCAGTGAGGAGTCAGAAAAAGCAGCGAGGAAGAAGGGGAAGAGGAGAGAGTGAGACAAAAAATTTTTGGGGCAGTTTGGGGCGGGGGCATACCCAGATTTTAAAAAGAAAAGGGAAAAAGGGTTTTTGTTGTTGTTCTGGGGGTAGCTTTTATATTTTTTTCTTGAGCTTGCCCTGTTTTTTTAGCACTTTTCCTAGTTTATTTTTTAAAGGAAAAAACCGGGAAAGGGGGCGGGTTTTTCCAAAAACCAAAAAACATGAGAAACACTAGCTGGAGACAAATCAAAAAATAGGTCACGGGCAAAGTGAATGGCTTTGGGGAATTGAGTTCTTTTTGGGGGGCCCCGTTCTAAAAAATATCTCTCCATTTTGACTCAGTCACCGGAGTGTGTAGTACTGCTGGGCCTTTTGGGGGCCCCTTTTCTGTCCTTTTCTATTGAACTCAGGGGCCTTTTTTAAAAAGGGTTTTTCCTTTGTTCTTTTAAAACTCTGGAAAAAAAGAATGAATAAAAAAGGGAAACAGTGTTACCCCTTTCCCCACTCCCCCCCCCGCCCCCTACACACAAAAAAAATCAGGGGACAAAAAAACCCCTTTAAGGACATTCCTCTTTTTAAAATGTTTTTTCACTCCATCCATTTCGTATCTTTTTTTTTTGATCCCTTTTCTCTTTTTTTTTTCTTTTTTGTATGTGTATTATGTTTTTAAAGGGGGGTGTTTTCAGTTGATTTTTGGGGGCCCCGTTTTTCAGATTATTTATATATATTTTTTATTTTATATAATATATAATAAAATACACCCCCAAAAACACACACAAAAAACACCCAAAAACTCAACATACAACACCCCCCCAAAATGTCCTTTTGGAGGCCAGAAGTCAGTAAAATCCATGTTGGATGTTATTCTTCAAAAAGCGGGGCCCCCCCCTTCTCTTTCGGGGGATTTTTTTCTTTGGGCCCCCGGGGCTCACTGGATCTCCTTTCCCCCTCCTCAGTCCCCAGGATTACAAGGGGGGCCCAAAAACCCCAAAAAACCCGGCCTTCATGCTTTCATGCAGGGGGTTCGGGGCAAAGGGGATTTTTCCCAAAAACTTCTGTTTTCCCTTAAACAGATTCCTCTGGGGCTTATCTTTGTTTTACTTTTGCCATTTGGTTGTATCTAACACATCCCAAATTTATAGTGTGTAATTTGTGAACAAGGAGATACTGGGTATTGTTAGATTAATTTTGTGGGACATTAACAACACCATAAGCTGCAACATCAACCTTAGCTAATGAAGCTGGGTGAGTTAAGTGATCTATTTCCTTATCTGTGGAGACATTTTCCATTAGAAAAATAGATGGCCATGTCCCTTGTAGATAGCTTGCTGAGAAGGAAGACTGGCCCACTGCTGTTTGTCAGACCTGCATGAATGCAGCACAGTGCAATGGTTCTGAACAGGCAGACCTTGCAAGGGTCCCAGATGCATGGAATGGGAGGCTCACTGTTACGGCTTTGAGGCTGGAGCTCTGCAAAGTAATTTTTGTGAAATCTTATGGAAAAAGCACTGGCTTCAGGGAATAGCAAGCTACATTTGAAGCTTGGCCCCCTTCGATGAATGCTGGCTGGGATAAGTCTCATAATCTCAGTAATATGTACAATGGGACTAAGTCTCATAATCTATAAAACGGGAACAGAAGTGTCTGCCCTCCTTTACCTACAAGATAGTTCAGGGTCTTAAGGTGCTGCTGGTGCAAAGGCATTGTTTAAAGTGAAGAGTGCTGTAGAAGCACTGTGATTGTTCAGGGTTCAGCTGTAGGCACAGTACTAGTTTTGCAAGTAGGGTCACGTGATTCTCTGAAGCTGGTTCTCGCCACAGCTGTGACCACCACACCATTCACAGTGAGTCAGACAGTTACTCTCCTGGTTAAGGGGTTGCTGTTTATAAAGTAATGCTACTCCACATCTCTACAGCACAGGGACTGGTTATAACCACTCTGCTCCGTGGTTTTGCTTTTCCCTCACAGTAGTAACAAGGATAGAAGGGCTGTCAACTTTTTATCAGTTGCCCTGAGAAGGAAAAGAGAGAAAATTTTCTGGTGCTGGATACTCACAGCTGCCAATTAAGTGGATTCATATGAACAACTTAAGGGCTTGCACAAGTACAGAAATTAGCATGGAGGTGGCTGTCATGAGGAAAAACTCTCCCAGGTTTCCTCTGGTAACCTTGCATGTTCCAGGCTTTTTGAAAATCACTTCATTTATTTTGATGTGTTCTACCACAATCTGATAGAGATGAAAGGGGAACTTTACGCCCAGACTTCTGGGCTGTAGATCAGAGCAAATGCCCTCAGTGAACTGACATCCCTGGCCATTGACTACCACTGACCTGGACCACTGAAACATAGGAAGATGCTCTTAGCTGTCATTGCTACCATCTTTCACTTAGGAGCTATTCAGCAAATCTGAGCTGGGCTTTAGTTGTTGGCCTTGCTAAGTGGGAGCAACACTGCTGGCACTGTGATACTAAGTGACTAACATTAATTAAAAGGGGTGGAGCTAAACATCCGACAATTCCTAAAAGGGGTGGAGTTAAACATCCTACAATCACAGGGGAATTCCTCACAATAAAACGTCTCTGGCCTCAAATGGTAAAGGTGCTGAGTTGGGAAACCATGACCTCAGTTTTAGCTGCTTCTGTAACTGTTTTCCTACTTGGATGACCCAGAATGAAATGAAAAAAAGTCTTTAAACACCTTTTAAAAATTATTTCTTATTATTGCTAATTTAGTAGTTTAATTTTTTCATAGCAATAAGTCACAGAGGGTAGCTGTTAATTTGGCATTACTTCCCAGTGTACTGTGAAATTTCACAAAGCTGCAGTTAGTTAATAAAACTTCTAAAAACAAAACCTTCTACTTTCCTGTAACCGAATGTGTGGCCTGAAGTCTATGTGCAGAAGCAAACCTTAGCAGTATGGTTAGTTTTGGGCTTTTTGTTTGTTTGTTTTGTTTTGTTTAAATTGGATATAAAAATAATAATAAAACTGACAATTTCTAAAAAATCATCCATAGGTAAGTTGAAACTTAAGTAATAATTAATAATCTGGGCTCTTTGCCCTCAGATGAGTTCATCTGTGTTGAGACACAGCAGCACCATATTCCTGTAGCTTTCCTAAAAAGGGGGAAAGCCAACACACAAAAAAGACCAGATTAAAAGTCTTTAACAATATAATGGCTCAATAAGTTGAAGAAAAATTTAAATTGGTTATATCATTTTTTTAAATGAACATATTTTGAAGCAAGACCTATGTGACTGTCAGATGAAACAAGTTTATCAGGATATAAAGTTAAGGTATGGAGAAGCTGAGAAATGCTACATCCAAGACACCTTTAGAGGTGAGCCTCCTACACCTTCACATTGGCACTGTAGAAAAAGATTTTTTTTTAAGTATTATGCCATATTTCATTTTTAGTGAGTGTGTCCTCAAATATTTTCATGCTAAATAGCACTTTTATCTCCCCCCACCCCCCACCTTTTAATACTTTTTAGCTTCAGGCTTGAGACAACCAAGCAATAAATTACCATAAAAGGCTCATTATATAGAGGAAATTGGAATTGTCAGGGATAAAGTTTCCAAAAAGGATCTGAGTCCAGTAGTGGCAATATTGCATCATGTCTATTTTCTGCAATGTTGATATCACCCATTTTACTTGTAATGAACAGACGAAAACGCAAAGTTCAGCTGGCACAGAAGCCGCTGGTGATGGGAGATTAATTTTCTTTGGGGGATCATGTTTGATCACTCATTACTACTACCTTGAAATGTTCACCAGTGTACCACTCTCCATGCTGCTACCAATTAAACTGAAAATAGATTTGCAATTATTTTTAATGTTTCAGGAAAGAGCTTTTTAATAACACAGAAATAAAAAAATTCTGATTAAAACCAAAATTATAAAGCAGGTCATAATTTTAAAGTGTTGCTAAATACAGTATTTATGGAAATGTAGATCATTTTAACAAGTGAAACTTTCTTGAAGTTATTGGGTAATGGATTTAATAATTCTAAATAGATTTGAATTTTTAAAATTTCTCTCTTATCTTGTTCTGAAATGTTAGAAATATGGTAGCCATGCCCCGGGGGGAATATATCAGTATTTTAAATAAGCCATAGTAGTAGTATATTTTACTCAGACTTTTTGATAATAGAAACAAACTCCTTTAAACCATATTCTCTCTTTAAATTATAATAAAATATAGTTTTTAATAATAAGTAACATTTTAAATATTAGCTATATTCTTTGATGGTAATACTTTATAAAAATCAAAATATGCAATAAATGTGTCTAATTTGTCCTTTTTGCTAGTTTGGAAGCTTGCTGTGTCCTCTTGCTTTCAGAGTCTTGACAAATGTGTCAACAGTTCGTCCCCATAGTGCCCATCTAGCATGTTCTCCATACCCTTTTCGTCTGATAAAAATAAATGTATCAGTAGCAATCAAGAGGAGATGTGCAGAAGGCTAAACCCAGATACTAGCCATTCATGGTTTGGGTGTATTGCCTAAGAAACTAGAAGTGTATTCGCATAAAATTCTATGTGTGTGAGGAGGCTCTCCCTCTCATAGTTGTTGTCTTTAAACACTGTTAAGCCTTTTGGATCCCATCCTAGATTCACTTTCACAGACGGCGGAGACTGGAGTTGAGTGTTGGAGGGAGTGTGCATGTATGGGAAAGTCCCAGCAAGTGCATTCAGGAATAGAACACACAGTCGGGATCTCCAGAAGCTTGCCCTTCATGGGGCCTTAAGTCAGGTGGCTTCAGCACATTACTGCTTTCTGTTCAAGACATGAAAACAAAATGAAATGACTCTGACACATTCAGTTGACAGCTTGAATTTCCTAGATCTTAGTGATACACCAGGGTGATTGCTCCCTGAGTGTTAACCAAAGCAGTGGTGATTGACATGCAGCCACAGTGCAGGAATGCCGTGGCCTATGGCTGCCTCAAAATTGTAATTATCATTAACTATGCATGTTTACCATAAGTTTTCTTCTGATGGGGATGATTACCTAACATCACTATGTCACAGAGGTTAATCCTACACCAGGTGAATTGGACAAATACATTTCTGGATTGAAGTAAAGAGAGAATATGGCCAACTTTTTTTTTTTTGAGAAAAAATTGTGGGATTTAGTATTTTTCAATGAGTTTCTTTCTCCCTAACTCCCTGTCTCTCGCTGAATGCTCTGATTCCCACATGGGTCCCTAAATAGGGAGAAATGGTAAGACCAATGTCAAATTGCTTTTTCCTCATCTGCATGCTTCGTGCCATGGGCAGTTTAACCCATGCAAAGTAGAGCGGCCATGCTTCTGCAGAACTGCCTCCCTCCTCCGCCTTGCTCTGAAAGCATGTCCATCAAAGGTAGTCAGATGTTCAGCACACTGTCTTGCACTATGCCTGGTGACTAAGCCCCGCCTCATCACATCCATAAGGCTCAAGGTTTCATCACCCTCATGGAAAATCGGAAAATTATCTCTTCCGTTGGGTGTTTCCACATTCATTTCAGCATTTCTCCTAAGGGCTTCTGCCAGGTGACTGGAATTTAAAAGTTAAAGATAAAACACCTGTTGTTCTGGAAGAGAACTGTTTGTTCGTTTGTTTGTTCGTTTGTTTCTTTGTTTGTTGCTCCTCTTGATTAACATCCCTGTGGCTCTAAATTTCAGTGGCACTAGGATTTGGGGTGGGCTGTCATTTGATGTAGTACGTTTGTCCTTAGGGGAATGACCACACCAAATGAACCTTGCAATCTACTCTGTTCTATGATTGATGATAGTTTTCAGTCCAGTAAACCTCACAACAGAGGAAAGGCCACCATCATGGCTTTGGGCAAGAATTCCAGGATACTTGGGGAACAAATTTGAATCCCATTTATTTTCCCATTTAGCTCTGAGGGTGACCAACTTCACCCTCTCAAAATAAAAAGAAAACGCCACGTTTGTATGTATGAGCATGCACACAGCACGGCATGCACATATATGCACATGCATAGTCAGTCCCAGTGTAGCTATTGGTTTTGAGCTAAGTTCAAATTGATTTCATCTCCCGTCTCTTAGCTTCGACAGACCACAAACATTGTTTTCGTAGTTCCATACAGTGACTGTGTTTGTCACGGTTCTCTATAGAGCTTCTTTCTTTCTTTTTTTCCTTGTTGCTTAAGCTGAAGCAATGACTGGCTGGGAGATACAGCTTTGATTGTAACTACACTTCGTGCACTTACAAATTTTTCTTCTTGTAGGATCTGACGGCATTAGCCAAAGAATTAAGAGAACTCCGGATTGAAGAAACAAACCGCCCTCTGAAGAAAGTGACCGACTACTCTTCCTCCAGTGAGGAGTCAGAGAGCAGCGAGGAAGAAGAGGAAGATGGAGAGAGTGAGACACAAGATGGGACAGTGGCTGTCAGTGACATACCCAGACTAATGTAAGAAATGTTCGCTGTTGTTGTTCTGTGATAGCATCTATATAGGTTTTGCTTGAGCTTGCCCTGAATTTCAGCACTTGAGCTAGCCTGATTCTTAAAGGAAGACCAGGAAGGGACTAGGTTTCCAAACCAAAGCATGAGAAACACTAGCTGGAGACAAATCACACATAGGTCACTGGCAAAGTGAACTGGCTTTGGGGAATTGAGTTCTTATTGGGACACAGTTCTATAACTATCTCTCCACATAGACTCAGTCACCGGAGTGTGTAGTACTGCTAGGCCTGTGTATGCCCTGACTGTCCATTGCTATTGAACTCACTGTCCTTCAGATGGTTCTTCCTTTGTTCATTTCATCTCTGAGAAAAACAAGAATGAATGCATATGGCAACAGATGTTAGCCCTGCCCCCCTGCCCCACTACACACAAAATAATCAGGAGACAAATAACCATTTAAGGACATTCCTCTTCCTCATGTTACTGTTTTTCACTCCATCCATTTCAGTGTCTTTTTTTTATTTAATCCCTTTTCTCTCTTCTTTTCTTTTTGTATGTGTATGTATGTATGTATGCGTGTGTGTTCATGTTGACATGTGTGCAGCGTACATGATTATATATATATATATAACACACACACACACACACACATACACACACACATACACATGCATGTCCATATGGAGGCCAGAAGTCAGTGAGTCCGTGTTGGATGTTATTCTTCAGATGCTGCCTGCCTTCTCTTTCGAGAGGGATTCTCTCATTGGCTCACTGGATCTCCTTTCCCTACCTCCTCAGTCCCCAGGATTACAAGTGTGCACCACCAAACCTGGCCTTCATGCTTTCATGGCAGGCATTGTACTGACTAAGCATCTTACCAGCATCTTCATGTATTCTTATCAGATTCCTCTCTGTCTTATCTTTGTATATTTTGTCTCTATGTGTATCTGCCTATATTTCCCTAAGTTATAGTCTTCCTTATTCTTGCTTTTTCTTTCTTCCCCAGAATGAATGGGAATCTCCATGAATTTATTTTTGTTCACTTCAGTGGATTCTTGGGTTGGCTGT
The DNA here is from genome assembly GCA_021653895.1 of Mastomys natalensis. Taxonomy (NCBI): domain Eukaryota; kingdom Metazoa; phylum Chordata; class Mammalia; order Rodentia; family Muridae; genus Mastomys; species Mastomys natalensis. The sequence goes on along the minus strand of JAJTUV010000042.1, from coordinate 120,328 downwards.
TTATACCCCATTCCTTTCTGCTTTTCTAACCCCTCTGAAAATAAACACAAGGTGTCTTTGCCCTGGTTTGCCGTAACACTGATGAAATGCAGCCCTTCCTTCCCCATCTTCACATTCATTCCTCCCCATTTCTTTGGACTAGCTATCAGTATTTATCCCCAGAGCATACTCTACTGGCAGAAAATGTCACAAGACCATGATTATTGTCCTGCTCAATAGACTACAGGACAGGAGTGGCCAGTCTGGAGGATGCTACCCCAAGCAGTTCTGAGACCCAAATCCAATAACCTTTATTGTAAATCCATGCTTGTGATTTTACTATTGTTGTTTAATTATTGACAGCTATAAATATGCCAAGATACTACATTTTGAAACAGTTTATATTAAATTGAATTTTAACAGCAAATAAAATTATTCTAGAGGCAAAACTACTAAGCCAGAACAACTCTACAACACATGCTGTTTGTTTCCATTTAGTCTTCACTCAGCACTGTTCAATTCTTCTAGCACATGCTTAAAATTCCCCCTAAACACTGGGCATACAGCTATTGGGATAAAAGCTAATGATGAAATGAAAGATTCCTAAAATTTTTACTACATGTTAAATGCTGTGCTGAGGGGGATGAGCCATTGGAGGGTATGTACTTATATTCTGCCTTCAGAGTCCATATTCTTCTTTACAGAGATAAATTATACACAGGAGGATGCAGAATAATCTAATCATTTGGGGCAGATAATTGGTGAGAAAATGTAATGGCATTGTAAGCCCTATCATATTTTGTAACTCTATGAATGATATTTCCCCCCCATCTTCTAAAGGAGAACTAGAACTTACCTTTCAGGACAGAATATCCATCTTTCTAATATTCCCCAAACAGATCATACTGTACTTCTTTGTGTCTTTCTGCTAGTCTATCCTTTTGGAGGTCACCTACCCATAGCACAGCCAGCTAGAGACATCCTTCCTGTCCCCACCTCCCACTTCTCCATTCACTATTATCTCTACAGGAGATTAAGTTTACGTGTAGTAGTCAGGATTATCACCATCTCCCTCTTTGAACTATGGAGGTCCCTGAGGATGAGGATAGTGACTGCAGGTTGACCAGATGGCTCAGGGATTAAGACTCTTCACTGCTCTTTCAGAAGATGAAGGATAGGCCTGATGCCTACATCAGGTGACTCACTATAGCCTATAACTCCAGCTCCCAAGATCCAACACTCTCTCCTGGCCTCCATAGTCATCCCTCACATGTGGCATATACTCACAAATGAAAAAAAAAAGAAAATCATTTTTTAAATAAAAATGTGAAGTCCAGATGGTGACCATGTCCTTCTAACACAGTTAATTTTGTAGTCTCACACAATGCTGTCTACACAATGATAGCGACAAAGCTTTCTTTCCTTCTGTTCTCACTAAAACCCCATGCCCACTTCCATGACTACTGTTGTGCCCCGTTTACAAGTCCTCTGGTCTTGCTTTATCTCTCAGTCCCTACAAACCCTTGCATCCCTGAGACCAATGATGAAACGTCAGCATCCCTACAAATGCTGTGTCCTTCTCCAGTACATCCACTTCCTTGGAGCAATAACACTCACCCCATCCCTCTCTTTTTCTGCAGTGGAGTAGATCTGTAGCACTCTTATGCTCTTATGAAGGCTGACTTTTAGTTGAGGAAGAATATCTTGCCCAGCTTTTCTATCCACTACTCTCTGCCAAACCAAGGACCTTTCAGAAAGCAGGTGGGCAAAAAGCATGTATTGAATTGAATTGAACTGAATTAAATCAGGACCTCCAGGAGCACTTTGACAAATCCAATTAGAGGGAATTATTGTTCCAAACCAGTAGTCTAATTACAGGAAACTTCCCGTATTTTTTTCATTTGAATCAATGGTGGGATTTTATTGTTTGTTTTGATTTAATTTGTTTTTTTTTTTTTTTTTTTACAATCTTTGTAGGATTTTGGATAGCTAATTTTTTCTACCCAATATCTATATTAAGAAAAATGACTTCTAGAACAAGGGGTAGTTAATGCAATAAGATTTCCTACCCAAGTTCTATATTAAGAAAAATGATTTCTAGAACAACAGATAGTTAATGCAATGTATTTGTTGTTTGAGCCTTGGTCATTTTTTTTCTACCATTCCTTTTTTGTTATTGTTGATAATCATTACATTTTTTAGGGTGGTTGCAGTTTTATAGGAAAATCAAAATAGTGACAAAGTTCACTGTAACTATCACATCATCTTCTCCACACAGTCTATAGGAGGAGTGACAATTGCATGTGTTATAAACTAATGAATAGCATCAACATGGACTGCTCAGGTTGGCCTGGCTTGCTTAGCATTGACCCTAATGGCCTTTGTTCTACCATGTTCCATTTAGTTGTCACAACTCCTTAGACTCCTCTTGGCTGGGATAGTTTCTCAGGCTGTATTTCTATCTGGAAGGAAGTGTTTAAGGCTACTTAGGCATATTACAGGATGCTTTTCTTTGGGAATTTTGAGGTTGCTTAGACCAGTGCCTGTTCCACTCTTCTGTCTACTGAACTGGAATAGTTCAGACATGTGTAAGCAGATTCTTACATCATAGTTTACATGCTTACCTGGAATCCTTCAATGTCGTGTTTAAGTTTTTAGATTTATTTTATTTATTTCATTTTATGTGTATGAATGTTTTGCCTGCATGTATGTCTGTACATTGTGTACCTGTCTAGTAGAAATCAGAAGAGGGTGTTGGGTCTCTGAAGTTAAAGGGAATTACAGAGAGTTGTGAGCTACCATTTGGGCACTGGAAATTAAATCCTAGTTCTCTGAAAAACCTACAAGTACTCTGAATTTCTGAACTATTTACCTAGCACCAACCAACCTCATTTTTTAAATGTATATACCTTAGAATGTATTCTTTGTGCTATAAAGTCCTATGACTATCTGAACAGAATTCTTTTTCTTTCCTATACTAACCACTGGATTATCAACACTTATGTTGCTACATCCTAGTGAATCTAGTGGCAAAGATAAAAGATGACAGAAGCTGGCATTGGTGGTCTGTCTAGTTGTCTACTTATATTTATAGCTAATCACTCACCAATTTACAAAAGACCTGTGCATTGACAGTAAACTTGAATCAAATCTCTACTAGGGACACTAAGAAAAGCCTTTGGCCCTAAAACATTCAGTCATGCATGTACTGAACTGTAGGAAACAAAACACGGGCGGGTGCCCGGGACCCCAAAGCCTCCCGCGTGGCGGCTGAGGAGGCCCGCGGCTGAGGCGGGGTCTCACGCGCGGAATTCGGCCCTGCGTCCAATGAGGCAGCGGAGGCGGAGCTGGCCGAAGCGGAGGCCTGGGTCCGGAGCACTTCCCACCCGGGACGCTGTGGTTCCCACATGGTTGAAGCGGTCCAGAGTAGAAGTAGGCCCACGCAGACATGCGGAATTGAGTTTCCATGAAGTAATTTTATTGACGAAAATGGTGAATCTGGTGCGCTCCCCCTCCAAAAGCCAGGAGGGGTTTCCTTATATTGGGGAGTATCAAGGGGAGGAGTTAGGGAGGGGAAAACTTAATTACGAACGTCCCCTGGCCTCATTAATATGCAAATCTCTAGGCAGAGGGCTCTTAGGCAAGTCCCTTACCCATGTCTTACGTGACTTAAGGGCACAGGTGAAATGGAGAGGGCGGGTCTGGGGCCTGGCCTTTGGGGCGTGGCCACACCTGCAATCTCAGGGTTTCCAGGCCAATGGCAGCCCTTCCATGGCCCCACACTGAACACTCTCTAGATGCCCCTTGGGTGGCACACACATCACACAATAGCGAGGACACAAACACAGATACAATCTCATCATTGAAGAACTATGTGTTGATAAAGTGGTAGAGATGCTCAGAGGACATGGAAAAACGGGGTGGAGAACTATTTGACAATCCCATGTGTTAAAAGATCTAGGCAAAGGCAGAGAACAGAAAAAGGTACTAGGAAAAAGGTCAGACTTAAGTCACCAAAGGTTTTATCATTCAGTGTACACAGAAAACAACTGTAGGTTAAATGTTGCTAGAGTTAGAAGCGAGTAGGATTTGCTTTAAAAATTCCATTAGAGACATGACCCCAATAATACCTTTAAGGCCACGGTAAGGGCCTTTAGCTTTTAACTATAGTTGACAGAGAGCTACTGAAGGTTTGAAGAAAAAAAGCCACATAATCCACTGTGCAGTGAATTTGAAGAAGACTGCCATTAATAAAAGAGAGGAAGCCAACTTCATTGATATACCTTTAAAAAAACAGAAAATATTTCAGATATGGTTATGAAACACAATAGGAAGGACCTAGGTTGAACATAATGGAGAATGAGAGAAGGAGGTCCAGAATGGTGAAGAGTTTCTAACACAATAAACCAAAGGTGTTCCTCATTCAATAAATACTACATGAGGAAAGTCATGACCTCCATTTCCATTCCAGGTATACAAATATCCAAGTGGAAGTCAAATAAAAAGTGACTGAGTAAAGATCTTAGCTGTACTTACCTATCATTACAGGATAAATGGGTGGTCAAAATAAAGACCATAGAGTAGAGCATACCTGAAGATTATGCAAAATGAAGCAGAGCCTCAGAGACTAGTTGCAGTTAAGAAGAGCCCAAGAAGGAAATAGGCACAGACTAGCCAAGGAAGGGAAGACGAGAGATGGGACAGGGAATAGAAAGAATAAACTAGGCAGACCCAGGCCTGCTGTGCTAGATTAAAAAAAAAAGTGTAAGGAGGTGATTGGAATATGTAAAAGTTTTGTACATTTTCTGTAATTAATAATTAAAAGCCATTACATTATCTTGAACACATGGTGGTAGAATAGTGAGTGCATGGGAGGAACAATTAATATAAGAGGCATAGAACCTAAAAATATATACAAAATGTTCATAACTGAACTACATAGCAGGGCTGTTTCAGGCTAGCTAAGGGAATATTACTGATCAAAATAATGTGAAATATAACTTGAAACAGTCTAAAATTAATAATACATGAGGTAGTTCTGTCCCATAACAGTCAAAGTACAAAAATTGACTCGAATAAAAGATTATAGTTAAACATATTTAGCCAAGGAGAAGGAAGGAAGGAAGAGACAATGGGCTATTGATTTGAAAATCTCAGGGCCAAAGCTATGGTTCAGTCAGTAAAGTGCTTGCTCACAAGCATGAGGACCTGAGTTCAATTCTCAGAACCTAAGTAAAAATGGCATACACAGTGACTTGTGCCTTTAATTCCATTTCTGGGATGACAGAGACTGGAGGATCCCAGAGGCTCACTGGCCAGCCTGCTAAGCCTAATTGGTGATTTTCAGATCAAAAAGAGACCTTGTCTCAAAGGAAGTAGATGGTTTTCTTTAGAATAAAATCCAAGTTCCTTCTACATGATATGCAATACACACACACACACAAAGAGGGGGGAGGTCTCACACACACACACACAGAGACAGAGAGAGAGAGAGAGAGAGAGAGAGAGAGAGAGAGAGAGAGAGAGAGAGAAAGGGAGGAGGGAGGGAGGGAGGGAGGGAGGGAGGGAGGGAGGGAGGGAGGAAGGGAGGGAGAGATCTTAAAGAATTACAAATGGCAGTAAGAAATGTTAATGAATAAAGGCTGGTGGGACTAGGCATAGACAGGTCTTCCAAAAGTATCTTAGATAAAGTATCTATCTCTTGAAATAAAAATAGAGGAAGGAAAAGGAGCCAGCCAACAGCCAAGCAGAGGAAACAGCAGGTAGAAAAGTAGGTCAAGGTTCCCTTTGTCAAGAAGGCTGTGGGGAATGTCTTTAGCACTTCATATGCCTGAATGCTGAATCCATCATTTTTTCCTTGGAGATCAGGAAGCTCTCACAGTCTGAGTTGAGGATAGGGTAGAAAATAGCTCAAGATGCTGCAGAAATGGAAACCCCAATCCAGGTGCCTTAATACAGAATGCCCTTAAAGTCACTGCCATAATCACACAATATATGGTAAATTTTATGCCATGTGCATTTACTGCAATAAGAAGTGGGGAAAAGAAATGGTATTGCCCTACATTTGTACCTTGACATGACTACTGTTCTTTTCCATATCAGACCCACTGGCGCTCCAGGGAACAATGAGCAGTACAACATGGGGATGGTGGGGACGCATGGGCTGGAAACTTCGCATGCAGACAACTTTGGCGGGAGCATTTCAAGAGAAGGAACCCTGATGATCAGAGAGGTGAGTAGGGGCAACAGCTGTCAAAAGGATGTGCCTTCCTTAAGTGGCTTTCCTATTCAAACTTTTACATAGAATGCTTACAGCATATATTATAAGTATGCTGGCTAAACAGGAGGATCGGAACCTGTGCATCTAAGTGGATGAGTGATTTTAATTGTCTGCCATCTTCTTTTCTGAGTCTTCCAAGTTTCTGCAGAGAGACTTAATTACGCATTAGTCCCCATTCTTCAATAGGAGCTATGCAAATTTGATTATAAAACCTGAGCCTGGGGACATACAACTGGAAAGCACAGATGTTCCCAGCACCAGGAAGACAGAAGTGAATGGCCTTTCTTAATAGCAAGGGTAGTTTTGCGAGTCTCTTCCCCCATGAATGCTTTCATCCTTATGGATTTCATATAAAATGCTCAGTAGTTCCAAGAAACTGCTAGGGAACAAAGAAACACAGAAGTCAACAAATAGGCATATCTTTGCATTTATTTTCATCTTTAAATGGTGAGAAATTTTTAAAAACATAAATGAGAAATTAAAAAAAAAATTTTAGTTATTTTCATGTGTTTGGGTGTTTTGCCTACATGAATGTCTGTGTGCCAGGTGCATGTCTAATGTCTGCAGAGACTAGAAGAGGGTGTTGGATCTGCCTGGAGTTGCAGGCACTTGTGAGCTGCCATGTAGATTCTGGGAATGGAACCCCAGTCCTCTGGAAGAACAGCCAGTGCTCTTAACTGCTAAGTCTCCCTCCAGCGCTTGGGAAGGTTTTTTTTGTTCAAGTCTGGGAACATGACTTCATCTGTTGGGAAGCAAGGGTTTCCCTTCACCATTCCTTGCACTGAGCTCCCTGTGATATCTTTGTTAAACTGACGTACCCTAAGAAATTAGAACCTATCTTCTCTCTTCATTTCATGTGAGTTTGAGAAAGTAATGGCAAGTAACATTGAGCAATGTCCCCACACGGTCCTCTGCATCTGTTTTGATTCTCTGTAAAACTTCATAAATGGGTTACAGGGCTGGATCCATGGATAAACTGCTTGCCATACCAGTATGAAAACAAGAATTTGGATCCCCAAAACCCACAAAAAAGACAAGCAGGCAGGGCAGTAACTTGAATTCTCAGCACTTGGAAGGCAGAGGCAGGGGACTCCCTGGGCAATCTCTTTAATTAGACTAACCAGAATTGGCAAGTTTAGGTTTTGGGAGACCCTGCCACAACTAATAAAGGGGAGAGAAATCAAGAGCAGCACCTTGCATCAATTTTCGACAAACACACTCACACACACACACACACACCCTTCATAAATAATAGCATATGTTGTATAAGATAGTTGAGACTAGTTAGTATGGAATGGGCTAGTTAGTAAATATAATACAGTGTTTGATAAAGTTCACTACTTTATTTCATTATTACCATAAACTGTAGTCTTCTCTTGCTTCTTATCACAGCCCACTCCTCCTTCTAAAGCATAGACAGAAATAATGAGAACACTGGTTTGTACCATGAAGCTTTTTATCATAAATAAAATAGAAAGAACCCACTTTTACAGAGTTTGGGGGGGCAGAGGGAGTTGTAGATAACACACAAAGAAGAGTTGAAATTCACAAACTATTTATATTCATATTCCATGGAAGGAACTCAAGACACAGTTAGTGGGGCACCTATGTAGAGGTAGAGTGGAAGCAGAAACTAAAGAGAGACAAGGGCTTTGGCTCCCACACGCACCTTTGCTTGCCTCCTGCCTTCCCTGTCTCTCCACAGTCCCCACTTTGTCCCCCTTGCATTCTCATCTATTCTTGCTCCATTATGAGATCGTCACCGTAGCCCAGTTGGGCTGCTGGCAGAGATTGGTCCCCATCCCCCAGTCTACATGAACATTCTCTTGGGAATTCTGTCCCGCTTGTTACAGGTTTCCTCTCCTGGTCCAATAAGCTATGACAATCACTCTCATTGCAGCAGTGTACCCCAGAGCTGCTGTACTCCACCAGACAGTCTCACTTACGAAGTCACTTGGCTGTCTTGCACTGCGCTTTTTCCTTCTCTAAGGTGGTGCTGATGAAGAGTGTTCAACGCAGTACCTGGCATATGTTAAAATACAGAGCATATTTGTTAGGTTATCAAAATCAGAGAAGTTGGGATTCTCTTAATGAGATTCAGGAATGCAGGGCTGTTGTTCAATTTCCTTTGTGTTCCCAGGAGAGAGCCTAGAGCACAGAAGATATTTGATGAAAAGACGCTGGTTGATGGAACCAAGGGGTGATGACTCAGAAGTGAGCAGATTCAAGGGTCATTGCTTCAGGCTTTTCCATCTCTGAGATATATCCCTAGCTAGCCCTTCAAGTCTTTCCTTAATAACCACTGTATCTTCGTCAGTTTCAAGGCCTGGAAGAAAATGCCACTGACACAAGAGAAACTTAAAAACTCTAACGTGACAAGGTGTGATTTATGCTCTGTGGAAATTGAGGGGAAATGTCAAAAGGCTTTTCAGTACAGAATGGAAGTTGGGAGGAGGAAAAGCTGTTTAGCACATATAAAAAGCAGGGACACTAAGATAGATGAACGAGAGCTGAACTGCCTAAATGTCACTTAGAAGATGAAATGGTCAATGCGGAGAATATGTACCCATGCTAGCTCTCAAGGAACACTGTGACAAAATGAATTGAGGACTGGGCCCTCACTGGGACAGTTTGTAGTCCAGGAAACAGATGACACTAAGCTTAGCAGACATTTATCAAGCTTCCTTATGTATAAATCACACACACACACATCCTTGGAATCTTGTGGGTATGTTCTATCTCATACACACGGAAGAAGTGGCCACTTGCATTTTCAGACAGAGACAAGTGCAGGCCAGAAACTGTACACCCAAGACAGAGTCTGGGGTAAGCCAAGTATGGTCCTTTCTTTTCTTTTCACTCTGGCTGTGTATCTGAGCAAAGCTACTTAGAAAAGGAAGGATTTGGTTTGGCTCAGGGTATGAGGGAATAGAGTGTATCGTTTGAGGTGGGGACGATCCGGTAGGAGGTGGGTGAGGTGGCTGGTTATATGGCATCCACTATCAGGAAACTGGGGGGGGGGGGGGGGTAGGGATGCTCATCAGGCTTTCCCATCTTTTCCCTAGTTCTCAGATTACTCACCCAGGACATGTTTATGGTGGGTTTTTCCTCCACAGTCAAAACTCTCTGCAAACACCCTCTCACATACACACCCAAAGATGAGTCTGCTCATCTTTGATTCCAAATCGAGTCAGGTTGAAGATGAATGTTAAGCATCACACTGGACCAGTGAGGTAGCCAAAGAAACAGTATACACCTTTGCCAGTACCAACCCTGGAGGGTGGGAAACAGCTGCCACGTTCCTGGCTGTTCTGTGTTAAGCAAACTGTTCCATGTGCAGTAGGTGTTCAGCTCAGCAATGCTGAGCTAAGAGATGGAGAGGGAAAGGAGGCAAGGGGAGTGTGAAAGGAAGCAGGAGGGAAATCACTACTCAGTTTTGCCCAAAAGATTCCCCAGTGAACTAGGTACATACCCTGGAAAGGGCAGAGCTGTGCACAACAAAGGATTTGGTTAGCAGTGGGGACAAACCACAGAACAGGGAAAATATTCACCAGTGTGCTGACATCTAGATTATATAAGGAACTCAGAAACATCAATAGAAAAACAGTAATTTATAAATGAACAACAGGGATTTCTTGAAAGAACATATGTAAATGGTTACTGGACACATGGAAAACTATTCAAAATCATTAGTTGTCAAGGAGATGTAAATTAAAACCAAAATAAAAATCAAAAACTAAATCAGAATGACTATTATCAAAAAGACCAAAAATAGCAGGTGCTGGCAAGGGTGTGGAAAAGGGACGCTGTGTATTTTTGATGTGATATCATTTAATAGTTAAAAATAGAATTACTGTGTGATCCGGCAGTCCCACTACTGGGAGACTTTCCAAAGAAATGAAATCAGTATGTCAAAGTGGCATCTGCATGCCTATGTCAGCACTACTCACACTTGCCAAGAGTGAGAACCCCTTCCCATCCATCACCCTATCAAAAGATGGAGAAACTGTGGTCCAGACATAAAAGACAAAACCATTTAGCCATTAGAAGAGTGAGATCCTGTTGTTTAAGGCATAATAGACGGTATTAGGGACCATGACATCAAGTGGAATGGTACCACAGGATCTCTCTCATATCTTGGAACTAAAGCAGTGATCTCACCCAAGCTAAGAATGGAACGGTTCTTGTCAGAGGGTGAGACATGGAACATGGTTGATTTGCAGGTACTAAGTTACCCTTAGATAGGAGCAAAAGCGGGGAGGGTTATAAAACTAGCCAATTAGATGCACTGAATTTGGGGGTTTTCATTTAATTCTTTTTGTTCCCTTGGAATTAGGGAGGTGGCTGATCTCAGCAGGAGTGGGTTTAAAGCATTTAATTCCTGCATTCCTATCAATAACAATTTTAGAGCTTATTCATAAAGCATGTGTATAGCTCTATCTCTATTTTCAAATAATCTGCTAGAGCGTTTCTATGGCTTAGGACTCCTGTCAGGTGTGTCTAATCATTGTTTGACCTTCTCACTGACAAAGAATCCTGTGAGTTGGGTAAATAACATCTCTGTGTTTTCTTGAAATACACAGAATTTTCTTTGGGGTTGTGTGTGTTGGTATATTTTCATCTCAGTGCTTTTTAGATGGATTTGGGTAATTGTTTCAATATAATCTGACAATATGGTCTGTAAATCCAATTATTTACAGATATCCAATATCTGGTAGCATACATGTGCACACACATACACACATACACACACACACACACACTGCAGAAAAGAAACTTGGCAGCAGCTCTGGTCCTAACTCTGCCTCCATCTGTGGCACCCTTCATGTATTAGCATAAGACCTGAAAGTCAGTCCACTTACTAAATATTAACAAGGCTTAATGTCTTTTTTTCCTTAGGCAAAGTAGAAATTTCAGTGTTACCACCCCATACTTCCCAGTAAATCAGTTTGGAATCCATATTTGTGGTGAGGTATTGATCTGTGTACCACCTTAGACTTCCCAGTAGATCAGTTTGGAGTCTGTTAGGTCTAGGATGTGTGGAATAACAGCACTTCTCAGTCTGTGCCCTCTCTCTAATAGCCCCTATGTGTTATATCCCTCAGACGGCTGAAGAGAAGAAGCGATCTGGCCACAGTGACAGTAATGGCTTCGCAGGTCACATCAATCTCCCAGACCTTGTGCAGCAGAGCCATTCACCAGCTGGGACTCCCACTGAGGGACTAGGCCGTGTCTCCACTCATTCCCAGGAGATGGACTCTGGGGCTGAAGTAGGTGCCCGGTAGTAGTCATGACAGTTCTGTTCTCCTCCATGGGGCTCTACACGTTGATGACCTAAACACTCAGGCTTTGACACACTCTCTGAACCATGTTCAGTTGGTTTCTGCTCTATGGCTGCTTATGCCAATATTTAGAGAAATCATAGACTCAACAACAAGTTCTCACTTAGTGTCTGGCCCGATTCCTGTGCTATGGATAGGACTTGAGAATGGTAAAAACCAGAGAGGTTAGATGACTGGTCCAGGGCACACAGCTAGTGTACCACAGTGCTTGAGCCAGAACGTGGACCACCTGTGTCATAAACCCATGGGAGAAAAGACAGAGCAAGGAAACTTCCAGGCCAACAGTTGTGACTCATATTTGCATTGATTTATTCAACTTAAGCGTGACTTGAAGAAAGTGAAGTTGAAATGTTTTGTTTCTGAATGATAGGTTCCTGGTGTTTAATGGATAAGAGATTGGTTCTTTCCCCAAGTTGTACCATGTTAATGAAATAAGATGTCTTTCCCATGTGGAAGCAGACCTGGGAGAGTCTGCAGGAACACATCCAGTTCTTAGACATTATTGGATGAATTCAAGGCTATGTCATGGTAGTCCTGAGACTAACACACAAGGCCTTCAATATTTTTATAGAACATGTATATGGTTGTGTTTAACATTACCCACACACTGAATTTCTGTGAGGCTCATGCTCTTAAGATGCCCAAGGGCAAGAAAGAACCCATGAGCATCTTGAAAAGCTCAGCATCCTGTTGTAGCTTTATGCAGTGTGAGCAGATGTTTTCACCCAAAGTCCTCTATCAGTACCAAGGAGGGCCCCTGCAGAACTTTGGTTCAAATGCTGCTGTTATCCCAGCTGTAAGAGGTGATGTTTTACCATCTCCTTCCTGGACTTTTAAGGATGAAAGAGAAAACATGTAAACGTACTGGTTTGGGGAAGAACTACCTGGGAAGGAGGAAAGGAATTTGATACCAAAGGGTAAAGGGAAAATCTTGAAGGGAATTGAACTGGATCTTTGTGAGTTAGGAAAACAAATTGGATATTTTCAAGTTTGTCCCCATATGATTAGAGCTTAAGAATGTATGTGAGTGTGTGTGCGCCAAACACACACACACACACACACACACACAAGATGGGTACTGTAGAAGGGAAGAAACTAACAGAAAAATGGGCAAAGAGTTATAGCACTTCTTTTGACAAAATTCAATCACATTATGACACCAAATGCTAATATTGAATATATTTTCCCTCATCTAGTTCTGACGTCATGCCTTTCTGGTATGGTCTAAGCCCTGGGGACTTATTTAAAGTAAACCCTCCAAGTATATTGCATATAAACTAGTGACTGTACCAAGTCCCCCCATAAAGCATGTGACATAAGCATCTTAAGCTAGTGAGGGAAGGAAACATCAATCCCCAGATAAATGATCTCTGATTAAAGAAGTTAACGCTGTTAGGGCTGATTCAAGTCCACATGTATCATCAGGCCAGAATGGAAGGGCCCAAAGGCTACCTTCCATGAAGGGATCTCTTGAACTGACTGTTCTTGGGATGGAGTATTGCTGTGGCAGCATGCCCTAGATTTTGATTTTCTTAATATTATTTGATCAATGCATGATGACTTGACTTAAAAGTAGAAAGAAATAAGTTCTGTGGGCATAATGGCCAATAACATTGGTACAGATATCAAGGTGCCATCTGCCATCCAAAATATAATTTTCTTCCTGAAGCACCCATAGTCTGATCACTAATGGAGTCCTATGCACACACACAGTGTCAGGAGAGTCCCAGAACTGGGAAGAGACTGGACAGAGGCCTAGAGACTCGTGGCTTCTAGGGAGTGGGAACGGAACAGCAGAGGGGTCTGTAGTCACTGTCACAACTGGGGAAAACAAGGTCAGCACTACCTGTCCCTACAGTGCTGACTTCTCCTTCTTGCTTTTTGATCAGTATGGTATGGGGAGCAGCACCAAAGCCTCCTTCACCCCTTCGTGGACCCTCGTGTGTACCAGACATCACCCACTGATGAAGATGAAGAGGATGACGAGTCAGCAGCTGCTGGTAAGCAAGCTGGCCCTGGTGTTTTAGGGACAGGCATCCTTTCTGGTACAGCCCAGTGATAAACCTATCAAGTCAGAGGGTACACCATTTACAGTGTACACCCTCCCTATCTTGAGATAAAGATATATTTAAATTTATTACTTTGTGGAATTCCTAAAGAAAATTACTTTCCTTCTCCCCTTTCCCACTCCTGACTTTTTTTCTATCATGTTTCTGGAAGAAACCCAGAGGTACCCCAGGACACTAGGAAAAGCCACCCCACAGCGATCTCGAGACTTACTGCATTTTTCTCAAAAACAGTTTCTGGGTATACTGCTATGCTCAAAGTAATGTGATGCTGAACTCTCCATGAATGCTTGTTGAGCTGTGTTGAGCCCCAGGAGTGTGCTTCCGTTGCAGGTCTGGCTCACTAAGATGATGGCCTTGCTCCTTTGCCTTCTGCAACTTACTAATCTTTAAAGTTAGCTTATATGGAATCTCAAAAAGGAACCATTCCTTGCTTGTAATTCCAGCAATGGCATATATGTATCTGTGAGATATATAAGTTTCTATACCATTCAAAGAAGTGTCTGTAAGCCTGTTTTGCTAATGAACAAAATACTGCTTCTGCATATGACATGCGTTGTCCTACGGAAGAATATAAACTAGGTTGGTTCATAGTTCCCATGCCTTTGCTATGACACACCCCAAGCCAAACTCCTCCTTCATACTTCCACTGGCTGCCTGTTAAGATGCTATTGACCTCTCCATTCTTTCTCTTGAAGCCCTGTTTACTAGCGAACTTCTTAGGCAAGAACAGGCCAAACTCAATGAAGCAAGGAAAATTTCAGTGGTAAACGTGAACCCAACAAACATTCGCCCTCATAGTGACACACCGGAAATCAGAAAATACAAGAAACGCTTCAATTCAGAAATACTCTGTGCAGCTCTGTGGGGTACGTTGGTAGCTTTTTATGTTTGTTTTGTTTTGCTCTTCCACTCATTAGTCAGTTTACCTTTGAGTATTAGACGCCTTTGACTCTTATCATCAGAACACACTAGGAAAATCGTAGCTGTTAGGGAACTGATGGTGGACTGACTTAAGGAGTGAACAAACGTAGATTATATGTAGAAAGACCTGCTGTCCAAGATGGAATGGAGAGTGATGGGCAAAGCATTATCAACACAGAGCTAGTCAGCACTTGATACACAGCCACTCTATGTGAAGCACTGCCCAGGGTACCCCAAATTCTATCTGTGACTCCTGAAGTATCCTGCAGGGAGTCTAATCCCATTACCTTAGTTTTACAGTTGAAAAACAAGCCTAGCATAGTTTAGTGACTTGGCCAAGCCTGCACCATCGGCAGTAACTGGGTAAAACTTGAACAGCAAAGCATGAGGCTTCCTTTTCTGTTGAAAGCATCAGTGGCGTTTTCAACAAGTAGATCTACAGATATTAGCTGGGTTAAAACTCACTATAGGCATGGGGAGATTTTTATCAAAGTCTTGGCCTCTATTACTAACAGCATCTTAAGAAGATCAGGATGGGGGGAGGGTTTCCGCCTGAACCCTTTCATTACCAGGCTTGGATTGGGCATCATGGTTTTATAAGGCTAAGGCATTTCCCATGTCAGCAGGAAAGAATATTGAACCCTGGGCATTATCTCATGTGAGGCATAATGGCTCTTTAGAGAACAACAGAACTACATTAAATGTGGTAGCAGACAGTCATATTTTCAGAAGATAGAAATGTACCAAAGGATGTTCAAGCTCTACTGCACAGTTAATCCTCCTTGTAGGTGCGTTTTAGTAAGTGGATGACTAAGCTGTTTAGCTATGGAATTTTAGAGTTACATTCATCTAGATGGAATGGTATATCTGCCAGCTTTAGGATAAGGAATACTGCTTACAAATGTGCTAGAATTTGGGTAATTGAGAACTCTTTAAAAATCAATAGTCCTATGACTCAGCTTCTCATGAACTGGCTTATCATTTCCCTGACCAAAAAAGCAGACCCATCAGTGTGTGCTCGAGGAGGAGCAAGGGAATGCTGAGAGAGTGTGGAAGTGGAATCTTTTGTGTTTTGAAGGTAGATAGGTTAGCTGCCTCAGAAATCACTGGACGAATAGGTGGGTACTGGGGTGGGAGGGTGCTCTAGGAAGAAAGAAGTTTGGTATATAGGGAGCACAAGGAAGAGGAGACCCTCCTTAAACAGGGAAATGAACACATTTGCCTACTTGCACATCTCTGCCTAAGGCTCCTCTTGACAAGTACTCTCTGAGCTAAGTAGTAAATGTATAGGTGAGATGTCTTGCTGCCTCCACTTTATAAAATGAAACTGTAGTTCTGTTACCAGAGGAACAGCGATGTAGCGCATTAGCTGTACCTTCCACCTCTAAACTGTCTATACCCTAGCAGCTACCTGCCCATTTGTTTATATGAGCATGAAACCATTCTCTGGGTGGCATAGGGTTAAGGCCCATAAAAGGTCAGTCCTTGAGTGCTTCTTGAATTTGCAGGTGTAAACCTTCTTGTGGGGACTGAAAATGGCCTGATGCTTTTGGACAGAAGTGGCCAAGGCAAAGTCTACAATCTAATCAACCGGAGACGATTTCAGCAGATGGATGTGCTAGAAGGACTAAATGTTCTTGTCACGATATCAGGTGTGTTACTAAGCTGACCTGACCTGCAGGTGTGCCCAGGTGGGAAGGTGACATCCTGGTCTCTGAAGAAGCCCTGCCTAGCCAACCGCAGGAGATTTACCACACTGTAGCTGGGGGGAGATCACCCACACATACTGCAATGCTGGGGGTTCTGGCCTCCCAGGAAGATTTACCTATGCTTCAAACCTGCGTGAGACAGACCTGCATCATAAAAACTATGCATTTTGGCCTTTACCTCCCTTAGAACTCAGCATGAATCTTCTTAAACTGTCTGGGCTACAATTACTACCATATTCTCATACGGAGTATATCAAAATCTAGGCTTCTAGGAGGGGAATTTGCAAGCAAGCATTTCTTTAGTCTTTTTTCTCAAAACATCTGCTTATAATTCACTAATGTTTTAAGACAGACCATTGTAGTACTGGGTAGCCAATTCTACAAAGAGGAGGATGGAGTGGTGGTATCCTTACCAGTATATCTTTACAGTATCGATAGTTTTTTAAAATGAGAAAAAGGCTTTGTTAGATAACAAGTAAGCCTCATTTCTAGCAAGTGAAAAATATTAAGTGGAGCCTATGCTAATTGATAAGAAGGTGTTTTTTCTTCCCGATGTTGTTTGACCAAATCACCCTCTTCCCTTTTTACCTTATCAACTATGAAATCACCAGTACTCCTTATGTGTTAGAACCACCCAGAAGATATGAAAACCCAAGCTGTCCCTAAACCAGCGTCAGAATCTCTGGGATAAGGTGCAAACATTCAGCATTGATAGCTCTGGCACATTCCCATCATGCAATCTAATTTATGAGCTCTATTCATCCTTTTTATGTGAAGAGACGCCACAAGGCTTATGGGTTGAATCTTGAAGATGAAAGTCTAACTCACATAGTGTGCTTGTGGTTTGAGAAAAATGCAGTTTTTTGTCCCATAATCCCCATCTGTGTTCTATCTCTCTACCGACTGTTTGGTCATTGCAAATAAAGGTTAACCAAGTAAATTGTTCTTGTACTATAATTTTGCATTGAGTTTTGAATGGCCTTTGTTTCTGGCTATTTGCTTTCTTGGTTACTACACTCTTAAATCAAAACTGAAACCATACATCTGTCCTCTATCCAAAGTGGAAACACTATGAGAAAGTTCAAGTTCAAGCTAGTGACCGTCTTCTTCCTTCAGAGTATAACTATTTCCTCTTATCATGGAGCATAAAGGGAGAAAAGAGATAATAAAATAAAAAGTAAAATTCTGGAACAGCTCAGTTCCTACTGGCACTGGAAAGATGGCGCACAGCCCCACTCACTGTGGCTATCCTAAGTACCTGAGCTCCAGGCTTCTGCTGACAATGAATGAGCAGCAGCTGTGCCGAACTTCCCAGGGTTTTAGTCTCATCGCACTCTGCTGTCAAGCCAGTGAAGGATGCTCTCATGAATTCCCATCCTCTAGTACATATCCCATCTGTAGAACATAAAACCTCTTTCAAGGCGAGGGAAAATATCTGAGAAATAAAATCCACAAGCCTAAATTTCTCATTAAGAAAGAGCCACAGAAGTATGTGTTTTCCCTGTGGTACTCAGATAATCCAATGGAGTGGATTTGTTTTGCTTTCCATAAAGTCTTCCATGCCATCGACCTGGTGTTTTATCATCCTGGGAATGCTTTGAATCTCTTTACCAAAGGGAACTTTTAACCTTTTTTGAATTCTGAGTCCTTTTATTTTCTTCTTTGATGTTTTTATTTAATATTCTTTTTTATTACCTCAGCACCATAACTTTGTCTAATATCATCCCCTAAACTCAAATAGCTTTACTGAATTTGTTTCTCTGTCTTCTGTTCCGTTCCTTTGTCTTACCAGTTAAATGTATAAAACTGGTAAAAACTGTCTTTGATGTAACAGGGGAGGCAAAGAGAGGGGAGCAAAAGTGAGAGGAGGAGACACACATAAGTAGGCTAAAATGCCCACTTGCTAACACTTCAACACAATTGGGTCTAGAATGTTCTGGAACTCTGTTGTAGAGTTCAGGAGGCTAGTTTGTGCAAATAAGAAATCACTTAAAGGTAAAAAGTACAATTTGTGGATTTGGGTGAAAATACTAGGGTCTGTCTTTACAAGTCCTGACTGAAATAACAGTGGGGAAGAGCTAAGAGCCCTGGCTGGCTAGTCTGCCCTCACAGACACACAGATGCCAGCAGGAGTCCAGAGTAGGTGAGGGAAAAAGAGAGAAGGCTATCACAGAAAGTAAACTTAAAACTCTCTTATTTCCACAGGAAAGAAGAATAAGCTCCGTGTGTACTATCTCTCATGGTTAAGAAACAGAATCCTGCACAATGACCCAGAAGTGGAAAAGAAGCAGGGCTGGATCACCGTTGGTGACTTAGAAGGCTGCATCCATTACAAAGTTGGTGAGTCTAAACTCAGCAGAGTTCCACCCATACTCAGTCCCAGTGGTTTGGTTAAATTTATTTAATGTTGGCTCTTGATGGTATATGTGTCACCAGTTTAACATATTGCTGGATCCTAAAGTATACTTGAATTACTCCCCCAAAAGTCAGATTGATAAAACTCAAAGAATGCACATAAAATAAAATGCTAGGTTCCGGTTTGAATATTCATATGTACTTCTCCAAAAGTCCCCCAAATAACAATTAAAAAATTCAGTAAACCCCTAAGATTGAACAGATCAAGAGAAGAGGAGCCAGCAACTAGGAGATGGCCATAAAACTGAAGAAGAGTTGCTGTGTGACTAGGGTAAGACAGAGATGCTGAATTCTTAATCTACAGGGAGGAATATTATCAATATTATACACCCATCTCTCAGAGCCCATTAAGACCAGAAGCCCAGGGAAGACCACAGGACAGAGGTACATGGCAGAGCTGAAACTAGCATTGCTGAAAAGCAGAGAGTTGAAAGTCCTCTAGAGCCAACCCTGCACCCCACAAACACACAAACACACACACACATACCACAACACACACACACACAGGCAGGCCACTGTCCTGCAAAAGAAAGAGGAAGAGTGTGCAGAGCCCTTGGTGAAGGTACACACCTGCACCTGCACACACCCTGGCAAGCCTCCCCGCACAGGTCCCAGAATGCTGGCATGGTGCTTCTATGCTCAAGAAAGGAGTTTGAAAAGTTTGTCTTTGGGAAAACTACATGTACAGATGGTACCATTTAGAGTCAAGGTGGGGAGAAAGTTCCCCACCTTTCTTCTCTCATGTGACTGCTGTCACTTGATGAGCCCACTTCTACCAGAGAATAGATAGGTAGCAAGAAGCAGGAACAAATAAGAAGTAAAGATATCAGAAGATGAGGCATGGGAGAAAATTCAGGGAGGAGAAAAGAAAGGAAGAAACTATATTTTGCAGATAATTGGGGGGGGGAGTATTTCTATAAAGGAAAAATAGGAGTATTTTTAAAGATGTAATAGGATTGGGGAGGTCAGTGAAGATGAAAAAATTAGCAGGAATAAAAATAATATAACCACTTAAAAATGAGAATGAAGAACTTATCCATGAAGTAGAACTAAGACAAACAGGGATCTGCCTTGACCTGCACAGCATTAGGGATGACCTGACTGGGGTGACAGGGAATTGAGTAAAGGCACATACAAAAGCTGGGATCCTATGTGCATGTGCTATGCACTGTGCGTTGTGCACTCTGGTGGAGATACACTAGTATCCAGGAAACTCCACGTGTTCACTATATATGTCTGAGTCTCAGTGTAGGGAGCAGGTTTATTATCTACAACTAAAGAGGAGACAGAGCTAGTGTGTCCAGACTAACAAGGAGGCAGCTTTCTCTACAGGTCTTTGTAGGGGAACAGTCTCAGGCTATAAACATCCCAGAAAAGGGAGCAGTCATCACTTTCTGTACACACTGTCAACATCGACAAATGGTTCAGAGGAAGGCTTTGCAATTTCCCCGAGCCTGACCTGAGGAAGACTTTGCTACTCTCATGAGTCTGAAACACTGGGGCCACTGACATGCCTAGTCCTATGTGAAGAGTACATAGTCATGCAGGACTTCATCCACTCCCTATAGAGGCTGAAAAGCTCTCTCCCTTCTGGCCTACACACATGCACCTGTGCACGCGTGCATGCGTGCAAAACACACACACACACTCACACATACACATAAACACACATGCATGTGTGCACAACAACAGTAAAAATAAATAAATCATTTTTAAAAGAGAAGAAAAATATAATGAAATAAAAAAAATCAACCCAAGAGGTTCAAAATATGAGCTTCAGTAAAAGAGAAAAAAATAATAGAGATGGAAGAATAAAGAACACCTTCTAGATGAGAGGCCTTGACAACCAGATTACAATGA
The DNA here is from genome assembly GCA_021653895.1 of Mastomys natalensis. Taxonomy (NCBI): domain Eukaryota; kingdom Metazoa; phylum Chordata; class Mammalia; order Rodentia; family Muridae; genus Mastomys; species Mastomys natalensis. Next base: position 99,753 of record JAJTUV010000042.1, on the reverse strand, counting down.
TTCTGAGAAGCCATTATAGTTACTCAGAAAGAAAGCTCACAGTGAGCTGTACCAATATGGCATTTATATAGAAGAAATGAGAGAGTCTTAAAATCCTCAGGTTATTAGCAATGAAGAACATGTGTAAAATAGAGTATCCTGGGACTTGTCGAAAACAAATAGAGCCAACAAGGCTTCAAATTCCAAAGCAAATTTATTTTTAGCTAGAGGCTTGAGATGTAGCTTCCTAGGTAGAGTGCTTGCCTTGTATACACAAATCCTGAATTCAGTCCTAGCAGGACACACTGGGTATGATAGTGCAATCCCAGCACTTCAGAAGTAGAAGTAGGAAGATCAGAAGTTCAAGATCTTTACAATACAGGAGACATTATCATAAAAAATATTTTAAACGTGTGTGTGTGTGTATATGTGTTTATGTGTGTTATGTGTGTGTATGTATGTGTGTGTATATGTGTATGTTGTAGTGTGTTGTTATGTGTATGTTGTATATGTGTATTATTATTATATGTGTGTTGTTTTGTATGTATGTATATGTGATGTGTGTGTAAACTGAGACAAGGCTGTAGCAGAGATTTATTATCAGGAATTGATTCTCATAACTTTGGAAACTAAGAAGTATCCCCCCAAAAATGTTTCAGTTGGGAACTTGGAGGCCAAGAAGAGCCAATTGTGATTTAATTCAAGTCCAAAAGTCTAGGGACCCAGTGAATTGGTGGTCGGGTTCCAGTCAGACCCAACAAACTCAACACCCCAGAAGTGCCGGTCCAGACTGAGTTTGGAGACAGAAATTCCTCACCTGGGACAAGAGGGGTTTTGCCTTCTTATTCTATTCAGATCTTCAAGTTATTGGCTGAAGCACACTACACTCTGCTTTACCCAGGCCTCTAATTTAAATATTATTCTCATCAGGAAATCATAGAAACACGTAGAATAAAGTTTGGTCAAATATTTGATTTTACTTATCCCAGCCAAATTAACATATAAAATTAAACATCATGCTATCGAAATTATATGTCAGTGTGAAGACATTTATGGGCAGGCCCTAACTCCAGAACATTCCAGTTCATGCACCGTCTCTGAGAAACCTACTGAGGATGTGTCCCACTAAAATAAAAAACAAAACTTAGTGATTCTGAAAAAAGTTAGAGGAAATGCCCAGAATGGCACCCAAAGGAACATGAGGAGACCATTTTACTACAGGCCCACCAAGCAAGATAGTGCAGAGCGCCAGAGGTTTACCACCACAAGAAAACACAATGGCATCCATAGATGACGGCTGTTCAACCATGTGGAAAGACACTTCCCTAGCAGAAACTTCACATCTGCTTAGATACATAGAAAGAAAGGAAGTGAGACAAAATGAGGAAGAGTTAGAAAGAAAACCTCCTCATGGTGCCCTACGTGCCACAGGTGTGAGCAGAAATTATCTGAACTCTTCAGATGCGCTAACCCAAGCTTTGAAATGAGGACATTCAGGGCATGAGGTAAGAAGTAGTGTATATGTGTGAGCTCTATGCAACAGCTGCGTGGAAGAGGAAATGGTTTTAAAAATTGATTGTTTTCATGCTCTGAAACCAGTAGATAATGTGGCTTTTGAGAATATTTGCCTATAAAACTTGTCGATTGCAACCTGAGATAAATAAGGAAATTTCTGTGGATTCATGAGATGTACACAAGACTTAAGCTTGTTTTTTTAACTGAGAAATAACAGCAAAGGCATGGCAGAGAGGCTTTCAACATTGTTTCAAAGGTTGCCCTTATGTAGTGTCAAGAAGGCACTATACGGGTTTGAAACTGTAACCTATAGAGTTGGTCCCGCCACAGGTGTTATGTGATGGTGACTAAAAGCAGAAACAGCAATGGGGGGAGGTACTATAAAAGAACTCAGAAAGCAAAACCAAGTTATTCATATTGTCCGCCTTGGAACCTAATGTCTTATCTTTTGACAACTAGAGACGGCCTTGTTCTAGAATATTCTCCATCCCTTTCCTCTGCATTCATCCCAAGTCACTAAGTTTAGACATCTTGACATTAGGAAACAGTGATAAATGACTAGAAGATTCAAGCCAGAAAACTGCACCTCCACTCATAAATGATGAGTCCTTTGTGGTTTGTGTCCTAAGAGGCTTTCTAATATTTATAACACAATGGGCTTACTTATATGCACTTATTTAGAAACATAAAGAGAGAAGAGAGCTATAGACAAGTTTCACAAACACATGGTGCCTGTTAAATGCATCACCACAGCCCTAGTCTGTCCGTACTGCATCCCACAGAGAGTACAGTGCCAGGCACTGAAACCAGCTAAGCAGTGTTTGACCAAGGGAAGGGGCGTTGAACGGGCACAGTACTATTCACAAGCAGACCACATGGTGGAGTATGTTTCCATAGCAATCCCGTGACATTGCTGCTTTTGTTTGGGAATCAGAACTATTTGGTCCTTTCTTGTCATATTCTGAAACTGCAGTTTTCTCTTAACTTAGTCTGATTGTGTGGCAAAGTACCAGCCACAGCCCACACCATCCCCACCAGGCAGCAGACAGCTTCAGGTCCACGTGCGCTGCTCTCTTGAAGAGCGGGTTTCTTCTGGAAGATTCATGCTTGTTTGCAGAAAGAAGCAGGGCACTTCAAGTGTGACTGTGGAAAACAATTACAATTGCTTCTAAAGATGGCTCTGACAACACTGTTAGAATTTCCTTTACATAGAAATATTTTTCTATTATTATTTGGCATTTATTAGCCCAAATATTTTAGTGATCAGATTTTGTCACATAAACTAGGACTATGCAATTATAAAGCCATTAAACTAATTACAGGAGATAGTAACATTTCTGAATGTTATGTCTGGCATGTACCTGCAAAATGTTTTTAAAATGTCTGCATCTTGTTTACCCTACACATCTCCCATCAGCCTTCCAAACATTTGGTCCTTCTGATCGAGGCTGTCTCATTTCATTGCCTTGACATGCACATGCTGATCAATAACACAGAGCTACAAAATAAAGTATAACCTCAGAGCAATAGTTGATCAATATTTACCAGAAATTTGAGGCCATCTTAAGTATCAGAAACATTTTTACTTCAGTTATTCAGAAAACTACAGCTTCTTGCTTTTGGGATTCCAGCCAAGATAATAATGGTAACTTGTAATGTCTATAACTAGTCCTATGTGCTCAAATTCCAGTGAAATTTCAAAAATAGAAGACAAGAATGACAATATCTGCTAATAACTTTGTAAAAGAAATTGAATAATATATTGAGCAAAGTTCATCTTATATAAACAATAAAATAGGCATTAACGGAAAAGCAAGTGGTTTATCTAAAATTCATGTAAAATACTTCTTTTGTCCTATATATACTTACCTAACTTTTCTTTTGAAGATGTGTTAATCTTTGTGAATCTTTTCTGTATCTTAGGTAAGGTCAGAGAATGGATTCATAAAGAAGCCATGTTGGCTGGGATGTAGCTCAGTGGCAGAGTGTTTAACATGAGGGATTGGGTTTAGTCCCTAGCATTGAAAAAAAAAGGAAGAAAGAGTTCACACTATAAAAATTTATAAAGGAGGCAACTAGAAACCAAGTGTTTCATCTAACCATATGAAAATCTATCCTACCTAGCTTTCTTATGATATAGGATATTTTTGTACAGATATTTTATACAGAAAATGACTAGCATATGTATCATTTGTTTGCAGAATTAGACTCTTCCTTTAATAGTGGAAAGTCTAGAAGCCTTTAAAGAATTCTGTATTCCTTCAAAGTCATCACTGTAAAGTCTGTATGTTACCAGAAGCGCATAGTCTACAGTAACTAAGTCCTCAGATGACAAATGTGTCATTTATTCTCTTGGTAAGCACTTATTGAGTGCTATTTTATGTGATGGAATAATGAATTAGTCACGTAGTCATTTCACCAAGCGAAGACACATAATATTCTATTTTCATACACAGTGAAAATATTTGTCAAAGTATGTGAAGCCCTTAAAAATAAGCCATTGTCAGAACCAGGGCTCCTATCATTAAATCGTTCATTAGATATAGAAATAATTATTTCATGTAATCATAATTAAAATGTGAATAATAAGCAGATAATAATACACAATAAGCTTATGTCTCCACAAGTTTGTTAATTGTTCTAGCATCATGCCATACCTCCACTCAAGTAAGCATCTAATATAAGAAGATGGTATAGGTCCTTATCAGAGTGAATATCCATATCTAAACTGAAGTAGACCCATTTTTAGATGAAAAATCCTTTAACATAAACCTAAAAACTTCTAGTATTCTGCTAACCAGGTACACTAAATCAAGTTAAGTTTGTGTGCAAAAACAAAACAAAAAAGCAAAAAATAAAAACTAAAGAACAATAGTAATCTACCCTCAACTGTGAATACCTATAGACAGGCACCTACATTCATTAATATCATTAATACAAAAAATCTTGGATAAATTGACATGGTTTCTAAATCTTACTCTTCTTTCTATTTTAGTTAAATATGAGAGGATCAAGTTCTTGGTGATTGCCTTAAAAAATGCAGTAGAGATATATGCGTGGGCCCCTAAACCTTACCATAAGTTCATGGCATTTAAGGTAAGTTTGGTGTTGCGTTTTTAATTCTCAGTTTTTGCCAGGGTTCTGTTTTCCACAAAAGCCAATATCAGTTTTATTATATAGAAAAACTGTTTAAAAAACAGTTCTTAAATTTATTATCTCAAAAGACTGAAGTATTAAAAATGCCACCCAGCTGATCACATTAAAATCTGATGTCCTCTTCCACTGGAGGTCTAACAACTGTTGACTTCAAGAGGAATTTGCTGTGAAATGGGTATCAGGAAAAGTGCCTACACAACATTTACACAATAACTTCTGTTGTAAAGCCACTGAAAGTCAAGTATTGTCTGATCTGTGAACGGCACTGGCGTCCAGATCATCATTAACATTTTGGAATACACTCTAAGGCTCAGTGGATATTTGTTTGCCCTATTGCAGGAAGCCATCTGTGAATTAAATGCTGAAGGCAGTCTCTCATGGAAAAGACCTCATTCCTCTGAATTTCCATCCTGATTGCCTTTGTGTTTGTTTACCTCCCCTTGGTCTGTACGCATCACAGATAGGCTGGCTACTCATAGGTCTGGCGAGAGTGGGATGGCAATGTGCTTTGTTCCATTGACCCCATATTCTAAAAAGTGAGTCCCAACTGCCAGAAAAACAAACAAACAAAAAAATTACTTTGAATCACACCAGTGCATTCAGAATCACATAGCCTAGCCTTATCTACTGTGAATTTTGTCTCCCATTTTCTCTTTTCTATTTTTCACTTGCTTTCCCTACCTTTGTGACTATAACTGACTTTTGGATCTTTATTCATCCATGACACCTGCGCTATGTAAAAGCCAAATCTGCCATGGGATTTTGTCAGCACTCTTAGAGAATGAACCACTCCACTGCCATCTTGTTCTTTTAGTTCAGATGGCCCATTGGGGCGTGCTCTAGACGACAGACTCATCAACAGAAATGGGCTGACTCTCCTCCACAAGCCCACTTTACTGAAAGACATTTTTGATTACATTATGTTTATAATGGCAATGAAAAGCTGACTCCCAAAGCTAATCTGGGGCTACTTTGCTGCCAAAATCTCTCTCCAGAAAAGCTTTTCAATCAAGATCCCCTTTCCCATCCTGACATCGGCCCACTGGGTCCTAGACAAAGCCCATGAGACAATAGCAACAACAAGATGTTCCCCTCACCAGATAAGATCCTACCTGGAAGAGAAAGCACAGAGGCAAGGGCTTGAGTAGGAAAGACTGGCATAGACCAGAGGTGGAACTATCCCCTAAGACAAGGACAAAAGGCATTAACTTTCTGTGCTGTGACAATGACGATAAGAGATAGGGAGAGAGCAGTGTTTAATGGCAGCTGTGGTTTCTTGAGTCTTCTCCTAGAGCCCAGGAGCTGATAAAAGTACAGAATCATAACAAAGGTAGACAGGCAGGGACACTGTATAGCTATGGAGCTTAGGCCCTGAGTCCAATCAAACAGAGGTGTGGCAAACTTGGCCAGAGCTCTCTTCTTTTCCTTTCCAGTTAAATCTTGGGAGACAAGGACTAATATTTACAATCCATGAGTAGCATGATGTGACTTCCACATTTTCTTTTCTTATTGCCCAAAATACTATCCCTCAAAATACTCTATGAAGTTTAGAGAAATTGACAATCATGGAATGAAAACCATAACCAGCGTACTCCCATTAATCACCAATAGATTTAACACAGCACTGCTCCTAATCTGTTTGGGAAGGTAGCAACCGTAGCTGAGCATGGTTACCACATCAGAGAGAGGGGGCCATAGAAATCACTGCACACTCTCTAGAGAACAAAGACCAGAAATACACAGGGAAGAGCAGCCGCATCCAGAACCCAAGCTTTTAACACATGATTTTGACACTGTTGAAATTGACTACTGTAAACTGTCTTTACTGTGAAAGATAAGAAAAGGAAATTGGAGAACAGAAAATAAGCAATACAGCTTTCCAGAAGGTCAGACCTGAAGAGATCTAAACCTGAAAGTGACCTTTTCCTAGCTTTTCAACTGAAGACAGCTATTTCCTTCAGACAGTGGCCAAGTGAAACTCTTAGAAATAAGACAACCTCTTTAAATGGTTTGGATACTAATTAAGTGATTTTTAAAGTCTTTTGCAGATCTTCAACATAAGCCTCTGCTCGTTGACCTCACAGTAGAAGAAGGTCAAAGGTTAAAGGTCATTTTTGGCTCACACACTGGTTTCCATGTAATTGATGTTGATTCTGGAAACTCCTACGATATCTATATACCATCCCATGTAAGTTTGAGAAATCTACTGTCTCCTGGCCCTTGCATGACAGCCTGTGTGTACAAGAGATTTGGTTGGGCCTATTTCTATTTAAAATCACGCTAATCTGTAAAGTTGCTAAACTTTGGGTATCTCTGAATAGACAGAATGTTCTTAAAGTGTCATTGCTCCCTCAAGCTAAGTAGCACAAAATGAAATTATTTTGAAGATATTATTTTGTCTTTTTTGGGCTTCATATGCATATGTTATACCATTAGCTGAGTTCCTGCTTCAGTTTTTAAAAGAAGTTTGATTTATTCTGTGCTAGAGAAATACAATAGTCAGACATAGATTCTTGGAGAAAATCTCTTTTCTGCTATAGTAGACATGCTGAGTAACTTCTTCAACCCTTAGCTTTCCAAGGTGTAAGATGAGACTTTAAATAACCATCATTTAATTAGCTCAGGACTCAACATATCCAACTTCTTCTTGTTACCAATATGATACCCAGTTTACTATGCTGACACATTGCATAAAACATTAGCTTTAAAGGAAATGCCACATGGATCTACATATGACAGCTAGTAAGTTATGTTTTACGAATAATCCCAAGGCTTAAAAAACTCTCAGGATATTCTGAAGCTGATCCATGACTGATTGGCATTTTGAGACATTAAAAGAAGCCCAGTGCTTATGCATGCTGTTTGGATGCATTTACACACATGCAGTTGTCATCCACGCTACATTTTACAGCTTTTTACTTGAATGTCTACATCATAGTGGAGAAGCTGGGTCACCACTGATTGTCTTTAAACCCCCAAGGCCCTATCTGTCAATCACATGTTAGAATGATGTGACATTGTCAACCAGGTGGAGGAGTAGCACCCCCCCTTTTCATAGAACCAGTCAACCTATGCTGATTTTAGCAGTGTGACTAGTGGGAAGGTAGTTCTCTATTTCCTTTCCCTAATGAAATCATTCTGGTATTGGAGCTCCTAGGTGAATTTTCTGGGTTATATATGCATGACCCTCTTGTGGGCACCCACCAATCTCACTGTATATGGAAGCAGTCTTTCTAGTGGGAACCCAGGAATTTCAGTCTTAAAAAAATATTCTCAGAGTCTGTTTCTACCACCAAATACTTGTGTAGCTTTCATCAAGTTCTAGAACCCTGAGATGTAGTTCCCTCATCTGCAAGAAAGCTTTCTATGATGAACTTTTCTAAGGACTAGAAATGATGTATACACACTGTCCAAAGTTTGACACACTAGGTACTCCATACACCCAATGTCACTGTCCTTAAGAACCATTGGATTCATGATCAAGTAACTGTGTTTGTGTTTACCTGGTGCGTTTGACGAGAACAGAGATTAAATTAAGGTAGATTTCAGTTTCTACAGTGAAAGTGAAAATTACAAATTTCATTTGTGATTTTTAAAGATAAAAGTCATGAGGTTGTCTTGGTGTTTTCTTTTGTTTTGTGTGGTTTGTTGAGACGGGGTTTCTCTGTGTAATAGAACCCTGGTTGTCCTGGACTCTATCTGTAGACCAAGCTGGCCTCCAACTCACAGAGATCTGCCTGCCTCTGCCTCCTGGGTGCTGGGATTAAAGGTGTGTACCACCACTCAGGGCTGGTTGTCTTGTTTTGAAGCAGAGTAATCCCTGGCTTCTCTTTGTCTTCTAGATTCAGGGCAATATCACTCCTCATGCTATCGTCATCTTGCCTAAAACAGATGGAATGGAGATGCTTGTCTGCTATGAGGACGAGGGGGTGTATGTGAACACCTACGGCCGGATCACTAAGGATGTGGTGCTCCAATGGGGAGAAATGCCCACATCTGTGGGTAGGTTAACCATTCCTTATCTCCTTCAGCAGTTACACCCCCCAAATGAAACGAAGGGCAAGAAATGTGAAACAACAATTTGAGTCCACCAAAAAAAAAAAAAAAAAAAAAAAAGTCTGTGACACTTGTAAGACTCACTCTGTCTGTTTAATCTCAAGTCCTTTGTCTTTGTTTGTGAGTAAGATGTGAACAAATGCTGTGAGTTGTTGCCCGTCTAATGTTTTTAATGCAGTTTTGGAAATTCCTTTTGACAGCCTACATTCATTCCAATCAGATAATGGGCTGGGGCGAGAAAGCTATTGAGATCCGGTCAGTGGAAACAGGACATTTGGATGGAGTGTTTATGCATAAACGAGCTCAAAGGTTAAAGTTTCTATGTGAAAGAAATGATAAGGTAAATCCGTTTCAACTTTGCTTTAGTGTTTGCATTTTAAGAGACCACCAGGTACCTGTGAAACCTTCATTTTCCTTTATACTGACTCGAGTCACATCTGTGTTCAATGATCAATGACAAATCTTGAAATGGCATTACTTGGTTTGATTCATGTAACATTCAGAATCTATGACTCATGCATCCAAACCAACATAAAACATCTAAAACTTTCTTGTAAACTCTTGGTAACTTTTGTGGCCTGAGGGCCTTCTGGTGACTTAACAACCATTGTAGACTCTCCTATGCACTTAGAGCAGCTAGCCCGTCATCAATCACCTCATAGTGGGTTAACATGATGCCTTCACTTTTTAGGCCTTTCACAGAGACACTGTTGGGACCTAGCTTTCATATTATATTTACCCTTAAGTACAGAACATCTGACATGTAGAAATATGAACTTCTAAACAATGTCACTCATTCCTAAGAAACTTAGTCACAAACTCTACTCCTGCCATGTCCTGTCTCATTTCAGCCATGTGTTTCCTGACATGTCACAGGCGGGGGAGGGGGCTACATTCCAATGCAAGTGACCACGTCTGTCCAGCATGATCTGTCACCTCACAGGAGTATACTGAAGTGGTCATGCTCTGCCTCACCCTCCCTGGAGAGTCAACTGGAGTCTTTAATAGCTAATTTTCATTTGTGAGCCCACCCTTTGAGACTGTGTTCACCTTAGCAACCATGCCCACAGAGAAGAATGTGATGGGTTGAACTGTTTACATTTCTATGTTCACCCCAGGGGCCAGACTGGTCTTTATCCAACCCTAGTAATATGGATCTGGATTCTTTGACCCGGCTAACTGCTTCTGACCTGGTGTGGTCTAGTAGACAGTAGCTGTAGGAGACAAGAATAGTTCCTAGGGGTATTATCAGAGTATGTCAGAAAATAGGCTTAACAAGTGAGACTCCAGCACTTCTGCAATCCCTAGATCCTAAGACAGGAAATGTTCTGCGTGTGGACAACCCACCCCAGCAGGCCTGGGCCAACCCATCCTCTCAGACTGGCACCTCTGGTTTAGTCCCTGAGCTCACAATTATCAATCTTTTCAGCAGATCTCCACTCTTCTCCCTATTTCTATTCCCTGGCTCCTTAGAGTAGCTGTACTTTCCTCTGTAGCTCTAGCTAAATGTCAAGCAGTTCCACAAGCTTCTTAAGAAGCCATGGAAACAAAGCTTCCACTAGTGACACATTCATTCTTCAGACCACAGACACTGGCTGACTGAAGGGCTATTGTACAGCCCATATAGTATTTTCCTGGGGCAGTGGTTCACTGACATCAGCTCAAGCAAGCAGTAATCTAAGTTCTGCTCCCTTCTCCCAGGCCTCTGATAAAATGATTGAACTGGCTCAGACCTAATGGACTGTGCTTCTGCTTATTAATGCCATTGTCTCCTTTGGCCTGGGATCTACCAACATCAGCAGAGCGCCTAAGTGTTAACCTGTAGAACAGTGTAAACACTGGCCATTGACACTTAGCTGACACATAGCAAGGACAGGACATGTGAGAGAAAATGGCTGAACAGTTGAAGAAAAGAAGGGGGAAACCAGAAACCCATGAAGTTGAACTAACTTGTTTTTAATTTCAAACAGGTATTTTTTGCATCCGTGCGATCTGGAGGAAGTAGCCAAGTGTTTTTCATGACCCTCAACAGAAATTCCATGATGAACTGGTAACAGAAGAGCACTTGGCACTTATCTTCATGGCGTTATTTCTAATGTAAAAGAACATAACTCATGTGGACGTCTGCCAGTCTAGAGGCAGAATCAGAAGGCCTGGTTGAACATACCGCTCTCTCCGTTTCCTCTCCCTCCATCTCTCCCAATATAGTCCTTTTTGGTATTGCAGCCTGGTTGAGAAGGAGAGAAAGAGGTGGCGGGAATGGCTGGGCAAGCAATCCCGAGGATGCTGCATTGTCTGTGGACAGAGATGGACCTTGTGCCCTTCGGAGTTAGGGATAGAGACAAATATTGTGTGCTCTAATGATTAAGCTGTGTTTATGCTGGTTTTTCAGTTCTTTTTGGTTTGTTTTTTTTTTTAACTTTTTTTTCCCCCTTTACCACTTTACTTTGTAAGAATGGGGGGAAATGCTCACTGGGAACTTAATCTTTTCAAATTCTGTCTGCCTGCTAGCTTTAAGTATATAGTATGTTGTAAAATTTCCAACTCCCAGTAGTGAGAAACAGCGCAATAAACGGACCCTATCTCCCTGTACTGAAGGCCATAACCACATAGTGGGGTAATTTAAGAATTCTCTTGCCTTCACTAACCCAAGAGGCTGTTTTTATTTTGTTTTGTTTTCTCTCTTTTTTTTAATTACTACTGGCTAATGAATTTTTGAAAGAGAAGCAAAATAGCTGGTTTTCTCCTCTCTGGGGAAATAGATTTTAAATGGCTAAACTATTAGCCTTAATCTAATAAAATCAACTACTGCTCTAGTGAGTCTGTCAGGCCATATTTTGATATGGCCCTTTCTAGAATGGAGGGTGTTGAATGGAACAGAGATGCCATTGAGTTGAGTGGGCTTGTGACTAGGGAGGGACTCTGGGATGCGACTGTCCCTCAATTATTATGCAACAGATCAGGGCAAAAGATGGGATGACAGGTGGGTCACCCAGAAGGAGCTTCTGAGAAATGAGCTAATCTGTCTATGTAAATACACACATGTTCTTTCTTCAAGGCACAAAGCCTCCTTGTTAAAAGGTCCCTTCACTTGGGCTTTGTTAGGACTGCGACTGATGGAGATCCTTCCCAGAGCTGGGGATTACACGACAACCATGCTTTGGAAACCCTCCTGAGGGTGCCACTTTATCAGCATAAAAACTGTGATGGAAAAGAATTACTAATAAATGTTTCTGAGCTGCCTGTGTTCTTACTGGGTCAAGGGACTAGACTTGCAAGCCTGCTACAGATACAGCAGGTATCAATAGCTCAGATTTTAGGGAACCTAAAGGCAAGGCTTTGACAAAGTTATAAGACTCTAATCATGTTATGTTCCTCCAAATTTCCCAACATACTGTTAACAACATCTGTGCAGAGATGTGTATGTATTTAGTTCAGGTTGACTTGTGTCCTTATAGAAACCCTTACTGAATGATTTGAACCTTTATGTGACTGACTGGGATTTTCCCCAAAGCTATAAGCATGGCTGCCTATGGTATCCAGGTGTTTCGAAACGGTATCTGTGCTGTGCTTCCTGTTTTAACCTACCTCGTTTTGTTTGTTTTTGTTTCTCTGTTCATCACAGCAGTGTTATCTCCAGGAGACATATAGAGAGCTCACCCGGCAATCTCAGCTGTATTGAACATTTTCAAAACAGTAGTTGACCAAATTGTTCTTTAAAAATTGGAGGGAGGAAAAAAAAAATCTCCAATGACAAAAACCTAATGTGGGTTGTTTTTAAAGAATGCAATTACTGTAAATGGATCAAAAAGGAAAGACAAAAACTGTGACTCACCTGATTTTGCCTAAACAAATGAGCAGCTGATGTACTATTAATGAGAACGAAACATATGTTAGGAAAACGGTACCTCTTTAATCTGGTGGTTGGCCAAAGGGAATGAGAAAGGGAAATATTCTGAGTTCTGGACTAGGTGAATCTGTAATCCCCAAAGGTGATTATTGTTTGCAGTTATCTGAAGCAGGTAACACAAAGAAACGTAGTGAGAGTGGTCTTCAAGAGATCACCTAGATGTGCCCATCATGGTTCCTCTAGCTCTCAAAGGCAATGAAATCTTCCCGTTCTCATTTTTACTGCTGGAGTTACGCTGCCGAACAACATTATCTTCAAGAAATTCCACGAGACAAATTCAGCAATAGCTTTGGGTTGAATTTAGCAACTACCATAATTGGATGCTGATGTGGACAAAAATAATATGGATTTGGGTCTTGTCTCCAAATGTGATTGCCACCAGCTCTTTATATTGCTGCTGTGATGTTTTGAACCTGAGGCTTCTTTAAATTATGTTGCAAACTGATCTTTGTTTTAATGTTTTGTTTTGTTTCGTTCTTATTTCTAAGCGATACATCTGAAACACACAGCTTTAAATGATTTTTTATTGTGGGACTTTGGGTACAGTTAAGAAATAAAAGGGAATCATTGTGTTTAAACATAAGGTAGTTTGTGAATGTATTTTTTAAAATCTAGATTCATTGGAACAAGAAAATCATAAGAAAACATATTAATGCCGTCTTGTTTACAGTATGTACAGTGACATAACATTACATGAGCTTTTTCTGGTGCCAACAAAATAAAACACAGACGTTAAACATCGAGCCATGCCTTTTATATTTTTGTACAAATATTTTGCACTGAGCATACAGCAAACCAAATTGCAAAGGGTCCCAGTAATCTCTGCTCCTTAAAATAAATTTATAGAATTCCTTGAAGCAGTTATCCTCAGAAGTAAACATTCTGGCATTTATGACAGGTCTCAACTCTGACATCATGAGACCTTGGTCATGCAAAATGTATCAAAATGGTGCCCTCGTGTTTCTACATGCAGATCCCAAATTTGGGGTTGATTTTCTTTTGTTTGTTTGTTTCTGGTGGGTGTGATCTACTATAATTTAAAATGTCTTCTACTTTTATCTTTCCCTTTAAAAGTTTTTTTTTTTTCCCAGAAATTAGCCAAGTTTCCATTTTTCCACAGGGCAGAATAGCTCCCACCTCCAACCCCCAGTTAAGCTTTAGTAGACCTGTCCATTCTCAATGCGTGAAATTGCTGTCTATCCAGCAAGCTCACTGAGCATGCCCATGCCACAGCTTTGGTCTGGGACCGAGAAACAGACCATTGTGTGTGAATGCTGGCTAGTATGTTGTAGCTTGGATTCCTGTATCCACTGAATGCTAAAGATGGGTGGACTGTGAATCTTCCCTACACTGATTTCCATTCAGATCATACATAGCCATCTCACACCATACAAACAATCTATATTAAGTATTACATGGAACCTGATAGTTAGTTGGAGCTCAGTGTTTTTCTTAGGGAATTTTAAACAAACTTCAAGACATACACTTTGTTGTTATTATTGTTGTGTTTATTAAATAGTATACATTGAGGTCAGGGCAAACTCTCCTAAGGCCACTTGGACTAGGTTCCATGTCTCTGACACTACCACACTATCCTTGTTTTCTGGGATACATACCAAACAGACCTTGCATCGAGTATACACTTTTTTAAAGTCTTGTAATTCCTGGTTGTCACTACATACTTCTAACAGTTTTCTGTCTGCTCTTGTGATGCACTGATAATTGTGTCTCTGATCCCTCTTGTGCGGTAGAGTAGAAAGAGGTGTGTGATACTCAGGCCTGAGCCATTTGTGGGTTTGTCCATTGACAAAGAAGGGCCAAAGTCTGACTTCACAGTCCATAAAGTTCTCTTTAAAAACTGCTTTCTTTGCTGCTGCGTGTACAAGTTCCTGTCACCATATTCCTGAACTATGCCAGCGTTCTGTGTGTGTTGTCTTGGAAAGTCTGCATGAATAGATGCCGCTGGCTTTGTGCTGACTGCTCTACAGTATACGGTGTGCTGCATTATTGTTATGAAAGAAGATATAGGTGTTGATGAAACTTCATCTTAATGCGTAGCAGGAAAGCATGAGAATATCTACCAGGCTCCACATCCTCCAGAGTCTCTCTAGTGCTATGTTCTGACCATCTCAACAGTGGGAAATGATTGATTACCTTTTAGTTCATTCCTGAAGATTTAAAACTAAAGGTCTCAAAGAACATGCATGAACCATGTCATGAGCCAAGCTTTCCCTGAGACTACGGAATGATAACACAAAATTTAACCTCTAAAATCTATTTCTTTTTTAACCTGATGGAGTTTCACATAAATGCCATTGAATCTGGTCTTGCTCACTACAGCAGTAATAGGGACTCTAAAATGAGCTGTCCTTCCATGACTCTCATAGTCACTACAGTGTGACTATAAAATGATCCCTTTTCTAGAGCCAAACAACAGACAGAAGCCCTTCACCATTTGTAGTTCCCCAGCTAACAACAGATACACCTTGGGGAACTATTTTCTAGTGTTGTTTTTATTTCCATATACTGTGTCATTGTTCTGGAAATTTCTCCATGGACACTTGTGAGATTCAACAATTTGCACAGCATTAAACAGTCTGAGATCATGACCTGGACTGTGAACTTTATTCCACTGCATATGCCAACCCATGCAGGCCCACCATACAGACCAACAAAGATCTCCCCAAATGTTTTTAAGTAAAAGCTCCTGTATAATGCTTGTACTGTCTTAAGTCACATCAAAATCCCTCTGAACATTTGGATGAAATCTAGAAAATACAGTTGAAAATAAAAAAAAAATTACCGAGTGTTTCTCCACTTCTGACTGTGTGTAATCAACTTTGCACTCACTCGCTCACTCTGCATGAGTTTGGTTTTGATGATTTATTTCTTATAGACAGCAAATTGCTTTGCAGAATGAAGGGCTCATGAATGCTGATGGAAAGGCAAGTATTCATTCCCAGCAACGGGCTCTCATCTGTCCCAGCAACTATTCATATCTCAGTTGCCCCTCCACATAGCCCTTTCTCCCAGGTTAAAGCATAGCTGTGCCTACTGTAGCTTGTTTAAGGAACCTGAGACACTTCCTTAAGTCAGAAGGTCACATGTTCAGAGGCAGTAGTGAGGGACAGGGGCCTAAGTGCATTTAAAACTGCGTGTTTTAAAGGGACTTTCCTTTTTGACATTTTAGCTGCCACACACTACTAAATGTAACTGTGGGGAGGTGGCAAATCTATACTACTAGAAGGGGAAAGTATTCTTTTGCTGTGCCTATGGTTGCTTACATATTTAAGCCTCTAGTTTTCAAAGTTTTTCAAATGATCAAAAATCTGACAAAACTAGATGTAGTCATACCCGTGGATCTTCCAATCTGAAACTTTTATTTTTAAGTATGCTTTTTTCCTTCACTTACACCACAGTTCTTCCAGCAGTTTCTACAGATGTTCATCTGCAGTTGGGAAGACCTTGGTAAGCCTAAGCAGAAGAGTATCTAGACCCATAACCTAAGATATGCCATGCATATCATACAGAGGGAATATGTGTCATGAAGTGCTAACAGGAACAAATGCATGATAATTCCTCATTGCCATTTCCAAGTCACAAGCCCTCCTTCCTCTTCCTAATACCCACTTTTTGAAGCTCTTTCATCCCTGGGTCCCCTGCAGTCACTCTTCCACGTTGCTCATGTATTCAGCCCTTAGCCCCTGCCTTTTCCGGCACTCCCTTTTGAATGCTTGATGACTTTAGTACTCATTTAGACACACCTACAAAATACCCTGGCTTCTCTTTTTGTTTAAATCTTTCCTGGTGAAACTTACTATCAATAACAATAGAAGTTCCTAAAGTCAAAGTAGGAAATTCTTCTCATTGGCTCATGGTGTGTCTTACACATCCTTTCCAATCAAAAGCTACTGCTTCACCCATAACCCTTCGATTTTGCATCACCAATGTCTCCCATTCTACTGGAGGATTTCGCCCATCCCTTGTGTTACAACCCTCCCCTTGGCCTTAGTATCCCATTTCATTTCCATCTACTGGTCTGCTTCCTTCAAAGGAAAACTACCCCAGAGGAACTGTGTCTACTCACTAACTACATTTCTTTCTTTCCTTGGTCTTTAGAAATACTTAAACTCCGTCTTTTATCCCCAGAATAGTGGCTTAACTAAGGGCATTACTGACTGCCTCCCTGCCCAGTGCAGCAACCAACTTTGGTTACATGCTGCTAATCATCAATCTGTGACACAGTGAAGAACTGCTCCTTGAAATAGTTCCTGTGCCTTGGATTTCTCTGTTTGTCGGCATGTGCTAGTAGTTGGTGCTGGATATCCCTTTTCTAGGTGATCTCTTCAATGTTCAACCTTAGAAACCATCTATACAATGGCATAAGATGCATCTTCATCGCCAACCGCCGCCTCCTTCCTGAATTCTGGACTCATACACCTAATTCCATAATACATATCTTCATTTGGATGTGTGCTGTGTCCTTCCTCTCCCCCTCCCCTGGCAAAAAGATTCATGGTCTTCTCCAGATTGGCAAAATGTCAGCTCCACTCTTCCACACCAGAAAAACTCATTGTCACACTCTAATTTTATTCTTTCAAATACTATATTTTAGAAATGTGGCCTTTCATAGATTCTGGGTATATCCATGATCTGATCTGAGCCGAGGCTACTTTCCACCTGCCATGATGCTTTTAGAATACAAGCCAAAATATGCCATCCATCTTCTAAGTTTTACAGTGTCCTCCCAGTTAGCTCAGAATAACATATTCCTGTTGCCAATAAAACCAATGAAATCTGTCCTATATTTTCATCCTCCCCAGCTATCATACCTCTTTCTCTGACCTGATTTTCTCTGTCCACTTGGATCTAGCCATGTAATCCATGCTTCCCACAGAATACCTTCACAGCATGCCCTTCTTGATAGACTATTGAGACACCTCATCCATCACCCACCTGCATGGCTTGCTCCTTCACTTTCTTGAGATCTTGTTGACAAATCTTCTTTTCCCCTCAGAGAGCTGTATTATAGAAAACCACCCCCTATAGCCACTTTCTGCTTTACCACCATTCATAGCCCTTCTCATCAGCAACTTTGCTCCTGGGTCTGTCTTTGAAGTTCTTTGAAGAATATCTAGCAGGCAGTATCGACTTAGTAAAGGTTTATGGAATGGATGCTTGAATGAAATAAACAAGAACAATTTTGAAACCAAAATGTCATAAACTATGTGGCTATTTTTAGTTTCTATACCCAAATTAAAAAGCTATCTTCAGAGACCAGAAAATCATAAAACTAGGCTTTGTTTTTATATAGAAATAG
Organism: Mastomys natalensis; assembly: GCA_021653895.1. Classification (NCBI taxonomy): domain Eukaryota; kingdom Metazoa; phylum Chordata; class Mammalia; order Rodentia; family Muridae; genus Mastomys; species Mastomys natalensis. The sequence goes on along the minus strand of JAJTUV010000042.1, from coordinate 81,817 downwards.
AAAACCCTATGTATTTGCAGTCCTTGCAGGGAAGACACCTGACTTTGACCCTGGCTATCCTTTCTTGCTTCATGAATCATCTTCACAAACTAAGTTGCAGGATTAGAAGAGAAGCTATTACATAGACCACTGAAAACAGCAGCATTCCAAAACTCTTAGACCAACATAAGTAATGGACCCCTCTAACCTATTATCAGTGCAAAAAAAGGGAGAGAGATGCAGATTTGAGGGTGTGGGAAGAGGGCTCTTAATTTTGTTTTGTGAAATAAAAGTTAAATCACAATAATAGTCACAGACCTTCTGCCAAATATAGTTTCAAAAAATGCCTGATGACATTTGGGTCTTAACAGTCCTTCATGTGGCAAGAGTTGTGTGGCCTCCCTGAGCCTCTTCCATCTGTATATATTCAACGTCATTGAATGTTGTTGCATGAAGTTTCCTTGTAGGATATTGGCACATGCCTTCTGATGGATTTATTGTTTCACCGAGTCTTGTAAAGGGCACACCTTGTAGTTCCATTTGTTCATTTATGTATTTATCTCCTCCCTTAATAAAAAGAAATATTTAAAAAAAAAAAGGCAGTCAATGATGTAACTAAAGCAGCCTATCAGTGAAAAACACTGTTACTCCCATTTTGCATCTTCTCACAAAGATGCTGAGACAAAGAAAGGTGATGTGTAATTCATTCTAAATAGCCAGGGTCAAGGTCTTCATCTTTCTAGGGCCAAACCATGTAGCGAACCTATGATGCATAGTTGCAGATATCTTAAATCCTTTACAAGGCAATGGTTACAGGTATAAATGGAGAATGTAAAACAGAAGGGCAGAAGTATCCAAACTGTGACAGTAATCTGGAACAATCTAGAAACCAGAACTTTCAGTTGTTAAACTCCAATAAATATTTTTAAAATATATTTGCAATATATTTTATGTAAAAAACTTACCATTAGTTTTCTCTAAAAGTGTATCACACCAGCTTGACAGCATGCTTTCATTTGTTACAAATACCTCTGTCTTTGTTTTGTGATAATAACAACTTGAAACACTCCTGACTCCCTCCCAAAAATAATTATCTTGTTAGAACTCAACTTACCAAGTGAAGTCATAAGGACAGGGTTGGTGAAGCTGTGGCTTCACCAGAAACTATATAATCTCAGGTTCCCTATTCTTAACCAATTTAAGAAAAGAGATATTCAGAGCTAGACACCATTGCTGCAGCAGAAAGAAACAGAGTACTCACTCAGAGTTGGAATTATCAAATTATCAAGATTATCATCGATGGAGTCAAAATGACCCAGAGGCTAACCCTCACATTCAGAGCTGGTGATCATCATGTTAGTGTTCAAATATGGTTGAGACAGATGTTGATAAAAGATGACTGCCCATTTCATTAAATGTTCCCATTTTGCCCATTTAATGTTGGCAGCTTAAAGGCTTGGAGGATTTTGACATTTCACTGGCTAGGAAAATCCACAACATGGGAGCACTGCTCAAGAGGATTCACAAATGTCCAGACTTAAGTCAGGAGAGGAATACACTGCCCTTCTCAAAAATTGGGGCAACAAAACCCAACATCTTCCTCCCACACTAGAGCCTAATGGTACCTACCCAAAGTCTACAATCAAGACTGGCCTCACAAGGTAAGTGGTACTATGTAGCATATAGTTTTTGCTATCCTGCTTTAAGCTCCAGGAGAACGATCCTACTAGCCCCTGCCCAGAGAATATTGGATCCGAGGATGAAAAACAGACACAAACACGTTGCTCAATTTCAACCTGCCTTATTGGCTCAGCTGCTGGGCTCTTCTAAGCCATCCTTGGCTAGGATGCTTTTCCCAATACTCATAGCTCAGCACCTAAATCTGCCCTCAGCTTTAGTTGCTACCCTATACCCAGTCAGGAAGTGGCCGATGGCCACTCCATACTAGATCTCACATGGCTGGTGGTCTTTCCTCCCTCTGAAGTATGGTGAACTCTTCCTCCTCTGCATCTCCTTACCTCTTCCTACAAGGACCTAGAAGTCCTGCCTCTTTTCTTCTTCCCAACAATTGGCCTGGCATCTTTACTGATAGATCAAGAACCAATTGGGGAACAGAACCTTAGCATCAGAACCACCCCCTACAGTAGTAACCTCATATGACCTTCCAGAAACCTCTATAGGTACCAGTACCAAAGGGTGGACATACACAAAAAAAAGGTGGTCACCACAAAACTCACCATATTCCAGGTGCCTTGTCAGATAAAGACTCATCTCAGTCTTTTAAAGTATGATGAGTCTGTCATATATGCCAGAGAACTGAAAAGCAACAAAAAATTCACAAATACTTTCAAATGAAACTCCATTTTACAAGCAATTTGGACATGCATTACATAACTACAGACAATGCCTGGTGAACACATGATACAACTGAACCCTTTCCTGCAACCCCTAGCCTGGCAGAGGACATTAAGACTTTCATTTGGGTCTTGGTTGTGTTTTATGACAATGTTCATATGTACAGAACATACTAATGATCATTGGTTTAGTTCATTCTCATAAAGCTATCTTAATCACATCCACATGTAAGAGGACTCAAAATGATAACCTTTTTACTTTTTGTCCAGCTCCTATGCCATCTGGAGGCAACTATGATCTCTGACTAGAGCATGGCTGCCCATTCTATATATGTGAGGGTAAGCAAGGTACTTATTTATTTATCAGCTGCCTGTGCTTCCTGCAGCCAGCCCCACACTGGATGCTGAGGTAGAAGCTGCTGATGAAGAAATTAGCCCTACCTACCTCTGTTCCCCCTCTTAAAAAGCCCCAGTCACTAGGTAGCTGAGATGGGTAAGGCAAGGGTCAGAAAACACACATTCTCAGATAATAACAGAAGGATAGTCGAATTGTTGACAGAAATGCAGAAACTTTGGTGGAACCTGAGAGTAGTGTGAGTTTTCCTGGAGAGACACAAATAACTATTCACCCAAGATAAGACACTAGAGCAACAGGCCAAAGAATGATTCCACCAAAGTCTAGTTTAGGGCACGAGAGAGTTTATTGAGGTTACTTACAGGAACATGGATGATTCACAGGTACTTGCATTAGAAAAACAAAACAAACAAACAAACAAACAAAAAAGCCAAACAAGCAAAGCAAAACACCACACCTCAAGAGGTCAATGCATAACCAGCAGTTTGGCAGATTACAGAGTTTTTCTCCATAACAATCATTACTGGTTATGTAACCTGAGGGGAGTCCTTATAAAAGTTATAAGATTTAGGAACTTCCTAAGCCTTGTAAGTTTCATGTATTTCCTGAGTCTTAACAAGCTTCCCACCAGAGAGAATTTTCAATATGGAGGGGATTGTTATACAACAAAGATTATGGAAGTTTTGAATAAATGACCTCCCCCAACCTGTTAAAATAGAAAACAAGAAAGAAGTCTCTTAATTAGCCAGAATGCTTGAAGCTATGGCTCAAAGAAATAGAAAACACATAGATACAAAAATGGCAAGTAGTTCAACATGACAAAGTGTTGGTAGACCAGAAAAACAATCATCTGGCCATGTGAATGTATACCATGTCTTCTAGGGCCCATGCTTACCTTTCTCACTGGTGACAAGGGTTCCAGAACAGAGATAGCCCACTTCCTGGACTCTAGTAAAAGAAAGGCATCTCTTAGGACTGTTTTTGACTCCCATGTGTTAATGGGATATGCTCCCAAGTCCCTACCCCATGAGTAGATTTTTTTTTTTCAGCTGCTTCTTGCAACACTAAGCATCCCAATTTTCTTCAGGGAACTCCAGCTTTGCAGGATGGAACTGCCCTGTTGTCCCACTGGCTCAAACATTCCTGGTGAAAAGACTAACTCAGTTGCCTATTACTAAGGCAACATTTTGACCATCCCCCTATGCAAGCAGCAATCTGGTACGCCAGATGCCATTATCCTAGACAATGCATGACAACCTCAAGGAAACATGACATTAGGACATGTGCTCTTTCTTCTACTCTGCACAATCCCCCAGTTGTCCAGAAGATACAGAGACCAAATGCCTCAGAGTCAGATAGACAAATCAGTTGGTAAAGCATTTGCTGCGCAAACATAAAGCTCTGAGTTTTATCTCCGGAACCCACATGAAAACAAAGAAAAGTAAAACAAAAACAAACAAACAACAAAAACAGGCATTGTGCTTGTTTGTACTCGTAGCACTAGGAAAGTGGGAAGAGTGGGGATCTCTGGGGCTCACCGGCAAACAACCTAGCCCAGTTGATGAACTACAAGCCAGGGGAAAACCTGTCTGAAAAATAATAAGGTGGATGGCACCCAAGAAATGACACTCAACATCGACCTCTGGCCTATATATGCACACATATACCTGAGCACGTATATGTACAGACAAACACATACACACACACACACACACACACACACACACACACACACGAAATCAACACTCCAAACCATTACTTCCTCATCTTAGCTACTATTTTTTGCCTATATAAGGCTTTTGAGAAGAGAGGCTGGGGTGATAACTGGCCACCTTACATCCTTAACTTCAAGGCTCATGATAGTTAAAACTCCTGAGTGAGTTTATGGCTGGAAACACAATCTCCTCCTCCCCAAAGTACTGCTGCTCGTTAAGAAACCTGGGCCCCCTACTTGGAGACTCTACACTAACTATGGCACATCAACTCATCTAGAAGACTGCCAAGGCATGGGACTCATGCCTTTGTAGGTCAGTCATCTCAGTTTTATCTTGAAGTTAATTCAGTAAGACCTTTTAGTATGTAGAAGGTGGTCTTCTAAAGACATGTTTAATGGTTGTCATTTTTGTTTACATTCTTGTTGACACCACTCTGAACAGTTTCATTGTTCACGTTTACTGTTTATTAATCTTCAAACCTGCATTTATTTAGGTTGGGAGTAAATATTTGAGTATTTAGTACTCGTCTTTGATACATGACTTTTTAAATCAGTTTTTTTTTTCCTTTCCATCTGATTTAGTAGTTGTCTTTATTTCTACTTCTTTGTGAGTCTAAAGTCTTCATTTTGTTTCTCACATTCCTTGAATAGTTAAGCTTTTTCATGCTTGCATATTTGAATGCTTAAGTTCTGCATTTGCCTTTAGATGCTGTTTTTAACCCTTTCCTGCTGTTTATTTACATTTTGTCTGGTTTTATTTTTCAGTGTATCTTTATGTGCCCTTTCATATACATTTTCTCTTAGTGTCTTAGAACTTTGTACCCATTTTATGTTTCTAAATGTTTGGATTACATTTCTGAAACATTTCAATTTTTCTCTGTGGTTTTAACTTTAATTTGTAGTTTATCCTCTGTTCTCTATTATCTTATAAATAGCAACAGGAGCCTGTGAGAGAAAGAACTTGCCCAGGTTCTTGCCTAAGTGCTCTGAGTAAGGAGCCATCTCTATTATACCACCACACCACAGGGTGGGGGTGGAGGGGCAGAGCACCCTGTTCTATGAGACAAGAGAACCTCCACAATAACTCACTAAAGATCAGTCTAGTCCATCAGAATCAATGTTACAGATGTCAGTGACAGCACCTGGGGCAGCTTGTTCCTTGGCCTTTGTCTAAGAGTGCGTGTGAAAATAAAACAAAAAAGAGGAGCACAGAGAAAGGGACACACAGAGAGACGGACAGAAGCACACTCTTCTGAAGTCAGGAGAGTGAGAGCCTGTCAGGGGCTGAAGCTGGGAATCACCTTCTTCTGCCTGCTTCCAGTTCCTGACACAGGGGTCAGACCATCCTGCCGAATCTGGGTAAGGTCTGTATGGACTTGCTCGGGTGTTGTTCTTACAATGTACAATAAGTCACAAGAGAAAGGATGGAGGAGTAACTATATAAAATAATTATTATTAAATTATATTATATATCTATATATCTAAAAAGAAATCTCTGTGTTCCTGTGTATGAGTGTTAAAATTTTGTGGGTGCATGTATGTGTATGTGTGTGTGAATGTGTCTATATGTAAGTGTGTATGTGTGAGGATGTATGTATGTGTGTATGTGCATATGAGTGTGTATGTATGTGTGTGTGTGCATATGAGTGTGTATGTATGTGTGTGTGCACATATGAGTGTGTATGTATGTGTGTGTGTGCATATGAGTGTGTATGTATGTGTGTGTGTGCATGAGTGTGTATGTATGTGTGTGTGTGCATATGAGTGTATATGTGTGTGTGCATATGAGTGTGTATGTATGTGTGTATGTGCATATGAGTGTGTATGTATGGTGTGTGTGCATATGAGTGTGTATGTATGTGTGTGTGTGCATATGAGTGTATGTATGTGTGTGTGTGCATATGAGTGTGTATGTATGCGTGTGTGTGCATATGAGTGTGTATGTATGTGTGTGTATATAGTATTATCTGTGCTGTTCTAAGTAATAAGAGCAAATATTTTCCTGTCTTCTTACATACATGTTGCTTTTTAAAACAACAAATCACAGCTAGGCAGGGGTGGAGGACACTTTTAATCCCAGCACTTGGGAGGGAAAGGCAGGTGGCTCTTTGTGAGTTCAAGGCCACCTGATCTACATAATGAGTTCCAGGACAGTCAGGACTAAATAGAGACCCTGTCTTAGAAAAAGAAAAACAAAAGCAAGCAAACAAACAAAACCTCCAACTCCCTTCGTTTGGCGCACACTCTATCTGGTGCCTTTTGAGTTTCTATTCCTGCTACATTATATAGGAGTCTACTTTACCTTTCAAGCTTTAAGGGGGGTTGTTTGTTTGTTTGTTTGTTTTTTCTTTTCTTTTTTTACATACCTCTACTTCAATAAAAAGGAACAACAACAACAAAAAAAGTCCAAGCCTCAGATTCCATTTTGTTTTCCCTTGCAGGAACATTCCCTGCAAACCCAGCTTCTTCCCGCCCTTTATCCCTCCGCCGTCCACTGCAGCAGCCATCTTGGTGAACATTCACAGAGGCAGCAGACAAAGCCTCGCCTTGAATCTGCCGCTGAGATACTGCTTCCTTCCCTTACTCAATAGACATTCGAGATATCAGTCTTCCAGGCTCTCATCTTATCTCGGGTGGAGCTGACTCAGCGACAGCAGGCTAAAGGATTAAAATGCTAAGCAGGCTGTCATCTGGCAAGAAATCAGAAAAGCTGGTGGGTGAGTCAGGTTGGAGAGTCTGCGATAAGGACAGGAGGGTTAGAAGGGGACTCTTGCCAGGGTGATCATCACCAGAGATGAACTGGATGAGAATCTGTCATTCAGGACACTAACCCCAGTGGGGCACTTGAGACCCTCTGTGCTTTTGAGAATGGAGCATCAACAGGGAGACCAGCCTTATCCTTGCATACCTCACAGCATAAAGTTCCCTCGCTCCTGGGAACTTAGTGCCTAACCTCTCAGAACCCACCTCCCTAGTGAGCCCAGTAGTCAAGTGGCCAGAGGCTATATATAACAGGAAAGATGTAGGCTTGGTGCCAGACCACCCAGGCCTGTATTCCTTTCACTTCTGATTCTTCTAGACACCCAGCTCTCTACCTGGTAAAACATGGAACAATTGTCCTGTCAGTGGCAAAGCAAAGCAATGTCTTAATGTGTTGGATGGATCTTGCAGACAGCTCAGAGAGAAAGAAACATGTGCCATGCTTTGATTACGGAAAGAATCTCCTAAGAAAGTTTTAAAAGACAGAAAGAAGTGAGGGAAAGACAGTGTAGTCACAGCTAGACTGCACTCTGTGTGAAGAGAGGGTAGCTCAGATGGTTCCACTCTGGTGCAGTCCTGAACATCCAGAGCAGCTCATAGTACTGCTCTGAGGACCACAAAGCTGCATAGTTGAATGCAGTGACCTTGGACTCTGATTCAAGCCTTGCTTTGAATCTCTGAACAGCCAAAATGCTACCTTCCCACCCCAAACACCTCATAGTGCTTGACCAAATCCACTCACCCTACTCCAAGACAGGAGGTGACTTCAAGTTGGGAAGGGAACATACCATTTGGGCTTATCACGCTAATCTTATCCCTGACTCTCATGGTATCTCAAGAGGTGCATTCAGTGTTTACACAAGCATTTACAGCTTTCCGGGGAGGACAAGACTAATGAAGTTGGTCATTTTTCAGAGATCCATGAGACAAAGGAGCCCTTGGGTCAACAACTTGTCCACATGGGGTTGCACCATCTGCTTGTTTCCGGACATTCCTGGAACTCCTATCTCATAAACAGCTGACATTCGACTCCTCTGGCCCTGACACTGCTCCTTTCACTGGTGACCTGTTGATCAATAACACCGAGCCATTGTTTGTTAACACTCAACAAGGACCACATGATCTTCGCTCCCATTTTTTATGTCCACCTCATCAGCTTCCCTCAGCAGCCTGCAAATGAACTGCAAATGCTTTTCAAGGCAATGGCAGAAAATAGCTCAAAGAGTATCTGAAAATGATTAACCCAAGGACATTAATGAGACACAAACTCATAAGGGAAAGATGTCCTGCAGAGTATTGTGTCCATTTAGGTACATCCAATTGGAAAAATTGGTTAGGAACAGAGCATTTTAATTGACTTCATTTAAATCAGGATGATTCAAGGATTATAAACAAAAATTTTCTGTGTGCAGCACTAGCATTCAATTTAGATTAAATTGCCTGGTGATTAATTAATTTAGGACAGTGCTTACCGAGAAAATTGCCATCAATACACATCTGTCAAACCAATTTTCCACAGACTGTCACACCTCTGGGGTATGAACAGCACAAACCTGGGGGACACCCATTCAGTAAGTGGCCCCTTGCTCTTCTAATTAAAAATTCCATGATGGCCAAATATCACAAACTGTAGATGGAAAAACAGAGCACTCTAGCTAGCCATCTCAAAGGTCCCCAGGAATCCACGTTAGCTGTTGGAGAGGGTGTTTTGTTGAGAAGAGAGAGTTACAGAAACTGAGAGCATAGAACTATTAACAACCTACACCAGCGAGTGATCACATTGTGTTCGGATAATGTTGCGTTCTGCTTTGTTCTGAGAACCACAGCCAGACTAGGCTATTTTGTTCTACAGCAGTCCCATGAAGATGACGAACTTCTCATCTTGCAGGAGACAATAATGAAAGCCCATCTGGCTTGTCTTACAAATGGTATCTTAAAAAAATGAAGCAAGACTTGCCCATGCTCAAGGATTCAACCCTTGCAGACAAAGGACAAAGCCAGGCCTCTCCTCTCCCGCCCCAACACCCCATGTAGTGCTCCAAAGTTGAGTGTGAATTCTCTTTCTTAGATACCTTGGGGTTAACTTCCCTTCTTTCCAAAGCCATATTTAGCACATTCAAGGGGTAACCAGGGGATCATCTGACATGGCTGGGGTGGTAAGGCATCTGGATCTTAGGTATGTGGAAGCCTGCAGTGTTGGGCAAAGGTGTCCAGCCAGGTACTTGAGCATGCATGGAGGAACTGTGTAAAATTTGTCTGTGGATTTCTGTGCCATACTGAAGGAAACAAATTCAAAGGGGAGGGTAGACGGGAACAACAATAACCAAATTGAAAGCACAAAAGTAACTTTAAACATGTTTGTGCCCAGGTGGAGGCAGGGACATCTGTAGCTCATCACAGGATTTATAAATCTTTCCAAAAGAGAATAGCTTCATGTGTTTATATGTACCTTGATAGTCAAATAAAACACATATTTTTTGAAATGAAAGAATAAATAAATGGAAAGTATGAATAGGTCCGACGATGGCACACACTAGTTGATATCTTTGATCTGGCACCTGTAGTTCCAGTGTGGGAAGGCTTGAAAGTCCTTATCCTAGTAACTAATTCCTCTTACCTAGTGCCACAGACCTACCATTGGGGTGTGAAGTCCTAACGGTCCAATAGTCAACAGAAACCTAGGATAATGAACGTTTGATACATTGACACATAGAATTGTATTCAACTGTAAAGAAAAATAAAATTATAAAAATTTCAGGATATGGATGAATCTAGAAAGAATACCAAGCAAGTGACCCAAACTTAGAAAATCAAAAATATATTTTCTCTTATGTGTAGATCTTAATTTGTTCAGTATACATATATGTGGTGTGTGTGAAGTGGAAAATTTTGGTTTCTTTAGAAATTCAGTTGTGTTATGTAATGTTTTTCTGTAAACTATCTTATGAAAGGATGTTTTCACTGAAGCAGACACATGGGAGAATGTTTTGCTAAGAACAAACAGGTGGTGTTTTTCTGGAGGGAGCCTGAGAAAGGGGCATGTGATGTTTTGCTAGAGAGGCTGCTTGAGAGAACACATGATGTTTGGAAAGAATATAAATATAGTCTAAAGGACAGTGGATGACACAGGATGGTATTGGTACACCTTGCCACTCTTTGTTGGTCATCATTTGTCATGACCAAAGAACTTCTTGTGGTCTTTCAGCAGCTTCTTGCTGCTTCCACAGACTCCAGCCAATTGGCCGAGCCTTTCAGTTTCTTCTGGATCAACCTGCTGTTGCTTATTCATGAATGGTGTTGTGAATGGATGGAGCTGCAGCTGCAGATTCATGTGAACTGAACTGCTGCTATCCTGTCAATGTAGATTCGGATTGCCCTAAAGAACTGTTTCTAAAAAGGTCCACATCCTCCTTTGCTGTATTAACCTTTCCTTTCTACCACCTCTGGTGAGTGATGGGCTAGAAGGGAGGAGATCAAGAGAGGGAAATATATAGCTGATGAATAAAAATGACAAAGGAACCCATGGAATACAAAAGAAGAAGAGAAATGGGGGTGGAGTTACAAGAAGGGATTGGGAAGCAAGGGTTTTAAAGAGATGAAGGGGAAGGAAAATCTACTAAAACCAACTATTTGAAATGTCTTAATGATACTACCTAATATCTTGCATGCTAAATCTTAAAGATACATATTTTAAGGAATACAGATTTTATGTTAACTATTCTTACCTCATTGTTAAATAAAATACCAACAACACCTACTACTATTCATATGATAACTTCTGTTCAGCTGAAATAGATTGAGATTAATAAGCTGTAAAATTGAACATATTATGTCCTCAACATAATTGCATGTGCGAGGGGATTTATGGCTTGGAGCAGCTCTAGAATGTGCAGTACCATTCTTTACATGTGTGTTTCCTAACTAAGTTATGGCTCAAGAGTTTAAACACAAGAAGAGCAGGATTCTGATAGTTCTGAGCCCTGGTTTTCCCATTATCATCCATGGGTAGACATGAAGGCTGAGCAGTGTGTATGTGACAGACTTTGACAACAGTGACAGAGTGCTTGAGCAAAATAACTCACAAGACAGGAGATTTATTTATATCCCCATAATTAGAGCAGTTCTGGTCTGTTGTTGGAGAAGGTTGCATGATGGAGCACCTCATACCATGACAACAACCACGGGCTACTTCCTCCTTTTCCTTTTATTCCTTTTCCAGCCTGCAGGATGGTATCAGTTGACTCAAGTCAAGTTGTTCTCCATGGTTTCTCCTCTTTGAAAATGACCCTAAGACTCATAATGAGGTGCACTTTATAATCTCCTGGGTTTCTGTGGAGAGTGAATGAAGTCTTGAGTTTGACATGGGTGCAGCAATACAAAGGACCCTGATGTCTCAGACCCAGGGAAGTAGGAAAACCTTCTCTGTGTGAGACTCAGAAGGAAGGCCAAGTCTTACTTTGGTCAAAGTACGAGTGTTTATCAATGACTAACCAGTGTGTACAGAAGCTATCATCACAGCTTCCTCCTCTAGGATGTTTACAGCCCCTCTGCAGAGACCTCCTAGTGACACTAGAAGCCTGCTCCTATGCCCCAGAGGAAGAAAGGGCAGAAAATAAGAAACAAAAACAGGAGATAGAGTGCTAGGGAGAAGAGGAAGGGAACAAGGGAGAGGGGGAAGGGATATGTGTCCCAGAGGGCCAAAGTACTGTCTCTAGATAGAGAGGATACAGCCATGGCCCATAGGTTAGTGGCAGTTTTTAAAGGTTCAAACTCTGTGTTAGGATGAAGCGTTTCATTTCATTTGAACATGTTAATTAGGTGAGCCGAAGGGGAGCTTTTGATTTCTGGACTTAAATACTTTGATAGCTAGACCATGATAGCCTCAAGAGAAGACTGTGACCAATAAGGGCATAGACCTTGCTGGTTAGCTTTAGGAATGTAATCTAATGGTTTTTAGCAAGGCAGAATGAATAGAGAAGTGGCAAAGCCTATGAGAGCCATGTTTGCCTTGCTTTTGCCTACTAGCGTCCCTACACTGAGCTTCTGAGTTGGCGTTACAGTTGGTGCCCATCATCAGTGAGAGCACAGCCCACCTGATCCTAGATTTTCTGTATGTGCCTGTCCTTCCCTCATCCCTCATCTTCCTGGATAGGTTTGTCCCTGAAGCTGTTCAGAGTGCAGTTTCTCTTTATCGACTCCAGTTGAGAAACAACATCAGCTACCACATTATGCACACATCACGATGGCCGTCAAGAACAGTGCAAGCCATAGCTATATTAAGTTTTTTGTTGTTGTTGTTAAATCTCATTAGGAAAAAACAAATCTCCAGACAATGTTGTAACTGGTAATTTAGTTGTAAATAGAGCAGTTTTGAGAACATGACAATATAAAAGAAACATTCTTGGTTTCTCTCCCCCACCCTCCACCCACTGTAACAGGTTTCTTCCACAGGGAACATGATATGATTTATTAATGTGCTTTTATTTTCTCTTGTGTCATTTCTGATATCATGATGTTGTGCTCCCATTTATGCATGCAAATGCATGTATGCACATAGCCATATATACATTCATTCCTCATAAAGCATAATACTAAGAAAGTGCTTTATAGCTGTAAGTTTATGCCATCCTTTAGAGGAAGGAGTTCAGTCCTTTTATTCTTCTTTTGTTATATTCATTACTTCTTTATACATTCTGGGTTTTTCTGGTGCTCTCTTGTGGTTCTAGATCTACTGTATTATTAGATTATTATGACTTTTGGATATCCCTCCTTTTCCTCTTCCTTCATATCTATTTAATTCTTGTCCATTTCATGGATACAGTCTCTCATTTCAGCCTTTGAAACATTCTAGATTGTTTTTTATTAAAGTACATTATTATCTACATTAAAGTCATCAGATTGCTGTAAAAAAGAGTGATCCCGTGAGACTGATGTATATCTGGTTTTTCACTTTGAATCATGTGAGTCTCTCCAGGTTATCCTAGAGTTATCCATCAGAAGTCACTAATTCTTCATTAACCTATCCACAAAGAGCTGCTGGACCAAATTCTAGATAACTATAAAAGAAGGAAAAGAAGCCAGGTGTGATGACACACCTCTGTAACCTCAGCATTAGGGACATGGAAGAAGGAAGACCAGGGTTCAAAGCCAGTCTGGGATACTTGAGACCTTGTCTCAAGACAAAAGAAACAGCAGGTTGAGGAGGAGGAAGAGAAAGACAAAGAGAATTTAAAAAATAAAAATGAAAGAAACGGTATGCTTATTGGTTTTCCTTCTTGGTGTAACAGGCTTATAAGAATGTACCTAGATCATAAATGCCCTTCTTTGTGCCCTGCTAAGGCTCATTTCCAGAGGAAGTCCCAGTAGTCAATTTATGTCCCAGAACATCCAGCAAAGGGAATCAATGTCAGCATGATCAGGCTCCCCTGGAGACTCAAACTCTCGATTGTTGTTACTATTATTATTATTATTATTATTATTTCATCCTTTTCCATCTCTTTCTTCACACAATCCACACTTATCATATTGCCTGCCAGATAAACAGCTTATATTTATGAGATATTCTTTCTCAAAAATCTATGACATCAAAACTCAAGCTTTAGTTTCTATTGGCTTATCTACTTCTAAGATATGCTCTAAGAAGTAGTGACCTAAAAAAAAAAAAAAAAAAAAGTAGTGACCTAATTATTTTTAGTATAACTGATTATGTATCTTTTTTAAAGATACAAATATTAATTAAGGCTTGAAATTTAAACCTTTCTTTTTTGAAACAAAGTCTTGGTGTAGCTTTCAGTGGCCTAGACCTCTTCCCTGTGTAGATCAGGCAGCCTAGACCCTCTTCCCAGTGTAGATCAAGCAGGCCTTAAACTCAGTGAGTTCAGGGTAAAAGTGTTCACCACCACATTCAGCTGAAATTCAAACATTGTTTTGTGGCTAGTAACTTATTTCTAATATTTGCTCAAAATAACGACTTCTAAAACAGAATCATCTCAATGATTCAATCCCAACATCCTCAATAATATACTTACCATATCTCCCCTTAACAAAGAGAATGTGCCAATTTTTATTGTGTGGATGATCTTAACAGAAAAATTCCAATTTTGATTGTGGGTAGGACTAGATAGGAGGAGATAGGAGAAGATAGAAAGATCCTAAGACCCTTAACAGTGTAAATGGCTCTTCATGATGGTCAAGATTAGTTATTAACTCTTCAATAAGAGGTCTACAGCATACAAATGTAGAAAGGACCAAACAGTCCAAGCTGTGGCTCACATGAATGATAAGATGTATGTTTTCCAGCAAAGAAAAAGCAGAAAAGGCCACAGCAAAAAAAAAAAAAAAATCTCAGTTTAGTTGCATCTTAGAAATTACCTAGTCCTGTGACTTTGAACAGATGATTAAACTGTTCCAAATACCATCTGTGAAGTCAGAACTATAATATAGGCCATGTCAGAGTAACGTCCTCAGGAGATGGCAGGATTACCTTTTGGGAGAATCATCATTAACACAAATAGAACCCAAAACAGTGAGATTCTAATGGGTATTTTAGCTCAGTTAGCTAAATGTGAAAGAGTTGGAACTCAGGAGGGAATCATTTAGTATATGGGGGTAAGTGGATGTAGGTGGGAAAAACATCTGTGTAGGTGGAATTTGTGTATAATACATTAATTATTCTGCAGTGCTTTGCCTCAAGACTGCCTACTTTCTTTGAAATAAGATTTTGGAGTCTCTTCAAAGTAAGTCCACATTCCCCAAACTGATCAGATGGTTGGAACCTATAACATTAAATGGAATCCCCTAAACATACCATCCTGAGAGTGGACCATCAGCTCCTCCTTGGAGCCATGGGGTGTGAGAACTATTACCTCCCTAGAAAGCTTTTTTTAGAGCACTGGGATAGTCCACGGAAATGGACACAGGTCAAGTAAAAAGCAATTAAGTTGTCTTGAGTTACATAGCATAGCTCAGGGCTTTATTATCTGAATCGATAGGGTTAGTGTCAGCCTCAGAAGTTGGAGAGAAGACAGAGAACATGCACATGGGCGTGTGCAGAAAACTGCTGCCCTTAGGCCCTCTGATTTCCTGTTCTTTCCTTTCATCATGGATCCACCAGTTCTGAAAGAACTAAAAGATTAGCTTACCATTTATGTACTGCATACCTTTGCTCTGGCCACAGAAATCCACTGGTGAAACCATCTGGACTCCTCTAACTCTCCCATCTTGGAGCAGCCTCTTCACTGGTCACAAGACCCATACATATCTCTTACTCTCTGACACACAGCTGCCATTACTGCTACATAGATACTGTTGATTTCCCCGCAGTAAAGAAGAAAATGAAGTTTGAAGTTAACTGTCTCCAATAAAATCAGGAAAAGGAAATATAAAGCAAAGAGGACCTTGAATTTTAAAAGAAAATGTGAAAAAGCCACTCATGGAGAAAGGGGTAGGTATGTGCAATTGAATAATACACACAGCATATCTAAACTGATGAAGAGAGTGTGTAGCTAGTTTCATCCTCTATATTATATGCCTGGCCCTGACACATATTTAAGCACACTTAATTTGCCAACAATTTTTCAAGTTTCTTTGAGCTTGAGGGTTGTATTTATCTTCTTTACAGATATCAGTATCATGCAAGCTCTTGTACTCAGGCAGTGTTCAGTAAATATTTGTGTCCTCAAGGTTGCTGCTCACTGCTCTGATGTGTTCCTGTGAGAACCTACCTCAGCCCCCGACAGTTGATCACTTAGTCAAATTCAACATACTCTCAAGACAGGATCTAAAATGTTGACTTCAGATCCTGTAGAAAGTGAATTCCTAGAGGACAGCATCCTTCCTGGCCAGGTCACTGCTGTCCCCAGACTTGACACATAGTTGATAATCTGCATGTATTTGTTAAAGAACCAACTGAAGAACGATGATCTACAACTGATTAGACCCAGAGCTTGAGGGCTGATCCTTATGTTGGAAAGCTCTGGATTTCCCTCTGCTAAGAAGACTAAAATCTCACTCATCCTCAGCCTGGGCATGGTGAAGATGAAGACACAGCACTATAGTGGGTTTGGCCTAATGCTGCTTGTATTCTAAGGTTAATTTGGGTTCCCAAAACTGCTTAGATGAGTGTCTACGCGTAAGACACTGAGAGGCCCTGACTGTAAAGATGCTGGCAGTCAATGGCTGGGCAGGGCAGTCAGAGGTGGGACTTGAGGACTCCAGTGCTAGGGAATGAGAGTGAGGAGAAGGAGATCTGCCATGCTGGGAGGGTGGAGGAGAGGAGACACCATGCCTGAGAAGAATGGAGGACAGGAGGCAGGGTTGCCATGAGAAGGAGCCAGGATAGGGCTGCCCAGAGGGCTGCCCAACTGGCTCCAAGGCAGCCAAGGTAGAATATAAAATTTAGTAAGTGATAACTCGAGATTATCAGTGGGAGGTGTATTAACCGCATGGAGGTTACACAGTGGTCCAGCCAGTGTGATGATTAAGGCTTATTAAAATATAAAGAATACACCTGGAAGGACCCATGGCTCCAGCTGCATACAGGCATTATCTGGCATCAATGGGAGGGGAGGCCCTTGGTCCTGTGAAAGCTTGATGCCCCAGCATAGGGGAATGCCAGGGTGGGTGGGAGAGCCCCCTCATAGAAGCAGGGTGGGGAAAGAGGATAGGGGGTGTGCAGAGGGAAACCAGGAAGGAGGATAACATTTTAAAATGTGAATAAATAAAATAACCAATAAAAAAAATATAAAGGCTGTATGCGTGTCTTTCATTCAGGAATGTAAACCATTGAGGTGGGTAGCAAACCTGTCTCTGAGATTAATTTATGTAATTCAACACAGCACACTGTAGTTGTGAACTCTAATTTGTGCTTTCAGTGGTTTAGAAACAGTTGGTAGGATTCTCAGCGTTGCTTACGGGTTTGTTTATGAATCTCTCTTTCACCTTAATGAACAATTTTCAGGATCTTTCACTATCAGACGAATACTACAGAGGGAAGGTATGTACGCCCTACAGGGTTGAAGGTACTAATCAGGAGGCTCCAGTAAGAAGTCTGTGTTAATCAGTTAAGTCTACTTAAGTTACACGATTCCAAAGTCACTGGGCCTTTCTTTATTAGTGGGCAAAGTGATACTTTGAACTGATTCCTGAGACTAATTCTACCTGCCATTGATTTGAAAGTGGAATAAATAATTTCTAGTAGCCTTGTCAGGGCATTTACAAAATAAATTTAAATGCACTGTCCATGAGCAACTTTGTTGTTTATTAAGGAAAGTGTTTTTTTTTTTTTTTTTTTAAGAAAGAAAGAAAGAAAAACCTATTAACACTGCTGGGCACAGTTTTTAATCCAGCACTTGGAAGGCAGAGTCAAGATCTATGAGTTCAAGGACAGCCTGGTCTACATAATGAGTTCTAGGAAGACCAGAGCTACATAGTGAGACTTTGTCTTGAAATGAAACACAGTAGAGCAAAATAAAACAAAGTAACACACCCACTAGAAGGCACAGACTTATATCTGTGTTCATATAAGAACATTACTGCTTCTGTTACTACCTGTCACTTACAACAGGCTCCTTCTATCTTACAAGATAGTATCAAGAGCTCTCTGTTCCTTTAAGATAGCAGTAAGATGGTACCTTGTAGAAACTAAAGTGAGGATGTTGAGTTGGCTATTGATACCTAACCATCCTGAGTGCTCAAGGAGATAGCTCTGGGCTTACATTTGACTAACTACTTTGACCATTTCTTTCCCTTACATGTTGCTTTTGCATAATGGACCAAAATACAGAAGACAAAAGCAATGGTTTCTTAATTGATGTATGGATGAGGTAGGGGCCAGGGGGTAATAGGGAAACCTGAAGTTGCAACATGGCAAAGTTGGGATAAATGATATAAATGCTTATGCTTATGTGTTTGTGTTGTTTTTAGTTTTGTGGATTTAAATATGTACCTGTGTATGTGATGATACATGTGTAGTGCTGGTGGGAGCCAGAAGAAAGCATCAGACCCCCTGGAGCTAGGCGACTTGGCACTGGGAACAGAGCTCAGGTCCTCTGGAAGAGCATCAAGTATTCTTAACCACTGATCCATCTTTGCCCAACATAAAGCTTTCTAAAACTTGGTTAATTTTTGTTTCCCACATAGTCTTTATTTGTTCATGTGTATGTAGATAATTAAGTTTCCTCCCCAAAGGTATTTAGAAAGTACAATAGGACTTCTATTCTTGGGAAGGTAGAATAGATATCCTTGACCCACCTCTTCTGCTAAGTACAATACCCAGGACACCAATGTAAGACAAAGACAAGAAGACTAAGGAATACAATTTTGAGTTTCTTTAATATAATAACTGCTTTAGTCTGGCCAACTGCCACCAAAATAATATATAATACAACACATTGGGCCCAACCTGTGCCTAGGCCCAAGGGAGTATAGACTTCTACTCATGAGGCTACAACAACAAGATGATGATGGTGGTGGTGGTGATGATAATGATAATACAAACATCTACAACTGGTCACATGCAGAGAGTAGGAGACTATGAGTGTTCACCCCTAACTAAGGCATCTGTATCACACCTCCCCCTGAAGCTTGGATATCATTTCCAAAGAAAGAGCAGAAAGATTGTAAGAGCCAGAGAGGACAGATGTTTCTAAAGAAATAACATTTGCTAGACAGTTCAATGCTGTTGTACACATGAACTCACAGCAGCCATGGCTGTGACTGTATGCACAAGACTCACACAAGATCAATGGATCAGGGGAGGGCTCATCAAGTCTTACCCACATCTGGAGAGCTATTGGCAGTTGATAGCTATTGGCAGAGAGAGTCAAGTTTCTTTAGGGACGTGGATGCTAGGATGCTCCCCATTTTCCAGGAATGGTCACAAACCCATGTTCATTCGAGCCACACAACATATGACTACGATTAATTTTATAGGAAGACTTGCCTAGATCTACCAGGGATGAGCTGTACCTGAACACTCATACTAATAACCTGGTCACGACTACAGCCATGGCCTTACAAGATGTTATCACTAGGGGAACCAAGGCAAAGTGTACATAGGCTCTCCATGTTGTCTCCCAGGGACTAAACTACCAACCAAAGAGGGACCCATGGCTCCAGCTGCATATGTAGCAAAGGATGGCCTTGTCGGGCATCAATGAGAGGAGAGCACTTGGTCCTCTGAAGGCTTGATGCCCCAGTATAGGGGAATGCCAGGGTGGAGAGGTGGGGGTGGGTGGGTGGGTAGGGGAACACCCTCATAGAAGCAGGAGGAGGGAGGATGGAATAGAGGGTTTGCAGAGGGGAAACCAGTAAAGGGGATAACATTTGAAATGTAAATAAATAAAATATCCAATAAAAAAAACTGCACATGGACTGACAAATGCCTCAAAAAGTTTAGTCTTGTAAAAAAAAAGTGGAGAAGAGTGCGTCTGATTCATTTCTGTGGGGTCCGGGAGGGAGCTCTGGATGGCTACTCCAGATTAAAGCCCTAGCATCTCCAATTGTAAATGGTGTGTCTGTTACTCCAGGTTAGCAAGCAGGAAAAGGGCCTGTCATCTCCCATCCCCCTCTCCTAAAAACATTGCCATTTTCTTTGTGGACCAAAACACACCTTGAGTTTGTTCCTCCTCTTCTTCCCTCCCATTAGTTCTGGCAGTCAGCAGCAAGCATGAATGGTCATCCAGTTCTTGCAATTTGCTTTTCCTTTTCTGGCTGATGCTCTCTCCCAACCCAGCCCTCTAACAACAGCAGGGAGTATCTTTTTGTTGTATTTTGGGATCAGCACTGTTCTTTGAGACAGGGATCCCTATACCCTAAGTGTTCTGGAATTCCGAAAGTAGCTGGGGATGGCTTTGGATTCCTAACCCTCCTGCTTCTGCACCAGGATACACATACGTGTCACTGCACTGGGTTTGCTGAGGTGCTAGGGATCAGACTCAACTGAGGCTTCATGCATGCCAGCCACTAGAGGCAATCTTAAAACAAATAATAGACCATTCTATTCTGCTGCCTGTTTTCTCTGGTGATTTCCCATGGCCTTTCACGTGAATTCTACCTGCCCTGGTAGTCTGAGGTCCTGCATTTCTATGGTTGCTGTCTGTCTCCCCAGTACTATGACACAAACTTTAGACACAGCTGAACCCTGAGTAAGAAAGATAGCCTCAGAGTCAGACCTACCTCAAGTGGTCCCCTTAGGCCAAGGTGCACAGTGAGAGTTCCCTGCTAGGCCTGTGGAGACTTGCAAACAGGTTTCATAGTGTGAGTTAACTTTAAAAATCAATCTTTACTTCCACATCAAAAACTTGCAATTGGACAAGAGGACCAGGGAGGCCAGGCAGGGGACCTGACCTTCAGGACAGTGCTCTTCCAGTGAAGAACTTACCCACTTGGTTTACACTCTTGCCTTTTGCCCTTATCTACACTTGACTCAACAGGAGAGGAATGAAGCAGTCTTCTCTGAGCTGTCTTTTCTCCTCTCCTTTACACAGAAAACAAAACCAAAAACTAATTCCTGTCACTTTACTAAAAGAGAAGATAATGAAGTGGAGAAAAGGAGGTGAGGTTACCATTTACAATTCTAGGCGTTTCTTCTCTGAATTGATGATGTAATCAGGATGTGACCTGAAAGATTTACAAGTACAAAGCCAGGTCTAGGGAGGCCACCTACTGGGTCAGAGCATTTGCTCTGCAAACAGAGGACCTGAACTCAGTCTCTAGTACCCAGTACTGGTTATGCCTGCATATAATGTGGACACAGGGGCACCGAGACAGACGGATCATGAGCGGAGCTGGTTTTGCAGTGTAGCAGGGATCTCTGAATGCTTCTGAGAACTCAGCAGGTAGATGCCATCCCAGGGCAAAGTGCAAAAAGCCAGGCTTCATTACCAGCCTGCATCCCACAGGAACAGCTCCTCTGTGCTCCCTGAAGCTACCACCGTTGCAGTTGTGCATGAGGTCAGTCTGTAGGCTGAGTTCACCTGCCGAAATCAACCTATGCAACATGCTCCCTCCACCCTCAACCTGCAGGTATGCTTAGCCCACCCCTAGAAGCTGCATAGTCTAAATGAGTCGTGCCTGCAATGGGGGAGGAGCAGCGTCTGTCCCTGGCCTGGTGGCCACCCACCGGCTGGAGAGAAGCACAGCATTCCCGAACTCCCAGGCACAGCTGGGATGAAGTCAAACACCACTACTTCAAAGCAGACTTCAAATAACAAAGGTAGAAGAGCAACCCAGGGGCAGCTGTCATTCCTGACTGTAGCACAAGTGCGTTTTGGGCAGAGCTATGTCAGTGGAAAACAGTTGCCAGGGTATCTCCCCTCTGGATCGTCCATGGTGCTGTGTAGGACTGGACGCGTGAGCCCCTGGCGCATCTGGAAAGCCTGGTGCCAAAGTGGAGCACAGTGACTCTCTCTCTAAAATCACCACACCAGCACTCTGTGACGAGTAAGCCAGTCAAGCCCTGAGAAGTGCTGAGCAGCTCTTGGCACTGAAAGGAACGCTGTAAAGATTAATGTCACTGCTATTAGTGCTCTCAGTGCCTGCCTTCTAAGACGCTGCACTTTGTGTCCCCACTTCAGTGGAAAGTCCTGGCAGGAGGTGACTGGGTCTCATGGGTGACAAGTTAGAGCACACAACCATGCTGAGCTCTGCTGAAGTTTGGGCTTTGAACTGAATTGTTTGCTTCCTATGTTATCATCTTACAGAAGTGAGGGGCTGAAGAGGGAGCTCAATGAGTAAGCAAAAGGGCCTGGGTTCAAGTCCCCAACACAAATTAAAAACAACAAAAACCTAGGCATGGCCTGGCAGTACCTATAATCCCTGCACTGGAGTGGATCTGTCAACCTTGCCGGGACGTGTGGCTTTCAGATTCTCTGAGGTCCCGTCTCAAATAGAGACAGGTATAGGGTAATAGAGGAAGATTCTCAACACCAATCCCTGACCTCCACACAGAGGAGTACACACACATGTGCATACAACACACACACACACACACACACACACACACACACACACACACACACAGGGAGACAGAGAGAGAGAGAGGAGAGAGAGAGAGAGAGAGAGAGAGAGAGAGAGAATGAGGAGAGGTAGGAAAATGTCAGGCCAATCAAACCCAGTTTCCTTCCAACCTTCATAGTCCTGTCCCGTTGCTACTGCTTCTAACATTTCCTCTGCTGTGAACCGGCTCCGTATGGACTCTGGATGCCAGTAACCACAGCTGGCAGTACAACGAAGCTACACTAACTTTGTTGTCTCCCCCATTATTTTTGGATCAGATGCCATAGGGGATTCCTAGAAAGAAACAGGGTTAAGACAAGTAAGCGGAATTCACTGGAAACCCAAGGCTATAACAAGCACACTCCCTCTGCCAATCAGGGTCTCCATATGTAGGCAAGGCTATCCTGCAACTCTCATGTGATCCAATGAGTCTGGGACTCATAGTCCCAGCCTCCCAGTGTGAGCATATGTGTGCCACTACATCTGGCTCCCCAATTTCATCTTGAAATACACTGAATTAATAACAATAGAAAGCATGTTGCCACCATCTACTGAGAACTATTTTGTGTGTACCAAACATTTCTCATGTTACTTCCTTTAACTCCCTCAACAAAACGAAATGTGTGTGTTATTATCTCTATTTTATCAGGCCAAAACCCAAATGATATAAACCTAAGACAGAAAAGTCACAGGGTTTCCCTGGCTTACATTCATCCTCAGTAAAATTCTGGGATCCACACCCCCAGTGCAGACCCTCCATAGCTCATACGGATAACCAATGCCTCCACAGTCTGTAGCCCCAGAGCCCACAGTACTAGTCCTCTGCAGAGCACACTGCTCTGCACCCTCTATGCCCCTGACTTTGTCTTCCCCACATCACAGCATGCCTCTGCTTCTATAAAAGGCCCCACAGGTTTTTTCCCCTCCCCTGTCCCTGTCCCATTTCTGCCACAGTCATGAACCCTTAAAATGTGTCTGCCTCTGGCTTGTAACTTATACCTACAAGACCTACTATTGTTCTCAAGCCACAGGTCACTGAGGTGAAGGGTGTATTGATTGGATTACCATCAATACTCAGCCTCTGTTAAGAAGGTCAGACTTCACCTCTGCTTGCTCCTCCTCCTACAATGTATAACCAGGCTGAACTGAGCACTCTGGCTGGTCAGCTACTCATCCACATTCAGTACAGGACCTGGGTTAAGAAGACAACTCCACACATACATAATGTCAGAAGACAAGGTACAGCAACCTTGGGTTCCTTTGGCTTTGGTTTTGAGGAGGTTGGGAATCTATTCAAGGCAGTGAGCTTATACGCTGACACTGGGTGCAGATGCCACAGATCCGAGCTACCTGTTTGCTTGGTCAATTACTAATCCTTCTGGCTGCTAAGCAAATCCCACATTCTTATTGAGTGATCGAACTTTTAAGGATATTTGCTCTTTTGAATAGCCTGCTACTAAAAGAATGTGCCTACCACCCCCAAGATCTGGGGCAAGTTAACAGGAATCTAATCATGAACATAGATCTGGAATGTTTAAAAATGCCCAGAATTGAAAGATAATTCTAGATTAGGAGACTGAGAACTGAATGTTGCAGGTTACCTTTGGATTTTGGGAAGAAGAAAAATATCCGATGATGCACCATCCGAGGATTATGACTTTGGGCTGATTCTAGCTAATATTAGCATAGCCTGTGTTGTATTCATGGGTGTGATAGCATTGCAATCAGACAGGGAGATGCCATTGTTCTTAGGAGAGTACCTGGTGATGTCATTAGGAGTGAGGTGACACAGTCTGCAGCTTATTTTTAAATGCTTCAGCCAAATCAATACACATTAAGAAACCAATGTGGTGAATGTTCGGTGATCAGTGGGGAGCAAAGTGAAGGGCATCTCTCTGGTATTTCAATGTCTCTGCAGATAGAATCCTTTTTCAAATAAAACTTTCAAAGGGTGTGTCTTTCTTCTGAGCTTACAAGCTCTCCCCAACTCCTGTATATGGTAACGGGGTAATGGTGATAGAAATGATAAATCTTTACCCCTGTTAAGATACTAATATACTGACCCACTGAGGACTGCACTGAGTGGTCCTTTGTGAGGAAAACCACGTTGTGGAATCAGCCAGGCTTGGGTGTGGGTTCTAATGCTGCATGTGCTGCTAAGACTCAGACTAGATCAACTGACCTTTGTGTTTCTACACTATGCTAACATAAGGACTCCTAGGGTATGACAGGGTGATCCGGACTTTATTTTAGTGATCTGTGAATGAAGTGATCTCTCCCGAGCTCAGAGTAAGTAAAAGACAACATGAGGAAGGCTTAGAGGGCAAATGTTGAAATGTATTTGTTATGTATTGTTTATGCATATTTAAAGAATGACCCCGACATAGAGATTCTGTGAGTACTATAGCTCAGGATAAATGTATAGCAGGGAGAACTGTAAAGATGATTCACTAATGATGAATATGAAATTATTAACTACAGGGATCCTGTACTGATTCAGTAACTATGGAAAGGCAGCAGTCATAGGCCTGACATCTAGACGATGTTGTCAAGAGGTGGGTACTGTGCTTAACAGCACCAGCCCAGGACGGATGTTCAGGCTCTGGTAACTTCCTTGTGCTTTAGAAACTAAAGAAGAGCTTTCTTCAAGAGCTAAGAAACTGCCTAAGAAGAGAACATAGACGGTGTGGGAGCCGTTATAAAAAACAGCACATTTCAGCCTTGTGGCTGCACTGGAGTTTAAGGGCATGGGCAGGGGGCAATGCTCAGGAGAGTTAGGGTTCAGTGTGGACAAGCCCAGGATGCACAGAAAATTCAGATGAGGGGTGGTCTCTAAGTTCTCCATTTCTTCTGTTGGAAAATGGAGGTGCCAGATAAGCATGCCACTTCTTAAATTCCTTTCAGACTGAAAACCCTATGGTATGAGAAGTAACTAGCCTTGTTCA
Organism: Mastomys natalensis; assembly: GCA_021653895.1. Taxonomy (NCBI): domain Eukaryota; kingdom Metazoa; phylum Chordata; class Mammalia; order Rodentia; family Muridae; genus Mastomys; species Mastomys natalensis. Next base: position 56,713 of record JAJTUV010000042.1, on the reverse strand, counting down.
AAGTAGGATGTGGACTCACCTTTGGCCTGGCTTTTGGAAGCATGTGGAGGCAAATCATATGCTTTCCTAGTCAATCAGTCATCACTGGAAAGTCTGTTCTTTTGTTTAGCAGTAGGAGTTTATATGTTCCCTACTGGGATATCTGCCCCAGACTGGTAAACCCTCCCTGAGCATGGCTTCCTCGGCCACGGAGCACAGATCATCTCTCAGGCTTTGCACGTGGTTTTGGATCTTATTGATGATGTATGGAAAGTTGATAGATGGTTGTTGATAAGCCTATGGCATGACCGTCATATGACTAATGGGCCTTCATTGTGTGTCCTCTACTTAAAGAACAAGGGACCTCCAGACAACAGTCACAGTACGCCAGTCTTGTAATCCCCCCTGTCACCTTCTGTCACTGTTCTTTCATAGCTAAAGGAACTGGGGCATAGGGATACTGCCATCTAGGACTCCTTTCTCAGTCTTCTGACTTTCTCAACTACTTGTCCATGCCAACAGATAACATATAACTTCTAAGCCACAAAGTAAATACCACATTTTCTCTCATGTTAAGGCTCAGCTACATCCTTTTTCGGTTTAACATTTTTATTCTTTATGTGTGTGAGAGGTGTGTGTATGTGTGTGTGGTGTGTGAATGTGGATGTGAGTGTCTGTGAGTCTGTGTGTCTGTGTGTCTGTGTGATGTCTGCGTGGTGTGTACGATGTGTGTGATGTATGTATGTGGTGTACAGTGTGTGTCTGTGTGTACGACGTGTGTGTGTGGTGTATATATGATGCGTGTAATGTATGTGTGTGGTATGTGTCTGTGTAAGAGTGTGTGATATGTGTCTGTGTGTGTTGTGTGTGTATCTGTGTGTGGTATATGTGCATTGTGTTGTGTGTGTGGTACGGTATGTGTGTGTGAGCATGTGTCTGTGTCTGTGTGTGTCATGTGTGTGTCTGTGTGTGGTATATGTGTGGTGTGTGTGTATATCTGGTGTGCATATGCTCCTGTCACAGTGCACATGTGCACACAAGACTACTTCCAGGAGTCAGTTCTCATGTTCCACCATGTCCCTCCCAGGAATTGAACACAAGTTGTCCCCAAGTTTGGTGGCACCTGCCTCTAGCTGCTGAGCCATTGCACTGAGCATCTCCCCATGTTTCTTCCTACTCTATCCTTCCATGTCTATCTGCAGTATATTTTAAACTCAACACGGGAACTAGTTTCTCTAACCAAAATTTATTAAGGCCCAAGTAAAAGTTGACTTTTAAAAACGCTTCTAGCTTCGTTGTCTCATGGCCTCTGAAGACATTTAGGAAAAAGACTTGAGGGTTTTCTTCCACTTGCCTTCTGTACAAGTTCTGTCCTTTTCCACATTTCCCTCTTGTTCAAACAATGACAAACAGCAGGGTCTTTGAGAGAATAGGCAAAGCCTTTAGGAACCCAAGGCCTCAACTGAGTGAGAAACCCTCTGAATTCTCACTACTTTTCTTAGCTCTGTCTACCTGCTCATGCCAAGCTCTTTGCTATTAAAATGGGTGAATGGGGGTAGTTGGGACTTTTTTGTGCTAAGTGGTTTTCATAAAATTGTCCTGTCATGAGCAAAATTTTTTCAGACTAAGTAGACAGTCATAGCACCTAGATGACTTTGAAGGTATAGGATCTCTAAGGACCTTGAGGTGGAGCAGCATGTTCTAGGCTCATCCAGAGGTCTAACATCATGCATTCCTGAAAGTGACGGACTTGTCAGGACCTGAGGGCTGCAATGCACTGCAGCCACTGTTGGCTGTGATAATGGATAAAGACTGTCCTTAACCAAGGAGCATGCTGGTCTCTGCAACCGAGAGGCCTTGCTTTACAGCCAGTCAATGAAGAGTCCTTACACCTCAGAGTCCTACCACCACAAGGAAGTGAATTCTATGATCAGCTAAAATTTTTCTTCTACAGTTTCCAGAAAGGAACATAGCCAGCTAACATACTGATTTTCGTCTGCAGAAACTCAGTCCAGACCTCTAGCCTGGTCTATAAGATAAATTGGGTTGCATTGTTTAAGCCACTGAGTTGTTAGGAATTTTTGCAGCATCAGTGGAAAAATTAATGCTAGGAATAAATGAGATAATCCATATAAAAGAGCAACTAGGTATGCAGGAGGCATCCTCAATATTGGGCTCTGAAGCTGTGTTTGTGCTGCACTTCACATCAGTGTCTACACTGCTGTGATGGAGAGTATGTTAGAGCCCGCCCAGTGCAGCTGGTCCCTTGCTGCTGCTGCTAATTACTTTCTGCAAACAAAAAGGAATCCTGACCCTTGGAAGCAGCTTGAAGGAAAGATGACTTAGGGACAAACCACTCACCCAGGAAATGGAATCCCATTTTAGCTTTTATTTTTGAATTTTAGATGTGTCACTACAGTTCAGAAAGTCCTTGAAAATCTTGCATGATCCTATACATTATATGCCATATAGTATGTATGTGCATGCATATTTTAAATATTACTTTCTTGCACATAAGATATTATTATGTGTATATTTCTTTACTTGTAATAAATGCATAATATATTTGACATAAGTGCATGTATGTATCTTTAGAATGTGAAAAAGAGAAGGAGAGGGAAGGAGGGAAAAGAAGGGAGGGAGGGAGAAAATGAACATCTGTTCTATAGTCCTTTCAGGGAACAAAGTTGCTGACAGGACCAGGGTGCAAAAAAGCCAGAAACAGACAGAAAACAGAAAACAGAATACAGAAGTGTGCTGTGTAACCCACAGATTCCACACACTCAAGTGAGATTCTGAACAAACAGAAGGATTGGGGGCGGGGCAGAAGGGCTCTAAGAGCTGATCACCTGCTAAGTCCCCAGAGTGGAGTTTTGTTTCTGATCAGTGGGCAGAAGAACTTCCAGGTTCCCAAAAACATCCTGTGATACTTCGTTGATGATAACACTGAGCTGAAGGTTTATTAGAGAATCTGGGTCTGGGATAATTATTAATTCTTTATGCCCAAGTGCAGAGATTTTAAAATCTTACAACTTTGGCAAAAACTAAAGATCCTATAAAAAAAAAATTAGGCAGAGTCAATTAAGATTAAAAAAAAAAAAAAAACTAACAAAAATCCACGCTGATGTGACTCACTCATTCCCTGTGCTATCTGACTGAAATTTTAAATTTTATGATGACATACATTTTCCTATGAAATACCTAACAATATAATTTTTTTTTAAAAATCCTCTTACCTCCACTTCTCTAGCTTCACATTCTTTGCCAAAAGATTCCCTTTTGACTTTATTTTTCAGGGAATTATGTTACATACATGCCAAATAACATTCCTGTGTGACTCGTTTGAAAAGCATCAATGACCTGAGGCTCAGAGGCCCGGGTTTTCCCTAGGGTGCACAAGGCACTGGGCCTGATTTCTAGCACTATAAAAAAAAATCAATTATATGATTATTCATTCAGTTAGGTTTGCAATTTTATTTACCACTTAAAAATAAGCACAGTGGCCCACTCCTCCACTCCAGCCCTCCAGAGGCAGACACAGAAGAATCTCTGTATGCTTGCAGCCAGCCTGGGTCTATGTTGTGTATTCCAGGCTATCCATGGCTATGCAGTAAGACCTTGTCTCAAAAAAACAAAAAAACATACAACAAAGACCAGTACATTTGTTCACGTTATTCTTCTGAGCTGCTATTTATTGTGATGTATATATCTAATGTATCTAATGTATATCATGATATGACTGGTCTATTTAACCATCCCTACTGAATGACTTTTGGGTTCTTTCTACAAGTGCTGTTCTAAGTACCTGAAGTGTATGCATGACTCCTGTCAGCTGATGAGATGAGTAATTGTGAGTTGAATGCTCCACAGGGTTAGTGTAGCGGCCTCAAGTTGGAGAGAAAGCACTGTAACTTGACTCAGAATTCTATGCTCAGCCCCATGAATGCAGGGCTGAATCCTGAAAGGCATCTATGCCTGGATGCGGCACAGATAAAGGCGGTGACTCTTAGGCACTTGCTGGGTGTCTCTGTAGTGTGGAGATGTCCGTAAAGCTCTCGTCTCGTACTGACAAGGCCGCACAATTGTTTCTGCACTGACAGCTCTTCTTCCTTTAGCACCAATTCTATTTCTCAGCTCCGATTTTGAATATTGAAAAAAATATTGATGTGGGGCTGGGCCTTTAACTCAGTTGCTAAAGTGTTCGCCTAACAGGAAGAAGGTCATATGTTTGTCTCCTAGCAGCCCATAAACTGGGTATAGTGGTGCATGCCTATAATTCTAATATCTTGAGGCGAAGACAGCAAGAGGAGAAGTTCAAGGCCTTCCTCAACTACAAACTGGAGAGTTCAAATCTGCCTGGTCTACAGTTCTGCCTCTCTTCTCTACCTCTCTGTACCCTTTTCCCTGTCTCCAGTGTGTGTGTGTGTGTGTGTGTGTGTGTGTGTGTATGCATGCACATAAGTATAAGAAACAAAAATAAAGTTAAGTTAGTACCCTGCAAAAGCTGTTGTGCTGGGGTGGGGGTTGTTGTTGCTATTGTTGTTTGTTTTGTGAGTTTTGTTTTCAGTTTCAGCAATATAAGGAAAATGACAAACAGCTTTCACATTCCCCTCATGAACAAGCCTGATGAACACGGTCCACTGGGAACGGCTGTGGGAGGGAAAAGAGAGCCTGTGGGGAGCTGGCAAGGAGTCTCCGCAGCGAAGGAGCCAGAGGTCTGGGTGGCAGAGACTGTGCTTACAGCTTTCTGTTTATCTCTCAGATCACTGGGACCTTGGCTTTCACTGTCTTCACTGCGGTGCTGAGTTCCTTCCAGTTCGGATACGACATTGGTGTGATCAATGCTCCTCAAGAGGCACGTGAGACACACAGAGTTCGTTTGGGGCCAAGCCCTCTCTCAGTTCCTACTGCCTGCTGTATCATATGTTCCACAGTGAGATAATCTGTCCACGTGAAAGACACGGGGCGATCCTGCCCACCCGGGTACAATGTGCATTGGTCCACAGCTGATAATTTGGCCTTGACTCCTGGGTTAACAACTCTCTGAGTCAAAAAAGGGCAGCGTGTAAGTTTTGATCTCTGACACTGCTGTGCTCTGAGCTCAGAGAAAATGCTAACTCAATACCTCCTGCTCACCAAGTCTAAAGGCAAGAATTCCTTACAGCCTTCAGTCACAGCTGTCCCCAGCATGAATGAAAAAATGCCAGGGGACAAGGACAAACAACAGAAAGATGTATTCCACTCAATGCAGTCATAAGCACCTACACCAAAACAGTGGCTGTCCTTCCCTCTACCTGTCACCCACAGACCTTCAGTACAAAGTAATATAAGCATGAGATCAACAACCAAGGGGTTCACGAAGTTTAGATTGTCTCTGTTGAGATGGAGAAAGTACATGGCACTTTGTAAGGAAACATAACAGATCCTGCCATTCCTGTGTATATTCTATGAATCTAGTCTCTGTTATGCATTAGATTCTCAGAGAAAAAGACAGAGACAGAGACAGACAGACAAAGAGAGAATAAGAGAGACAGAGGCAGACAGAAACAGACAGAGACAGAGAGAGAGAAAGACAGACAGGCAGACAGGCAGACAGGCAGACAGGCAGACAGCAGACAGACAGACAGACAGACAGAGATCTCACTCTTCCCACTGCCATAACCCTTAGTTAGGAGATCAGGACTCCAACCCTTGTGCTCCAACTCAGACTGGGAGCAAACACACCTGGGAGAAGTGCAGTATGGCAAGGGAGCCTGGAGGTGTGCTGGGGTGACAGGCACACCCATAACACTTTATCATTTTATCAGATTGTCTTATAGTTCTAAGGAAAATATCAGACGCCATGGAGTGTGAACATCTAGAATGTGTGTTGACCACAGTCCATTAGCTGACAGGAACCGTTCCTCAAGCTCCTTGGCTGACAAGGAAACATTTTCTCATTAAGTGTGCATCATCCTAAGTGTGTCAAACCTCCTGTTCTGGCTACAAGGGAATAATGCAGGAGGTCAGGAGATCAGGGCCAGGGGTCAGGAGACCAGGGTCAGGGGTCAGGAGACCATGGCCAGGCATCTTTCTATGGATAATGAAAGAATGTGCCTAAAATCTGGATCAACCTAGAAATCCTTCCTTTCTTGAAGTCCTGTTTACATCCCTACTCAAACTACCTTCTCTAGTCTTATCAGGAAGATTAGGCTGAGATCACCCCTTCTTTAATTCAAGCCCCTGAGTCAGAACTGAAAACAGGGACCCTATTGGCATTTTCTCCTGGTTGAATAACATCTGAAGGTATTATTAAATCACAATTTTTCATGAGCATAAAAATTACACTTGCCCCTTGAGAAAACAGAAAACAAAATCACCTGCAATTATTTCTGCACCATATATTAAACTGCTAAGAATGGTTTGCATAATTCCTTTCAGCATTTTCTCTATGCATACTGTCTCTGTGGGGCAGCTATCAGTTACACAGAAGTCTTGGTCTGTTGGTCAGACCTTCATAAGAGGATGTCACATCTCCCTGGTGCTTAGCTTGTTTTACCAGATACAACTGTATTCATAATGGGAATGGGGAACAGTTGAGGTCCAGATCTTTGCTGGAGGATCTACTCAGCTTACTGTGGCTAAACACTGGTCAGGTCACTGCTGGGAACAGGATGGAGGAGGAACATCTGAAGGACATGCTGCTAGTCTATTTTATGCTTTTCATGGCTACAGAAGCACCATATAAAATGTGGCTAGAAATTTAGCTTTGAGGACCATTCCTTCTGGGACACACTGGGACCTCTCTGAGGATCCATAGAAGTACCTTCTCTGTTCTATATAAGGTGTTTCTGTCTTGAAAACTCATTAACTCCAGACTTGACCACTTGGATCTATTTATACTAACTGCTAGGAATTCTATGACTAAGTCTAAAGTTCACGTCTACCAATGCAAGAGTTTTATATAGTCCTAACTTTAGTTTTTACTCTGAACTTAGCTGTAGTTTTTTTTTCCCCTTTTATGTTATCATTAAATCTTTTGTGCAAAACTAACACTGGTATACCTTCTCTACCTGAAGAATGTCTTCAGTGTAAATAGTTGTCGACATTTAAATCTTAGAACGTTTTTCATAAAAGCCAACATTTCTGGCAGGTATTCTAGAATCCAAGGCTACTCACTAATGACATTCTTACATTTTTAAAGATTTATTTATTAATTTTATGTATGTGAATACACTGTAGCTGTCTTTAGACACACCAGAAGAGGGTATCAGATCCCATTACAGATGGTTGCGAGACACCATGTGGTTGCTGGGAATTACACTCAGGATCTCTGGAAGAGCAGCCAGTGCTCTTAACCTCTGAGCCATCTCTTCAGCCCTAATGATACTTTCCTTTGCAGTTTTCTTGCTTGGTTGGAGCAGAGGCTACCATGCCACAAAGCAAGCGTACGCTTCTATCTTCCTACTAGTTGAAAATGTATTTTGGTGTGCTGTTCCTAGATACTCCACACTTCTTTCAGGCATCTCTTCCCACCTTGCTCCACTTGGCTGAGTGTGTCATGTTTTACAGGACATGATCAAGTATAAACCCACATCTGTATTAGGCAGATCACACAATTAGGATGCCCCGTTTACACACCTCACAGTTATTTAAGGGAAGAGCAAATGCTTATGGGGAATTCTGAAGTCATGGTTTTATTTCCTCAGGTGATACTATCCCATTATCGACATGTTTTGGGTGTTCCACTGGATGACCGAAGAGCTACCATTAACTATGACATCAATGGCACTGACACCCCACTCAGAGTCACTCCAGCATACACAACACCAGCCTCCTGGGATGAAGAGGAGACTGAAGGATCTGCTCACATAGTCACTATGCTCTGGTCTCTGTCTGTGTCCAGCTTCCCAGTGGGCGGAATGGTCGCCTCATTCTTTGGTGGGTGGCTCGGGGACAAACTTGGAAGGTAAGTTTTATAAATAAATATGAACACAGCTTTGATATTTGTTACTGCTGGAAATTTTATAAACAGAAAGCATCTTCCCATTTGTGGGTTAGTATTTAAAGTTTTCAACTTAAAAACATCTGAGCGAGGTCATTATTGGGCCAAATTAATAGAATATGCTGTCATAATCATCTGCTAAGTCCTAGTTACTATGGAAGTGGTTAAAGAAAAGTGAATTCTGTGTTTATTTCCAGAGATTTTGATCCTCTAGCTTTTTAAGTTTTAAAACCCATGAGGAAGGCTCTACCAAGTTCCACCAGTTCTCAAACATTATTTTCATTTTTAAATTAAAATTTGACGCTTTTATTAGTCAAGTCCTATGGTCACTGTAACATCCTGGCAACTCGATGCACACAAGGAACATGGCTTTCACTTCCCGCTGTACCCTGCTGTGTCGCAAAGCCCAGCCAGAGGGAAGCTAATGAAGCACCTCCCAACTCCAGTCCCTATACCACGTTTTGGATTAAAAACATCGGTGTCCTGACGGAAGGCTTGGCTCAGTACCTAAGAGGCTGTACTTGTAGTGGACCTGAATTTGGTTCCCAGCATCCTCTGCCTGTAACTCTAGCTACAGGCGACCCAGTTCCCGTTCATGGCCTCCAAGAGAACCTACACTCACACTTGCACATACCCACCCCCAGACATACAGATCATAGGTACTCAAACATTAAAACAAAACAAGCAAACATCAGTGGAGATAGCTGCGTTATACACTGGCCAATGAATGTACCTAGGTCATTAGGGCTTCTGGTAAAGTTAGAATAGCATGGTATTATTTTTATGCTGATTTCTGTTAATTAAATCCAACTTTTGTGTGTTAATTACTTTTTAATTTTCATAATACAATTAATACATGCAAACCATGGGAAATTTAGGAAATGCAAAAAAAAAAAAATTCAAAAGAGAAAAGCAGCAGTTTGGTAATTAGCATAATGACGCTGGATTTTAATTCATTTTATTTTTTCATTTCCTACTATAAATTGTAGTCTTGGACTCATTATTTATAATTCCAATATCTCTACCGAAATTATATAAAATTAAAAAACAGTAAAAACTGACTATTCATAAAAGAAACGCCTTTTCAAATATATACCAAAGCTCAGGTTATTGTAATCCTTAGTTAAGAAACTTGTAGTTTTATTTGTGAACTCACAGAGTTCACAGGCTGCCTCTGCCTCCTGAGTACTGGAAGTAAAAGAACGTGTTACCACATCTGATCTGATGGCTTAAAATGTAGAGTAATGGGTTTCAACACGTGCACACAGTGTACTTCATCATGTCCGTACCCCCACCCCATAGTCTCCCTGCACCACCTCTCACTCCTTTACTCTCTCAGACCCCCTCCTCTTAACCTAGTTTCTTTCTCTTTTTCTTTGTTCCTTTTACTTTCTTAGTGAACCAATGAGCTTAACTAAGGTAACTCACACAAGCATGGGGGAGGAGTTACTGTCAGGAGCATGGGCAACCTAACAGTAGCTAGTCCACTGAGAAGAAAATCTCTCTCCTCCTTCCAGCAGCTGTTAGCTGCCTATAGATCCTTAGGGAGGGATGAGGCCTCATGGGACCCTTGCTTCACTATGACAGACTGTTGACTGGCCCAATCTTCTGCTTTTTGACATTGCCCAGCCTGATAGAACAGACTCTATCCAGCTCATAACTTCTTGGGGTGAACCATTGGATTTATGTATCCTTTGTTCTTGCCAAGAGAAAAAGCATTTCCTAGTAATCTGAGCAGAGAGTGGGCCTTTAACTGGATCTCTCTTTGCATTGCAACCTCAGGGCTATCCAGCACCAGAACACTGCCTACTTTAAGGTAGCTGGTGATGTCCATACACCCTCTTGCTACTAGAATTATCACCAGCCTAGTGACCCAACAGCACAAATTCATTTTCTTTCAATTTTGGAAGTTAGAACTCCACCATCCATTATACTTGACTAAAGCCAAGGTGTCCGCAGAGTTGGTCCCTTCTAGAAGCTCTGAGGGGCAATTCCTGCTTTGTCCTCTCCAGTTAATTCTGCCCTGCCCTGTTCCTTGTTCATGGCCCCTTCCCATCTTTAAAAGTCCCGTAGTTTTTACAAAGTCAAATACATTAAAAGTTCAATCTCTTCAACACATCCAAAATCTCTTTCAAAAGTTGAAAATTTCTCCACTGTGGGCTTTTGTAATAAAATAAAAAGTTAAATACTTTCTTACTTTAAGAGGGCAGAGTCACAATCTGAACACAGCAAAACCAAACTCCAACTACATAACTAACTCCATGCCAGGTGCCTGGGATTCACTCACTGTCTTCCCTTCCAAATAGCTTGGGTCACTTCTCGGACTCCACTCTCTGAAGCACACACAGCTTGTCTTCTAAACTCAGGCATAGTACTTCTGTACTTGTCACCAGTCTGTCATAGTGAAGCAAGGGTCCCACGAGGCCTCATCCCTCCCTAAGGGTCTACAGGCAGCTAACAGTTGCTGGAAGGAGGAGAGAGATTTTCTTCTCAGTGGACTAGCTAGTGTTAGGTTGCCCAAGCTCCTGACAGTAACTCCTCGTCCATGCTTGTCCAAGTTGCCTTGATTAAGGTCATTGGTTCACTAAGAAAGAAAAAGATAGAAACACTGTATTTCTGCTGCTGCTTTTGGTGGTCATCCAAGCTACTGGCATCTACATAATGCTAGAAACTTCTGCTGCCCATGGGTGCATGTCCATCAATAGCCTCACATAGACTCTGTTTGTGGTGCCAAGCCTCAAGTTCTCTGCATTACTTTGTCACTCCTGAGCCTTCAACTGCCACTATGGTTGCATCTTCACCAATGGCCCCTCCTGGTCTCTCATGGTGCCAAGTTTCACCTTTTTTTTTATTAGTATCTTTTGTTTACTAATGTTTTCTGTCCTGTAGAATACAAGTGTGTTTCACAAGTACATAAAGAAACCAACAGTGAACTTCTAGTTTCCTTTTTAGGGAAAGTTTTATAAACACTACGTGAATAAGTTCATCCTAGGATTGCCCTTGTGTTTAATGGATTATGAGCATTTTCTAGTAAATGTATATGAATTAGTGGCTTACGGGTTTTAAGGAACATCTTCTATCACTCTTAAGTTTTAGAAGGAAGAAAGCAATCATTTGTGAGGAGGGTTCCTACAATGTCCAAGCTGTATTTTGTACAGGGTCTTATCTAATCTTTACATCAATTCTGAGAATTTGATGTTCATTTCCCTCCCTCAATCCTTCTTAAGGTGAAACGTGTTTATATTTCTGACATACAGCATGATAATTTTTTCATTGTTTTACGGTAGTAGGGTGTCAATGCATGCCAGACCAGAGCCCCTATCTCTGAGATGTTATACTTCAGATCTCCTAAAAATCAAGCCTCACCTTCTTTTTAAGACCCTTTCATACCTCCAAATCCAGTACTACCTGGGTGATTCTTAACAGCCCAGCTGCTAGCACAAGGGACAGCCTTGAATGCCTCCGGAACACAGCTTCTCTGTACTCTCAGGATACACTTCCCAGATTTCATCTCAACCATGCTGGTCCCCTTAATCACCACTAATTTTCCAGCTCCAGCTGACCAGCATCGAGTGTCCCAGCACAGCAAAGGTTTCACTCAAGCACTTCTGGTGTCTTAACAAATGACCCCAATAGAGTCTTTATCCTTTCCTCTAACACCTCACAGGCCAGGCCTCCATCTTCTGCACCACCCTCGTCACTCTTATCTCTCAAGCTCCTACAGAGCAGCTCATGGAACTCTGAACACTCAATGACTTTTCTACTCCAAAATTTCAAAGTCCTTCCACAATCCTTCCAAAAATTTGTTCAAATCTGTCACAGCAATACCCCACTTGTGGTACGCACTTCTGTCTTGGTTGGGGTTACTATTACTGTGATGAGACACCATGACCAAAGAAACTTGGGGAGGAAAGAGTTTATTCAGCTTACACTTCCACAACACTGTTCACAATCAAAGGAAATCAGGACACACACTCAAACACAGCAAGAATCTGGAGCTGATTTAGCGGCCATGGAGGGGCACTACTTACTGGCTTGTTCCTCCGGACTTGCTGAGCCTGCTCTCTTATAGAATCCAGAAACACCAGCCCAGGGATGGCAACTCCCACAATGGTCTCTGCCCTCCCCTATTAATCGTTAATTAAGAAAATGCCCTATGGGCTCACCTACAGCCCAATCTTATGGGGGTATTTTCTTAGTTGAGACTCCCAGCTCTCAGATGACTTTAGTGTGTGTCAAACTGATGTTAGAACCGTCCAGCACACCACCTAAGAAGGGCCTCCCTTCATTCTCTGCTCCTATGATGGCTTCTTTTTCTCATCTGCACCTGCAATTTCACAGAGCTTGCCTGAACATCGCAAGACACTCTTCCTGTTCAGGACTGCCATTGTAATCACATCTGCAAGAATGCTCTTCTGTAGATATAGCGACATTTACAGAGCTTAAGGAACTAGGACTTGGGCTAATGGAGGACACCATTCAGCCTACCACGCGGCTATTAGACAATTGCTACAGGCAGACACCGAGATTTTGTTTCTAAGAAAAAGGTATGTTTTGACTTTAAGATGTTTGCTTATAAAAAGCCCACTTGACATCAGCGTGTGAGACACTGGTAGACAGAATGACAAGGTGGACTCAGCAGGGGGCTTACATATCACATGTCACTGTGGCACCAACACCACCAAACCTCTCTGCTCAGATTCTTGTACTGGCTTCATTACTTTTTACTTAACTTTCAAGAAAGCTCATGTGTGGTTTTCATACTTTTGTTAGTGATGCTTTTATTGCTATTGTAAGATTTAAATGAATTTTACGGCAGATGCACGTGGTGGCCCATGTCTATACTTGAAACACTGAGAAGGCCAAGACTTAAGAATTGCCACAGGCTAGGCCACAGAGTAAATTCTGTACTAGCCTAGACTCTGGAATAAGAGCCTGTCTCAAAAATAATGTAATTCTTTTCATTTGGCTAATATTAATTCCTAGATTTTACAAAGAAATATCTTGGCTTTGGGTGAAAATGAGGATAGTTGTAACTGTGGCAAGCTTTAGAAAGACGTATTAATTTATCCAAGCAATTCCCACCAAAGGAAATTTGAGTTCAAAGCAGCAACTAAAGACCTTTACTGTCAACAAAATGATAAAGAGGCAAATGATGAATAGCAACTATCGAAATCAGTTTTTCTGTCACCAAAAACACTGTTCCTTAAAACAAACAAGTTTTAGAAAAATTAAATAACAAATAAGTATCAGAAGTGTCATCTTAAGCTTGGGCCTATAATCTGAGGCAGGAAGAGCTCTGAGAGCTCAAGGATAACCTGGACTACAGAGTAAAGTCCTGTTAGCCCAGGCTAGAATGAGACCCTAACCCCCAAAACAAAAAACAAAACAAAGGAATCCTCTCATGAATGTAAGAGACAGGTGGATGAACGTCTCCCATCATGAACAGCACTCACGGCTCATATATCAGCTCATAGATAAGGAAGCATCAAGCATGCTTCAGGACTAGCTTTTCAGTAAAAATAAAAATAATTCGTAGGTAAAATTCTCAACATGGTCTGAAAACAATTTCTTCACATTTTGGTGCTGAATTTAAAAATGTTTTTTAAAATTTCAGGATCAAAGCCATGTTGGCCGCAAACAGCCTCTCACTGACTGGAGCCCTCTTAGTGGGCTGTTCCAAATTCGGACCAGCACACGTCCTCATCATTGCTGGAAGAAGCATATCAGGACTGTACTGTGGTGAGTGACACACACACACACATCATTGTCTAAAGGGCAGAGACCTGTGAAGCTTAACACAGTATCACAGAAGGAAGGCAATGGGACACAGTAAGAATGAGTGGGGACACTATCTGTGTCTGTGGTAGAGTAAGAGTGAGCTGTGACATCATCTGTATCTGCCCAACCCAGGAACATCATCTGTAGTTGTTTGGTCTTGGACAAATTATGTAACTGATTCTCTGTCCTTATCTATGAAATGAAGATGACAATAACATTGGCCTCCAGTGGAACTGGGAGAGTACATGTAAACTGTCAAGTATAGCATCTGGTGGATGTGAACTTTAGATAAACACTAGCTGTTGCTACTACCCCTATGCTGCAACCAACAGCTGGTTCTCTTGAGGCCCTAACCCTGCACTGCTGGCCTATGCTATGGTGTCTCTGTCTTTTGTGCTATGGTAAGGTCCAGCTACCTAACTGTTTCATTCTGGACATGGCTGCCTGGAGCAGGAAAACTGTGATGTCCATTGGGAGAGGGAATTGGACAGAAACAGACAGTGGACTCCATCCTCCCTTGAACTTTGTATCTAGAAGACACACTAGGTTTGGGAGACAGGGTTTCCAACCTTTAGAGGCAGGGGTCTGAATAGAGATAGGAAAAGTCAACCACAAACAAATGGACAGATATTGGACTCCTTGGTGTCAATGAACCAATGGTTCCTCAGTGTCAATGAACCGATGGCTCTGGGCTGGCATTTTAACCTGTTTTCACAATTGGAATTGACCTCAAAGTCACAGATATTCATGAGGGATAGGCAAGAAATGGCAAGGGTACAAAAATGCTCCGATTACCTCCAATCCTTTTACCTAAAAAAAAAAAAAGATTATAACTCTGTCTGTCCTTCAGATCATCAGTTGAAGCAAAAGTGTTATATCTCTTCTCATTATTCTCAATGTTAATACAAACAACTAAAAGAGGAGAGTCAGGTTAATGTGGAAAACACTGAGGACTCCGAAAGAATCAACTGCCACCATCTCTACCTTAGACAGATTAGTTAAAACTTAGCCTCAGTTAAAACTTGTCTCCTATAAAAGATGAATGATAGCACTATGAAATCGGTCCAAACCATGCTCCACCCCCTCCTCTCTCCTTTTAACATAATGTAGAAAACATTATATTTTTTCCAAATTGAAAACCATGCAGTATGGTAGCATAGATCTAGCATTGCTAAGTGTCTTGTACTCTCAAAAGTCATTTAAAGGTAGGTCTCCCTGCATTCTGAGGATTAAAAGTTGCTAAAAAAAAAAATTACAAGAAATAGAACTAAAACTGCAGTTCCTATGACCTCAGACAAGGATGCTTATCTATGTCATTCTGTCCTGGCTACTAGAGAAAGGGCCAACCACAGAGCTCTCTCTTCGTCAGGCTCCAAGGCCGCAGGTCAGAGACACATGGAAAAGTCTATAGAAGTGCAAATGACATATCAACCATGTGAATCTACATTTGAGGCATTTGAAACAATTTTTAGTGTTAAATTATATATTTTAAATAGTTGACAAAAGTACCTTTTGCCAAAGGGCAATTTATTATCATTTAAAAGATGGGCGTTCTCAAATAGGAAGCCTACAGTAAATCTTATTTTTAAATTTTTAAGAAAACTAAATTGCAATTAGCAAATGCCTGCATATGTCACAACATATATATATATATATTTACATACATAAACATGTATATTTACAACATACATAATTATGTGTGTGTTTTAGAGATCTACAGGAGGGCTAGAGAGATGGCTCTGTGGTTAAGAGCACTGGCTGCTCTTCCAGGGGTTCTAGGTTCCATTCCCAGTACCAACATGGCAGCTCACAACCTGAATTCAAGCTTTACAAAATAAAACTATAGACAATGCAAGAGAGATAGCCCAGCAAGTCAAAGCCACAAAGACTTACAACCTGAGTTCAATTGCTGAGCCCCACAGGAAAAGAGATTATAGACTCTCTGAGTTTTCCTCTGACTTTCACATAGACAGACAGATGGACAAACAGACACACACACACACACACACACACACACACAGTCTAAACAAATAAATATAATAAAATGATATAGAAAGCATAATGGCTCAGTACTTTTCAAAATCTTTGTGTTTAAGTCTTTTTTCAAATAAAATCTGTAGATTGCTTTTGGTAAGATGGCTATCTTTACTATATTAATCCTACCAATCCATGAGCATGGGAGATCTTTCCATCTTCTGAGATCTTCTTTTGTTTCTTTCTTCAAAGGCTTGACGCATTTGTCATACAAGTCTTACACTTGCTTGGTTGAGGTTACCTAAGATAGTTTATATTATTTAAGGCTACTGTGAAGGGCATTGTTTCCCTGATTTGTTTCTAAGCCCATTTGTCATTTGCATATAGAAGGACTACTGAATTTTTTATTTCTTATTTTATGAGTATCCAGCTACTTCACTGAAGGTGTTTATCAGCTATAGGAATTCCCTGGTAGAAATTTTGGGGTCATTTATGTATAGTATCATATTATCTACAAATAGCAATACTTGACTTCTTCCTTTCTAATTTGTATCCCTTTGTCTTTTTCAGTTGTCTTATTGCTCTAGCTTAAACTTCAAGTACTATATTTAATAGATGTAGAGAGAATGGTCAGCGTTGTCTTGTTCCTGGTTTTAGTGGTATTGCTTTGACTTTCTCTCCATTTAATTTGATGTTGGCTAGAGGCATGTTGTAAATTGCCCATTTTATGTTTAGATATGTGTCTGTTATTCCTAATCTCTCCAAGACTTTTATCATGAAGGGGTATTAGATTTTTGTCAAAGGCTTTCTTAACATCTAATGAGATGATCATGTGGGGTTTTTTTCTTTCAATTTGTTGATATGGTGGATTACATTGACAGGGTTTTGTATACTAAACCACCCCAGCATTTCAAGAATGAATCCTACTCAATCGTGGTGATCTTTTTTGATGTGTTCTTAGATTTTGTTGGCAAGCCTTTGAAGACTAAGATTTTTGATGCAATGAAGAAGCTAGGTTGTCCTTACTGGGCAGCCAGAAAAGAACCCTTGAGTTCCTTACCCTCTTCCCTCTTCTGCACCTCAATACCACGCAACAGAGATCTTGAGGTATCCCCCTATGGTGTGGACTCACCTAGGCATGGAGCCTATGTGTAGCGCTCTTCTCTAGCATGAGGCATTTCTTGCCTTTCTCCAGAAGTTGGCTTCTTTGATGTTAACTTCCTTTAATCCTCTAAGTCTGGATGGCTATTAAAATATCCTCTAGGCTCTTTTCTCAAGATAACCTACGCTGCTATGATGTAAACTAAACTCTAACATGGAAAAATTTTAAAGATCGTAGAAACTGCTCAAAATATAACTAAGCATTTCTTTCCATTAATACTTCCAATGACACCTTCATTTAGTACAATACCAACCAAGGATTTCTGCATGAACTAATAGCAACCAGTTTTCTGCATAAACTGTGCCTGTGTTTGGGGACAAGGGTTCCTCCAAGGCATCTGGGGAGTGAGTTTCAGTAAGGATACTATGCAACAGTGATTGAAATGCCTCAGGTTGCATTTTAACATCTGTATGTTTGTATCTCATACAGGGCTAATTTCAGGATTGGTTCCAATGTACATCGGCGAGATTGCCCCAACCACACTCAGGGGTGCCCTGGGCACTCTTCACCAACTGGCCATTGTAACAGGCATTCTTATTAGTCAGGTAAACCCTCCTCATCCCTCACTTTGACCACCTTCTACTTTGCCCCTCTTCCGCTCTCATCCCACACTGACTGCAGACAGCCATGGCCAGGGAGGGAGGAGACCATTGTTTCCACAGTGGCAAAAGAGGCAGTGTAAAAAAGCAGGTTTTCGCTCAAAGGTGATTTATTTCCACTCTTTACATCCAACTTGGAGCTGCTGGTGGGATTGGCAATACACATGAAAGTCTCAATGCTATCCTAGAATTAATATGTGAATGTCAAGAAATAGCCAACTCCGGAGTTTTGACTGCTTAGTTTTCCTTGCTTCGAGTGAGTTATCTGGTGATAAACTCTTCAGCTGCTGCTCCCTCTCTCCATTCTACCCTCTGACCTCAGAAGGATCTTTGGAATCCTGTACTTAAATATCTAAAAGGAAGTCTGTAAACCACCACGTGGGTATCATAAAGCTGGTTGTCCTTATGTAATTGTTCTTCTGTGAAATAGTTACATTCTGCATAACCTAAGATGGGATTTTTAAAGCAAAGCCCTAACTCACATATTCCCCACCCCTTCTGTGTGTATGATGCACATGTTCATGTGCATGCATGAAGAATGTGTGTAGCCGCCAGAGGGTGATATCAGGTGTCTTCCTCTGCCATTCTCCATCTTGGTTTGGACAGAGTCTCTGAACCTGAGCTTGTCATTCTGGGTACACTGACTGGCCAGTGAGCTCTGGGGATTTGCTTGTCTCTGTGTTCTCTCAGGGCTGGTTTGTTACAGACACAGATCGCCACACATGGTAGTGATTCTAACAGTATAATTCAACCTGGTTGCCTGCAAGAACAGGCAACTGATATTACATGTTCTTGTAAAAGTTGAATGATCTCCAGAATAAATATACAACTAGAGTGAGTGAAGACAACCGTAGATGAATTCTTTACTAACAAATTGTTCTTGACGTGGTTCGAATGGGACTCACTAATGACAGCCTCCCCTTGTGCCAGTATGAACTAATAGTCAAGGATCACTACTAAAAAGCCAATGCATTTTCTAATGAATTTCTGTAGAAGGCAGACCCAAAGTACTGTGCAACTCATATGCTCCTTCCTTGTCTTTTCAGATTGCTGGCCTCAGCTTTATTCTGGGCAATCAGGACTATTGGCACATCCTACTTGGTCTATCTGCTGTACCAGCTCTCCTGCAGTGTCTGCTACTGCTCTTCTGTCCAGAAAGCCCAGATACCTTTATATAAAGTTGGAAGAGGAAGTCAGGGCAAAAAAAAGTAAGTCTGCAGTAGGGAATTGCCTCTTTCTGTTATTGAGGGATTATCAGCTAATACAAATAGTATGTGTGAATGAGTGCTCATAAAATTAACAGGGGACCTTTTAATTGCTCAGAAGAATACAAAGAACTTACCTATGGCTACAGTATTGTGTTTTTACTCAGAAGTGACTGGTGAGCTGTGTATTCCCCACACCAGGAGCTCCCATGTAGCCTACCAGATTTAACCAGAGGTGTCCAAATGATCCTTCTCAGAATTGTGGGTTTATTGTTAAGGAGGATCTCTCTCTCTCTCTCTCTCTCTCTCTTCTCTCTCTCTCTCTCTCTCTCTCTCTCTCTCTCTCTCTCTCTGTCTCTCTCCCCAAAGTCAGATATTCTGGTTTTTTCTTTCTTTAATCAAAGAACAGAATTTAATTCAACAACAACAACAATCTCTAGTACCTGTGCTGTTAGGTCAAAAAACAAAACAGAGGCACGCACAACTATAGTGCTTCACAACCAGAATAAAAACACTTCTGTTTGATCCGGTTGTTTCAACCTGACTGTTTTGGGGGGAACAGGTTTGAAGAGACTACGAGGAACTGAGGATGTCACCAAAGATATTAATGAGATGAAGAAAGAAAAGGAAGAGGCGTCAACGGAGCAGAAAGTCTCTGTGATCCAGCTCTTCACGGATTCAAACTACAGACAGCCCATCCTTGTGGCGCTGATGCTGCACATGGCTCAGCAGTTCTCTGGGATCAATGGGGTAAGCTTAAGAATGCCTACCACTAAGTAGCAAAGGGAGCTGACACAGAGACTCAGACTTAAGTCACAAGACACATTTGTAAATACTGACATCAAGTATTATTATATGCTTGATGGAGACACTGGGGCCTCATTGGTATACTACTTGCCACTGCAAACGAGAGGATCTGAGTTCAGAGCCTAGCACCCACATACAAATCAGAGTTTAGCTGCAACTGTATATAAAATCCCAGTACATAAGGGTGGGAGATGTGCTGGTCCCTGGATCATGAACATGACAGTCTAGACAACTGATGAGCTTCAGATTTTGAAAGACCCTGTCTCAAAAACTAAGGTGGAGAACCACTGAAGAAGACACCCAGCACTGATCGCTTACTTCCACACACAAATGCATGCACATTCAAATGCACACATGCATAAACACAAGCAAGCTCGCATGCATATACCCAACACAAGGGTTGCGGGTGTAAGTGTATGAGTATAAGGCAAAAGCTATAATGAATGAAAGGAGAGGAAAGAACACTAGTTAAGTTACTTCTGACCTCCAACCTAAATTAGAAGGTTCTTAGAATATAAAATCTCAGATTTCTAGTAACCTACACAAAAAGGAGTATGTGGTTCCATTTGGATGGTATACTTCAGATAGATATATAGATAGTGAGATAGATACATATAGTCAGATAGATAGATAGATAGATAGATAGATAGATAGATAGATAGACAGACAGATGCAATAGCAACCAGAAATGTTATGTACATGAGTGAGTATATAAAAACTTCATTACTTTTTTGTAACTGTTAGGTAGCATCTGTATCAAAGCTGAATTTATAACAAACACCATGACCCAATAATTCTAATCCTGCTTGTGAATACTCACATACGCCACTAAAATAATTGGTAAGAGTGTATGCCTGCCAGGAATGGTGGTGCATGCCTTTAATTCCAGCACTTGGCAGGCAAAGGCAGACAGAGCTCCATGAGTTCAAGGCTAGCCTGGTCTACATAGCAAGTTCAGGAAAGCCAGGACTACATAGAGACCTTGTCTCAAAAACCCAAAAAATTAAAAAGTATATACCCAGCAGCACTATTTATAAACACCCTAAAAGAGTAGATACATAAAAAGGCCTCAGTAGAATAGGTAACTGAGTTGTAGTGTGCAGGTATATCAGAACGGCACATAGTGGTGCCAATGAACAGTGTCCAAATGCACAAGACAGCGAGGATTCTCATGGAGATGATGTTTAGCAAAAGAAGCCAGAACAAGACATCGTGTAGGATACATTGCCATTTATATCAAGTATAGAGCGTGACAAGATTCATCCATCAAGACAGATGTTAGGAAAGTGATTCTCTTAGGAAATGAGCAAAGGGATAGAAGGGTTCATCAGGGTTGTCAATGAGGTATTCCTTAACCTGAGTTCTCTTTACATGGGTGTAATCAGTTTTTAAGATGATTGAGCTGTTCACTTATGTGCACCATTATAGGCACGTTATACTTTAACAAAAGGTTTAGAAATTAAACAAATAAAGGAAATGAAGTAGTAACGGAGTTTTCAGGTTAAGCCAAGAACTTTTAAGAGCTTTAAACACTGGTGGAAGACTTGTCTGAGAAAAGGGTGAGGTCAACCTTAGGAGATTCTAGGGACCGTGATTCCACAAACACTAAAAATAAGCAGCCATATGTCTCGCTTCCAGGACTTCAGTGGGAGTTCCCTGCTAAGGCTGGCCTGTTCTTCTTTTGCAGATATTTTACTATTCAACCAGCATTTTTCAGACAGCTGGCATCAGCCAGCCTGTGTATGCAACCATTGGTGTTGGTGCCATTAACATGATCTTCACAGCTGTCTCTGTAAGTCTCGATGAGCACATGCCCAGGAGTGGAGGTGGGATGGTGGCTCATGTCAAACAGTGATCAGCAACTTTGTCCACGTGCACTGTGTGTGTATCACATAAGAGATGTGTGAGATAAGTGAATAGTGGGAACGGCCTGTGCACACCCCAGCCACTGACCAAGGTGGTGAGTCGCTGGAGAGGCATGTGCACGGTGCCAGTCACTTACTCATTTGGTGAATTAATAACTCACTGGCAAGACTTTCTCTCTGTAGAAGACTCTGGGTTCTTGTCCTTCTTCTCTATTTAAACACCTCAGGCCTGCACACAGGCTGCCATTGTAACAACATAGGGCGCATTCCCTAGCCTGTCTCTGCCTGGTAGAGATATCTCATTCTGGCATCTTAGGGGAAATATTTAAAAAGCTAATAGATAACTAAACCTGTAAATGAAATTAAACAAACAGCAAATTCCTATGATGTTAGCTCATGGAGCAGAACTTCCAGGCAGTTCACAAGTCCCTGGTGATACATACAAATATGTGAAGTCTGGATAGAAATGATATAAACTGTGGATTATCCTTGTTTCCCAATTCCAACAGAAGAAAGAAGTTATTTACTTTCTTAAAGCCTATGAATAGTTTGATATTTTGACATAATAAAAAAAATACAAAGATTTCTCAACTAACAAAATTCACTCAAAATGAGACTAACTTGTCTTATTTTTACCTTTGAGTATAACAAGTTCAAAATGCTTTTGAGTTTTCTTGTTGGCCATAATACTACACTCTGCTTCTTTAGGTCATCTGTGTTTTTTCTCTGTACATGGACTTTAACGTTTACCTTGGGGTAGTCAATAAATTACAGCCTGACTCCCCAGATCTTATGAAATAATGCCAGATCTCAGAGAGCAGAGAAACACAAACAAATCACAATGCTGCTGCTCCACAACTAGACTTTAGAGACAGTACCTGCCCAAGCCAATGGCTGCTTCAATCAATAATGTCCCTTGCTGGGACATAATCCAAGAGACTCACTGTCCTTTTTATCTCCTGGAAATGATATTTTTTTACAAAATGGACATTATTATCAAAACAAAATGCTTATAATAGTATTTTCTATATACAGCATTGGGTAACCCAAATTCTAAGGAAAAAAAGAAAAAGGAAAAAAAATTGTGTAGAATTTTATTTCTTCCCCCTGTACTCAGGCTCATTTGAATGGAGGAACAGTTTAATTGGTAAATATTATAAATTGTAATTATACTCAGCATCTTAACTGTTTTAAATATGGAATTTTTGAGCTCATTCTTTTCTTTTACAAAGACTTAAAGCAGATGATTGACACACACACAAAATCAGTTCATTAGCACTCCACAATTAGGGAAATCAGTGAAGGTTTTTAATTTAGGTTTTCTAAATAGTGGCAGGCTACACCTAGCACTCAGGAGGCAGAGGCAGGAGGATCTCAAGGCTCCACAGCAAGACACTGTAGCAAACCAAACCATA
Organism: Mastomys natalensis; assembly: GCA_021653895.1. Lineage (NCBI taxonomy): Eukaryota > Metazoa > Chordata > Mammalia > Rodentia > Muridae > Mastomys > Mastomys natalensis. The sequence goes on along the minus strand of JAJTUV010000042.1, from coordinate 33,942 downwards.
TCACAACACAACAAAAGAGATTATTGTGTTGTGTGTGTGTGTGTGTGTGTGTGTGTACTTGAAAGCAATGTTCAGTAGAGAATTCGACTCAATTTTCAAAACTCGCATTTTTAGCATCTATTATCTAGTTAATATTGTTCATAGACAGAGGAAACAGATGTAAAGGAGCCTCTGTTCCTGCAAAAACATCCCTATTTCTCATACCTTGACGGTACTATGTCAACCCCATGTATCATCCCACCAGCTTTGAAAGAACAGAAAATGTATAAGGAGTCAAACCTTAGGGGTGCTCTGGGAGTCCTGTGGAGGGAGTGGGGGAGGGTCAGAGCAACCAGGGAGTTCAAGGACACCATAAGAACACATGCCAGAATCAAGTGACAGGAACTCATGGAGAATCACAGAGATCAGGGAGCCTGTAAGGGTCTGACCTAGGTCCTCTGCACATATGTTATGTCTGAGCAGCTGGTGTTCTTGTGAGACACTAACAGTGGTAGTCAGAGCTAACCCAGACTCTCTTGCCTACTTGAGGAGCCCTTTTCCTCCTACTGGGTTGCCTTGTCCAGCCTTGATGTGATGGGGTACATATGCCTGGACATATTGTAGCTTGTTATGTCAAGTCTGGTTGATGTCCCTTGAAGGCCTGCTCTTTTCTGAGGGAGCCCAAGGGGGTGGATGTGGGGAAGGGGGTCTGAGGGGAGTGGACAGAGGAAAAACTACAGTAGGGATGTAATATATGAGAGAAGAATAAAAAAAAATTATAGGGGCTGGAAAGATGGCTCAGAGGTTAAGAGCACTGTCTGCGCTTCCAGAAGACCCAGGTTCAATTCCCAGCACCTACACGGCAGCTCACAACTGTCTGTAACTACAGTTCTAGGGAATCTGACGCCCTCTCACCAATGCACATAAAAGTAAAGTAATTTTTAAAAATGTATATAAAAGGGCTAGAGAGGTGGCTCAGTGGCTAAAAGCACTGAGTGCTCTTCCACAGGACTGGAGTTCAATCCCAGCACCCACTCACAGCCTTCTTTACCCTCCAGTTCCAGGGCATCTGATGTCCTCTTCCTACATCTGCAAGGACTGCAGGAATATGATGCACAGATCTACACGTACATACAGTACCTCACACAGAAAATAAAATAGTAATTTTAAAGAAATATATAGGAACCCTTTCCTTGCTTACGTCTAAGTAATGAAATGTAGGCTCTTGACTGTCCTTTCTAGAGTGATCTGAAACCCTGACATGAGTCAGCCCCTGAGATGAGAAAGGCTTTCACTGCAGGTAAAGACAAATGTGCCACAGATCCCTGCAGACACAGAGCTCAGCATGCTGGCGTGTTGGTTTGCTGTGGACTTACTTAGATTGATGAGCATAGCCAGTTTACTCACTGAGATGGGAAATTACAGTGTGTGTTGTGTGTGTGTGTGTGTGTGTGTGTGTGTGTGTCTAGTATTGACAAGATTCCATGGGTCAGACTCTAGTCAACAAATATTGATCTTGGTTAATAGCAAATCTCACCCATTGATGCAAGAGTTCATAACTCAATGCCAGGTTCCCTCAGGATGAAGCAGCACTCTAATGTCTCACTGTGATGTCGTCTGTTTACAAATACACAGTTCATTCCCACAACCCCCACATACCACCACAGCAGGAAAACACAGGGCTCACTATTTTAATATAGTGATCAAATTCTAAATGTCATTAGATAAGTGGTCGTCATTTGACCTTAAGCACTGAGTAGATGGATAAGATTGGCTGACACCTGAATAGTCACACTGTCTCCCATGTCTGTGGCACACGGACTCTTGCAATGATTAAAATCAGCAGCTGAGAAACCAGGGCCACCTTTTTGGTTTTAGCATAACAAGGCTTTTCCTTTCTTCTGTAATGTTGGGGATTGAATCCAGGGCCTCATTATGTGAGGCAAGGATGTGAGCTATCACCTCAGTCCTGATGTTCACAACTTCATTGTAGAGATAATCTTAGGAGACACCAGGGTATAGAGCCTCTCACTACTGTGTTCAAAGGGATGACCCAGAGTGTCCGGAACACCCTAGTCTATGTCAAGTCTGACCTTCTCAAAACAATATGGTCAAATTAAGCCAATGCTTAATTTCCACTGTGTACTGAGACTAGCACTGCCGTCACCCACAAGCATCACATCTCACCTCAGCTGTACATCTGTAAAATGGGGTCACAGCACTGCCTTGGCCCCTATATACAAGATAACAAGCTCCTTGGTGGGAAAGTGTTGTTGTTTGGCTCAGGATGCTGACATCATGTTTTGTAAACGTTCCTAGGTGCTGCTTGTGGAGAAGGCAGGGCGGCGGACCCTGTTCCTAACCGGGATGATTGGCATGTTTTTCTGCACCATCTTCATGTCAGTGGGACTTGTGTTGCTGGTGAGTTTGGTACCTAGACCGTGTTTTAAATCGCAGGCAGACATCTCTGGCCTCCGGGTTAAAGAGCTCTGTATGACAACAAGCGCTCAAGACTGGCTTATGAAATAAAGGAAGAGGAGACATGTAAAGGAAAGGGGAACTATGTTCTTGGAGTTGCAGAGTAGGGTACCAGCATCCCGTTATCCATTGTTGTGTGGTCAGGGTCAGGCTCCATGTGTACTGGTATAACTGGTATAACCATGGGCAGGTACCTCCCTCCCTCTCAGCCCTGTGTCCTCATCAGCTTCAGAGCAAGTCACAAACTTTGTCTGGCCATCTTGATAGAGGACTTTAGGGTTCTGGATCTTCTTGCTTGTCACAGGGAAAGAAAGAGTGACCAATGGAGCAAACCCCCAAAAGCAAGAGATTGACTGGGCAGAACCTCCTAATACAGAAAAACCAAAATGCATATAATAAAGGATTGGCCATACCTCTTAATACAGAAGCAAGATTTGGGTTGGATTAAGTTGTCTCAAACCAGAGTCATTTAAACTTGACGAAAAACGAACACATGAGAAGAACTTTGCCCACCTCAGAACTTAGCCTGAGAGAACACGGAAGCTGCTAAACTCTGCCCGTCTCACTTAAGATTTTCTCTTGTCTTCAGGATAAGTTCGCCTGGATGAGTTACGTGAGCATGACAGCCATCTTCCTCTTCGTCAGTTTCTTTGAGATTGGACCAGGTCCAATCCCTTGGTTCATGGTTGCTGAATTTTTCAGCCAAGGACCCCGTCCCACGGCTCTGGCACTGGCTGCCTTCAGCAACTGGGTCTGCAATTTCGTCATCGCCCTCTGCTTCCAGTACATTGCGGTAAGCGCACATACTGTGCGAGCGAGCCCACAAGGACAGGGCCAGCCGTGCAGCTGCTGACTCGGTTGTTTGCTCTCTTGCAGGACTTCCTCGGGCCTTACGTGTTCTTCCTCTTTGCTGGGTGGTCCTGGCCTTCACCCTATTCACATTTTTTAAAGTTCCAGAAACCAAAGGAAAGTCTTTTGAGGAAATCGCTGCAGAATTCCGGAAGAAGAGTGGTTCAGCCCCACCACGCAAAGCGGCTGTACAAATGGAATTCCTGGCGTCTTCAGAGACTGTGTGAGGATGACCTGCCTAAAACCGAGGAATAGACCAGAAGGGAACAACGTGCTCCCTCTTAAATCGATTCCTTCATGGGAGTAGGACTACACCCAGGAGTATTGCTTATTCCTTCTGAAGAATTTGTACAGACTACGATTAGAAACGTCAACATATATTATTACCAAAGAAAGTATTTTTTTTAACTTAGAGAATCTATTTTTGATCGTAAAACTCTTAAGTAAACCAAAGAGGTTATTTTGCTACTCTACAGGGAAAGTATGTTATATCTTCCTAGCCCTGTTCTACTGAAATTGAAGAGCTTTCAACTTATGGATGAATTTTAAAACACGTGACTAAGAAACCTGAAGCTACAACTGATATCTATATATTTAAATATAATTACATTGGAATTTTCTTAGTCACAGATCTGATGCTAAAGGACAACATGGCTGGTGTCAGCAAGGCTCACATTCAAAGTGACTTTCCTGTTACCCTTCCTCGGCTTCTCTCAGGTGGATCAGACTTGGTGTTTTGCTTAAAACTATTTTTCTGCTTTTTTATATAGAACTCCTGAGTATGTTCAGCTATATTTGTAATGAAAAACTCTTTTTTATAGCTACCAAAATCTTCCTATAGTGAGAGAAAACATTTCAGTTTCTTTGATGTATTTTGCAAGGTTAAATGCTTGAGTTGTTCCTAGCCATAGAGCCTAGATTATCAGTTAAAATTAGCATTCTAAAGCATGTTAGTTTCTTGCCACTTCAGTGTTTGTGTTGTACTTTTACTTGGCTTTTTTAATTGCCCATGGCACACACTTAAACCATTAGGAGTCAGGCATTTTGCATATTGCCTCCAAAATCTAATAAACTGGATCAGTCACAGGGAAATCTGGAATAAAGAGTTGCTCTATTTGTTAAATTTTTTTTTTTTTTTTAATTCTGATATCTCAAAAGAAGTTGAACTCTTGGGCCTAAGCCTCCTCTTTAATTTCTCTGGAAACACCACGTGGGTCCCCTGGTGTGTCACAGTCACCCCTTTCACCTGGTTCTCTTTATCTTTACCACTGAAGGTCCTATGTAAACGACCCTCTTGCTGGCACTGACCTGTGTAGGCAGTGGCAGTACTGTCCCCAGTTACAGTTAAGGACACATGGGTCTGATGTTTATCAGGCAACTAAATGTCTGCAAGCTATTCTCCTTACAAAGTAGAGCAGATCGATTATTCATGCATGTATGGATGGATGGATGGACGGATGGATGGAAGGGTGGATGGGCAGATGGACAGACAGACATATATTGAAGAAAAATGCTTAATCTTTTCATTTGGGGTAGGGGGTCAGGTCAGGATCTCATGCATTCTAGACTGGGCTCTTGAACGCTTACAGTGACCTCCCAAGGGCCAGTGCTGGCATGGTGGGTTACCCAGTGAAGTACTCTTGAAACGTGAAAACTCACTGAACAGCTTTCTCCTTTCTGTCTCTTCCTTCTTTTCTTCTTTCCTCCTCCGTCCCTCTTGCTCTGTTTATTTAAGAAAGAATTTCTGTAGTCTTCTGTGGTCTGGACCTGCAATGAAATCAAGGCTGGCCTCAAACATCTGATCCTCCTGCCTCGGCCTCCGAGGTGCAGAGACACAGGCATGTTCACCGTGCTTGACACTTTCTAGTGCTTTTTGGATTTTTTCTTGGTCAAACTTATCCACATATATACATTCAGTTTAAACCAGCATGAAATTACATTATATATATAAACAGTTGATTTTCTCCTTTGGGAACAGTTTGGGGGATTTTTTTTTAACTTGAAATTTCAGAAGTCAAACAAAAGTAAGCTAAAGTAGCACAGCAAATGTTTGTGCTAGGCTGTGGATTCAGAGCAAAAAATGCAAATCTCTAAGTAGGGCAGAGGCTCTTATCCTCTACTAAAGAATTCTGACAGCTTCTGAGAAGTTCAGATTCCAACAAACGATACAGAAACTTAATGTTTTTACATGGATGAATGTGCTTTCTATCAAATCATGGTCCCTGGCCCCATTCACTGAAAGAATAAAGTAGTAAAGTTTTCCAAAAGAATAACCCCCAAGATCACTTTTAAGGTGTGTCTATTTATTTTTAACTGATTCCAAATTCAAGATATTCCAATCCTGATGTTTTCTGTCTCAGAGAAATGCAAGTAGCCTACATCGTGCTCCTGGGATAGGCATTCCTCATTCCCCACTGCACCTACCGAGATCAACAGATGCTCAAGGCATTGGATAGAGTGGTGTATCCTCTGTAGTCCAAAGTCATCTCTAAATCACTGAAAAGACAATGCAAACACTATGCAAATAGTCATTGTGCTCTATTATTTAGAGACTAATGCAGAGAAAAACATGAGTGCATGCTCATTGCAGATGCAATTCAAAACCCCCTCTGAGGATGCACAACCACCAGTATCAGTAAGCAGCTCTCTGTGTTTGCTGAAGACATATTAAAGGAAAACAAAAAGTGAATAAAGACATCACCACCACCACCACCACCACCATCACCATCATCATCAAACTATTGGCCTTTAGTGGTAAGTAACAAAACCAGCTCTATTACATTAATTTCCAGAAAAATTAGATGGAAGGTCAATTTCCAGGTATTGTTTTTGTAGAAGTATGTTCATACAAGCATGACTTTTCTTTCTCCTTGTCTGAAGTACAACTAGACTGCTACACCTTGTTACTGTGTGCACTTGGGGAAGGGTTTGGTCTAAGTCTCTATCCCCAGCCTTCCTGGGCATGATCTGCTCTGTATACATTCTGAGCTGTAGAGAGACACTGTTCACACACACGTTAGGGAGCTTACAGTCTAACAGCAAGTTAAGATACACAAGGGGATTCAAGACCCATACATGCCTTTTGCTTTCCTTCAGCAGCATTTGCGGAAGATGGGAAGGACATCCTTTCCTGTCTCAGCAAACCATACTGAGTGCTAACCACAGGGCCAAGCAGAAAGGGTACTCCACAATGGTACCTAGAACTGTGTTCACAGAAATGCTGTCAAGAAAAAGGTAGTGGCAAGAAAGACAGTTCCAGTAATCCTTTCAAATAACAGGAGTTTATAAGTTCAAAGTGATATTTTCTTACTTCAAGGAATAAAATACTGCAAAACAAGTCAATGCTCAAATGCCACAGAAGATCCTAATCTAACACCTAAATCTAAGTACAGTATTTACAAGTTAGTCTGGGAGAGTTTTTGTTTTTAAATGTGCTTTTGACTATGGTTATGTTATATTAAGGGGCCTATGTTTAATATTATTTCTTTGGATAATATTATATACAAATAAAATACCATATATTATATTTAAATTTAATGTATATAAAAGGATTACAATAACAGGGTAAAAATCAAATCTTGTTTATAATTCTTAAAAATTGTAAAAATATTGCTTACCTGTGTGTATGTACCAAGTATGCTTTTTTTTTGCCAACACATGTAGCAAATAAAAAATTGTTAGGCAACATCTGTGCTTCCAGTGTCCTAAATAGAGATAGTGCATAAACTGCAGACACAGGTACATGTGATTTCTGATAAAATTCTATATTAGGAGGAAAGTCTGCTGGCCATCACATTGATCACTCTGCTGGTGTCTGTAGTGATTTCTAATTCACTGTACCATATATATATATATATATACACACACACACACACATATACACACTGTGAAAGGAAATTGTTCTTAAGTTAGAAACTCACATACAACTGCTATTCTTTTGCCCATAAATATATTTCTGAATGCTTGGTGCTGCTGACTTTATATGGAAAGTGCCCACATTAATAAAAAAAAAATAGTTATATTGGTTTACTGTGCATGTTTTTTTTTTCTCAATCTATGTATTTTTCCTTATTCTTATTTTAGGGATAAAAGATGAGCTATCTTTAAGCTTGAATTTTATATCTACCTGCAGTTGTTTTATTATCAGCTTAAAGGCTAGGCATGATGGAGGACAGATGAGTGGTGCCCTTTGATGAAACAGACTCAACTCTATAGCATTTATTCCAACACATGCCATGGGCAGAGTGTTGTAGAGCCCTGTGCACAGTACAGAGTGGAGAACTTGACCTCTGTTCTCCGTCAGCTGCACGCTCATCAGCTCATCACAGGACTGAGAGCCAAAGGTTTCAGTGCTGTAAATAAGTATAACCAGAGGAAAAGACAGAACTGCACCTCAGAACATTCTTATACTTCTAATGTGACAGTTAAAATTTCTCATCTCACTAAGTGACAATGATGTAGCTTTTCAGAATGTGGTATAGATGGCCATTAAAGTTACTGTTGTTGGGGCTGACATCTCATGGATTAAAGTTCTCACCCCATCAGCCTAAAGATGTAGATTCTATTGTCAGGGAGAACTGATGGACAAAGTTGTGTCTTGACTCCCACTTGCACCATGGCGCACACACTCGTGTGCACACACTATATGCACAAAGGCACACACACACATGTATGCGTATGTAGTTTATGTGCACAACAATTATGTATAAAAGCAAATAATGTACTATTTAACAAAATTCAATAATTCAACTCATTATTAGTAGTAATGTGTTACTATAAATGGCTGCAATACACAAAGATAAGCCTTTCCTCTATGTCTCTTTCTTCATACATACGCTATCACTGTAAGGAATGTGCACAAACTTCTCTTTAAGTTGTAAATTTTATTGTATTTTTAATCAACATTTTTATTCTACTTCCCCTAAGGAATTTTGTCTTAAAGTAATATATATTTTAATATTTTACATACTATTATATATCATTGCAACAAAAATGTCTATAATTTTAACTATAAAAACCTATTGTGTTTATAAACACAAAATGTTAAACCACTTTTCCAGATTGTGCTAGTATGTATGGTTGTTAACAAATACAGTTGATGAAACACCTATACTTATGACAAAATCAAATTCATCAGATAATCAGTTATTTTACAAATTTATCTCAACAAGAAGTGCCGGGCGGTGGTGGCGCACGCCTTTAATCCCAGCACTTGGGAGGCAGAGGCAGGTGGATTTCTGAGTTCGAGGCCAGCCTGGTCTACAGAGTGAGTTCCAGGATGGCCAGGGCTACACAGAGAAACCCTGTCTCGAAAAAAAAAACCAAAAAAAAAAAAAAAAAAAAAAAAAAGAAAATCAACAAGAAGTATGGGGGGAATTAGAGGTGTGGCCCAGTTGTATACTACCAATTTTGTATGCACAAGCTAGCATTTAAAAAAAAAGAAATATGAGGGAAAGGTATGGGGTTATGTATTTCTGTGATTAATACAATATCTAATAGCTGATTTAATATTCTGCCTATTAATAGCTGAATAGTTCTTACTGATAAAATAGAATAGTATTCAGTATAAATTCAATGACAATTTATTGTTATTCTAAATATAAGTATTGAAAATAATATTTGAAGTAATATTCAATATACAAATACAGATAATTAAAAATAAGTCTATTAAAGAGTTGTTTAAAACAACTGTAAAGGACTTGAGAAACGGCTCAGCAATTAGGACCAGTTGCTGTTCTTGAAGAGGAACCATGTTCAGTACCCAGAACGCACATGGCAGCCTCAACTGTCTGAATCTCCAGGCCCAGTAGATCCCTCTGCAGGAAACTCAGCCACACAGTACATACACACAACATATACATACATACAACCCATACATACATTATATACATACATACATACACACACAAACATACACTTAAAAATAAGCATATAAAATTGTTTATAAAAATGTTATCATAGATAGACAAATAGGAAAAAATGAATGTTATTTAATTCAACAAGCCATTTCTAAGTTATAGCCTGTGATGGCCATTCATGGTTGTCAACTTGACTACAACTTGAATTAATTAAAACCCCCAAATGGGCCTTTTGGCTGGGGCAGACACATAGCTGGTCTGCTCCTGTGGAGACACCTGATCCTGAGCCATCCTAGAGGAACCACTGCACTGAGAGCAGTGGACACCTAGCTGGAGTGCCCATGGAGACACCTTATCCTGAGCCATCTTAGAGGAGCTGCTGCACTCAGAGCAGCAGGATTCCAGGATCAGCGAGGTGGCCTGAATCCCAGAAGTTCTTCCACCCAGGAGCTTAGGATCACAGGAACACAGAAAAATCTGGACTCTGAGGAGTTCTGACACCAGCAAGATAACTGGAAAGACAGACTCCAGTCAGACACAGTGAGCACAGGTAACACTAGAGTCAAGCAGATGGCAAAAGGCAAGCACAAGAACACAATCAACAGAAACTAAAGTTACTTGGCGTCATCAGAACCCAGTTCTCCCACAAAAGCAAGCCCTGGATACCCCATCACAGAGGAAAAACAGGATTCAGAATTAAAATCACTTCTCATGAGGATTTTAAGAAGGATATATGTAACTCCCTTAAAGAAGTACAAAAGAAACAGGTACACAGGTAGAATACCTTAAAGAGGAAACACAAAAATCCCTTAAAGAATTGCAAGAGAACACAGGTAAACAGGTAGAAGCCCTTAAAGAGGAAACACAAAAATCTCTTAAAGAATTGCAAGAAAACACAACCAAACAGGTAAGGAATTGAACAAAACCATCCAGTATCTAAAAATGGAAATAAAAACAATAAAGAAATCTCAAAGGGAGACTACCCTCGAGATAGAAAACATAGGAAAGAGATCAGGAGTCATAGACACAAGCATCACCAACAGAATACAAGAGATAGAAGAGAGAATCTCATGTGCAGAAGATATCATGGAAAACATTGACACAACTGTCAAAGAAAATGCAAAATGCAAAAAGCTCCTAGCCCAGAACATCCAGGAAATTCAAGACAAAATGAGAAGACCAAATCATAGGATAACAGGTATAGATGAGAGTGAAGATTTCCAATTTAAAGGGCCAGTAAATATCTTCAAGAAAATTATAGAGGAAAATTTCCCTAACCTAAAGAACGAGATGCCCATAAACATACAAGAAGCCTACAGAACACCAAACAGACTAGACTAGAAAAGAAATACATCCTGTCAAATAATAATCAAAACATCAAATGCACAAAACAAAGAAAAAATACTAAAAGCAGTAAGAGAAAAAGGTCAAGTAACATATAAATGCAGACCTATAAGAATTACACCAGACTTCTCACCAGAGACTATAAAAGCCAGAAGATCCTGGACTGATATCATACAGACCCTAAGGGAACACAAATACCAGCCCAGACTACTATACCCAGCAAAACTCTCAATCACTATAGATGGAGAAACCAAGATATTCCATGACAAAACCAAATTTGCACAATATCTTCCCACAAACCCAGCACTTCAAAGGATAATTGATGGAAAACACCAACACAAGGAAGGAAACTACAACTTAGAAAAAGCAGGGAAGTAATCTTCCAACAACCCCAAAAGAAGACAGCTATACAAACATAATTCCACCTCTAATAACAAAAATAATAGGAAGCAACAATCATTTTTCCTTAATATCTCTTAACATCAATGGACTCAATTCTCCAATAAAAAATGTAGACTATCAGACTGGATACATAAACAGGACCCAGAATTTTGTTGCATACAGGAAACACACCTCAGTGACAAAGACAGACACTACCTCAGAGTAAAAGGATGGAAAACAATTTTCCAAGCAAATGGTCCCAAAAAACAAGCTGGAGTAGCCATTCTAATATCAAATAAAATCAACTTTCAACCCAAAGTAATCCAAAAAGATAAGGAAGGACAGTTCATACTCATCAAAGGAAAAATCTACCAAGATGAACTCTCAATTCTGAACATCTATGCTGCAAATGCAAGGGCACCCACATACATAAAAGGAACTTGACTAAAGCTCAAAGCACACATTGCACCTCACACAATAATAGTGGGGATTTAAACACCCCGATCTCTCCAATGGACAGATCATGGAAACAGAAACTAAACAAAGACACATTGAATTTAACAGAAGTTTTGGACCAAATGGATTTAACAGATATCTATAGAATATTTAATCCTAAATCAAAAGAATATACCTTTTTCTCAGCACCTCATGGTCCCTTCTCCAAAATAGACCATATAATTTGTCACAAAACAGTCCTCAACAGATACAAAAAGATTGAAATAATCCCTTGCATCCTATCAGATCACAACGGACTAAGGCTGGTCTTTAATAATGACAAAACCAATGGAAAACCCACATCATGTGGTAACTGAACAATGCTCTACTCAATGATGACTTAGTCAAGGAAGTAATAAAGAAATAAAGACTTTTTAGAGTTTAATGAAAATGAGGAAGCATCATACCAAAACTTGTGGGACTCCATGAAAGCAGTGCTAAGAGGAAAACTCATAGCTCTAAGTGCCTACAAAAAGAAATTGGAGAGAGCACACATTAACAACTTGACAGCACACCTGAAAGCTCTAGAACAAAAAGAAGCAAATACACCCAAGAGGAGTAGGGGTCAGGAAATAATCAAACTCAGGGCTGAAGTCAACCAAGTAGAAACAGAAAGAACTATACAAAATATCAACAAAACCAGGAGTTGGTTCTTTGAGAAAAATCAACAAGATAGATTAAACCTTTAGCCAGATTAACCAGAGGCACAGAGACAATAACTAAATTAATAAAAATCAGATCTGAAAAGGGAGACATAACAACACAAACTGAAGAAATTCAAAAAAATTCATCAGATCCTACTACAAAGGCCTATACTCAACAAAACTGGAAAATCTGGATGAAATGGACAATTTTCTAGACAGATAACAGGTACCAAAGTTAAATCAGGAGCAAATAAACCATCTAAACAGTCCCATAACTCCTAAAGAAATAGCAGCAGTCATTAAAAGTCTCCCCACCAAAAAAAGCCCAGGACCAGATGCTTTTAGTGCAGAATTCTATCAGACCTTCAAGGAAGACCTAATACCAATTCTCTTCAAACTATTCCACAAAATAGAAACAGAAGGAACACTACCCAATTCGTTCTATGAAGCTACAATCACACTCAAACCTAAACCTCGCAAAGACCCAACAAAGAAAGAGAACTTCGGACCAATCTCCCTTATGAATATGAATGCAAAAACTACTTAATAAAATTCTGGCAAACTGAATCCAAGAACACATCAAAACAATCATCCATCATGATCAAGTGGGCTTTATCCCAGGAATGCAGGGATGGTTCAATATTCGGAAATCCATCAATGTAATCCACTATATAAACAAACTCAAAGAAAAAAACCACATGATCATCTCACTAGATGCTGAGAAAGCATTTGACAAAATTCAACATCCCTTCATGGTAAAAGTGTTAGAAAGATCAGGAATTCAAGGCCCATACCTAAACACAGTAAAAGCAATATACAGCAAACCAGTAGCCAACATCAAACTAAGTGGAGAGAAACTTGAAGCATTCCCACTAAGATCAGGGACTAGACAAGGCTGCCCACTCCTCCCTACCTATTCAATATAGTACTGGAAGTCCTAGTCAGAGCAATTAGACAACAAAAAGAAATCAAAGGAATACAAATAGGAAAGGAAGAAGTCAAAATATCACTATTTGCAGATGATATGATAGTATACTTAAGTGACCCCAGAGAACTTCCACCAGAGAACTCCTAAACCTGATAAACAACTTCAGCAAAGTGGCGGGTTATAAAATCAACTCTAACAAATCAGTAGCCTTCCTCTATGTGAAAGACAAACAGGCTGAAAAAGAAATTAGGGAAATGACACCCTTCACAATAGTCACAAATAATATAAAATACCTTAGTGTGAATCTAACCAAGGAAGTGAAAGATATGTGTGACAAGAACTTCAAGTCTCTGAAGAAAGAAAATTAAGAAGATTTCAGGAAATGGAAAGATCTCCCATGTTCATGAATCAGCAGGATTAATATAGTAAAAATGGCCATCTTGCCAAAAGCAATCTACAGATTCAATGCAATCCCCATTAAAATACCAACTCAATTCTTCACAGAGTTAGAAAGAGAAATTCTCAAATTTATTTGGAATAACAAAAAACCCAGGATAATGAGAACTACTCTCAACAATAAAAAGAACTTCTGGAGGAATCACCATCCCTGACCTCAAACTGTACTACAGAGCAATAGTGATAAAAACAGCATGGTATTGGTACAGAGACAGGCAGGAAGATCATGGAATAGAATTGAAGATCCAGAAATGAACCCACACACCTATGGTCACTTGATCTTTGACAAAGGAGCTAAAACTGTCCAGTGTTTTGAAAAAGGACAGACTTTTCAACAAATGGTGCTGGTTCAACTGGAGGACAACATGTAGAAGAATGCAAATCTATCCATTCTTATCTCCTTGTACAAAGCTGAAGTCCAAGTGGATAAAGGACCTCCACATAAAACCAGATACACTGAAACTAATAGAAGAGAAAATAGGGAAAAGTCCTTGATCACAAGGGCACAGGGGAAAAGTTCCTGAACAGAACACCAATGGCTTATGCTCTAAGATCAAGAAATGGGACTTCAAAAAATTGCAGTTTCTGTAAGGCAAAGGACACTGTCAATAGGACAAAATGGCAACCAACATATTGGGAAAAGATCTTTACCAATCCCACACCTGATAGGCGACTAATATTCAATATATACAAAGAACTCAAGAAATTAAGACTCTAGACAACCAAATAACCCTATTAAAAATGGGGGGGTACCGAGCTAAACAAAGAATTCTCAACTGAGGAAATGGAATGGCTGAGAAGCACCTAAAGAAATGTTCAGCATCCTTAGTCATCAGGGAAATGCAAATCAAAACAACCCGAGATTCCACCTCACACCAGTCAGAATGGCTAAGGTAAAAAACTCAGGTGATAGTAGATGCTGGCAAGGATGTGGAGAAAGAGGAACAAGCCTCCACTGTTGGTGGGATTGCAAGATGGTGCAACCACTCTGGAAAACAGTCTGGCGGTTCCTCAGAAAACTGGACATAGCAATACCTGAGGACCCAGCTATACCACTCCTGGGCATATACCCAGAAGATGCTCCAACATATAACAAGGACATATGCTCCACTATGTTCATAGCAGCTTTATTTATAATAGCCAGAAGCTGGAAAGAACCCAGATGCCCTTCAACAGGGGAATGGCAAAAATGGCAATACAAAAAATGTGGTACATTTACACAATGGAATATTACTCAGCTATTAAAAACAATGAATTTCGAGAAATTCTTAGGTAAATGGATGGAACTAGAAAATATCATACTGAGTGAGGTAACCTAATCACAAAACAACACACATGGTATTCACTCACTGATTATTGGATTTTAGCCCAGAAGCTTGAAATACCCAAGATTCAACTCAATAGACCACATAAAGCTCATGAAGAATGAAGACCGAGTGGGGGGGCTTCAGTCCTTCTTAGAAGGAGTAACAAAATACTCAAGGGAACAAATATGGATACAAAGTACAGGACAGAAACTGAAGGAGGGGCTATCTGCAGACCATTCCACCTGGGTATTTATGACATGTGCAGTCACCAAAGGTAGAAGCTGATGTGGATGTCAGGAAGTACATTGCTGACAGGAGCCTGACATAGCTGTCTCCTTAGAGGTCTGCAAGAGTCTGATATATTCAGAGGCAAATGCTCACAGCTAAGCATTAAACTGATCATGGGGTTCCCAATAGAGGAGTTAGAGTCAAAACTGAAGGAGCTGAAAGGGTTCGAGACCCCATGAGAAGAACAATACCAACCAACCAGAGCCCCCAGGGTCTAAACCACCAGCCTGGAAGCACATAGGGAGGGACCCATGGCTCCAGCTATATATGCAAGGGAAGTATAGGTGGGAGAAAAGATCCTTGGTCCCATGAAGGTTGGATGTTGTTGGGGGGGGAATTTGAGGGTGGGGGTGGGGAGGTGAGGTGCAGGGGGGGAAGGTAGGTGGGGATACATCCTCATAAAAGCAGGAGGAGGGGGGATGGGATAGGGGGTTCCTGGAGGGAAGTGGGAAAATGGGGTAAGGGAAAACATCTGAAATGAAAATAAAATATCCAAGAAAAAAAGAAAAATTTTCAACTCTATTATGAAAAAAAAAAAAAAAACCCAAATGGGGCACACATGTGAGATATTTTTTTCTTAATTTAAAGTGGTAAAATCCAGTTTTAATCTGGACCACGTCTTCTTCTGAATCTTCTATAAGACATGAAAGAATAAAGTCATTGCGCTTTGTCTGTTTGCTTGTATCTCATAGCAAGTCCATTCCTTCATTAACATCAGAGCTTACTTCTTCAAGATGCCAATACATGTTGAACCTGAAACATCCAGCCAGCCTCATGCCTGGACAAATGTGTGTGTGGTGTGTGTGTGTGTGTGTGTGTGTGTGTGTGTGTGTGTAGAGAGAGGGGGAGGGGGAGGGGAAGGGGGAGGGGAGAGAGAGGGGAGAGAGAGAGAGAGAGAGAGAGAGAGAGGAGAGAAGGAGAGAGAGAGAGAGAGAGAGAGAATTCATTCTGTAAGTTCTGTTACTCTGGAGAACTCTGACACATAGCCCCAAAAGAACACAAAAAATTATTCCCACCAACAATTTCAGGGCTGGTGAGATATCTTCAGGGGTAGGCACTTGCCACCAAGTCTATGAACTGAGTTCCATCCCTAGACCCACATAGTGGAAGGAGGGAGTTGACTCCCCATAAATTCTTCATTGACCTCCATATGTATACAGAGGGGGGGGGAGATATGAAAATTTTAAAATAATTTTTCAACAATCTTGCCTTTAATTTTAGGAAGTAAAGAAATAAAAGACCTTGTGTGCTGTGGTCTGTTCTCTATTTGAATGTATTCTCCCAGTTTTCTTCATTATGTATCCTGCTTCTAACAATATAAAAGAAATGAGAGACAGATTACCTTCTTCCAGAGATTTATGCTGGGACAAAAGATGCATCTGCAAGTCGAAGAACAATGCAAGACCTTATTATGATGATAGAGAGTATGGCTTTGTCAGGGTCCTGTGGAAGGAACAGAACCAATGGGCATGTGTGGTCCCTGTGCCACAAAGAAAGTGTGACATGCTCTTTCTGACTCTCAGCAAAGGAAGCAGCAATAGCAACAGGGCAAATTAACTTAGAGGCAAGAGGGAAGGCTGAGCAAGCAATAAGTAAGGAGGCCAACTTCTGTCTGTTTTTTTCTCTGAACTTCTACCAAGATGTTCCCACCATCGGGGCAGATCTTGCCACGTCAATCAAGATGACAGGGAACTTCAGATGAGGCTCTCTACTCAGACCATTGAAATTTGTGACAAGCTGGCATTAAAAACCAACCCTAACCATGTGTGAATGTTTCTAGGATGAGAGAAAAGAGGGATAAAGAACTTCAGGTGAATTAGAGGAAGGCAAATAAGAGCATGAGAAAGTTTGATAGCAACAACTGGTATATGGTACACACCGGGAGACCCCAGTGACTAAGGAAAGAGGATTGCTGGTTCAAGGCCAGACTAGACTATAAACCAAGACTCATTTCAACAACAACAACAACAGTGGGGCAAAGCTTGCTATTAGGAAGAAACCAGAAATGAGAGAAGGATAAAAATTTGCGACAACATAGAAAAGTTGGGTTATTCATATTGGATAGACAGCCTTCAGCACCAAAGAATGAGATGGTTTGTGTTCTGAACAGAATTCCTAGAGGTAAGTAACTCCTAGATTAAACACTGAGGCCTGCACACACTGCAGGGCTGTGCCTTTCCCTCCCCACAGAGCCCACACACAGCAGGGCTGTGCCCTCCCTCCCCACAGAGCCCACAAACTGCAGGGCTGTGCCCTCCCTCCCCACAGAGCCCACACACTGCAGGGCTGTGCTCTCCCTCCCACAGAGCCCACACACTGCAGGGCTGTGCCCTCCCTCCCCACAGAGCCCACACACACTGCAGGGCTGTGCCCTCCCTCCCCACAGAGCCCACACACACACTGCAGGGCTGCACTCTCATCATGTAGTTCTCAGCTGAATCATTCTGGGCCAGTCACAAAGTCTTAAGTTTCAGTCACTCACTCCTGTGTGAAATGAAATAAAGGCAGCATTAATCATGCTTAGACCCAAGTAATCATCCTCAAAGAATGGATTAGCTCAAGTGTGACTGTGTGATGTGCAAGTAATTCTGTCCCCAAATGGTGTGTCGGCCAGCCTGTGCTGCCGTGAAAAAACACCCAGACCAGCTATGTACTGTTTCTCATGGTTGTGCAGGCAGGAGGGTCCAAGACCAAGTGTGGGCTCTCAGCCCATCCTGTCCATAACCAGCTTCTCATGGTGTGCACATGGGGAGAGCAAGAGACCTCTAGCATCAAGTACACTGCCCCTCTTAGATTAAGGGTCCCCACGTATGAACTCATTATACCTTTATCATCTACTGTGCCAAGCCACTAACTGAATTTGGAATGTTGATGTGAAGAGAGGTTCATAATACTTGGTTCAAAACTTCATCCATTTCATCTATACGCTAAATTGGCTTATTTGAGTATTGGGTCAACAGAATTTTATTTGTGCAATATATACATAATATATATAATATAATCTGTAGGAGAATGGTTAAGTACAGCGAAGTAATCAGGGTTCAGAGAGACAAACACTCTCTTTTCTCTTTCCTCTGTAACTCACAGCTTTAGCCATTCAGTATGTGTGCTGGTGGGGGTACAGAGGGGAAAGGCCAGGAAATTAGAAAGGAGCAGTGAGATGGAGGAGGAGCTTTAAGGGAACAGCACCAGGAGGAAGATGACTCCATGGCACAGGAACTGTAAAGGGGGTGCTGGAGGCAGCGGGAAGGTTGGGAAAGGGGGTGGGGGACTGGAAGTAGCAAGTTAAGAGAAGGAAGGACGTAGGCAATTTCCTAAGAAAACCTGTAAAACTTTGTAAGCTCAGCTTCTGAACATTGTTTATTTCTTTTATACGTATAAGCTTTTCCCTGCATGTATGTATGTGTACATGTGTGGCCTGGTGCACACAGAGGCCAGAAGAAGGCACTGGATGCCCTGGAATCAGAGTCACAGTTACGAGTCACCATGTGTATGCTGGGGCCAAAACTCAGCAAGAGCAGCAAGTGCTCTTCATTACTGAGCCCAGAAAACTAATGTCTAAAAAGAGAAAAATACAAACACCCAACAAATACATATGTAGAAAGATGTTTAACCAAACTCCAGAGAGATTCCATCTTCCCCACGTCAGAACCAAACACTCTTGTAAGCATGTAGGAGAATAATCTGTTACACGCTCCTTGTGAGAGTGTGCATCAGTACAAGCACTGTGACCATCAACATTCCCCAGAAACTGTGAGGGAAGACTACCATATGATCCAGATAGCCCACGCCTGGGCATACACAAGATGGACTCTAAGACAGAATAGCACAGACATACAAAGATATCCATGTTTATACAGGAGTATTCACAATAGCCACAAAGACCCTAGGTGTCCATCAGAAGCAAATGGATAAACAAATGTGGCGTGCACAAGCACGTGCACGGGAGCATTATTTCCACCATAAGAAGAATGAATATATGTCATTTGCTGGAAAGTAAATGAAATGGGGAAAGTCATCTTATTAAGTGGAAAAAAGGAAGGCAAACATGACAAATGTTGATAGGCAGACCACACATACATTTTTCAGTCTATCTTACATACACATACACACACGTTATTTCCTCTGTATATAGCTTATACACATCCATAATTATTTAAAAAATAAAAAAGAGATATCCATGAAAGAAAATGTTAGCATCTCCTCACAACCTCTGGGTTAATATTGAAGCAGTCTTCCCAAGATCTACCAAGGAGGCTTGAATGAGCTTTCCCATCAACAGTTCCCAAGGTAGAGTCAATGATAATTAATGAGAAAATAAAACATCAGAAATACATGAATTCCAACTGTATGTTGTAAAATTATGGGTGACTAAGAATTGTAGATGGAACCCCCAGTACCACCACCCCTTCACACCCGACTTCAGCACAAAGCAAAAACGATCTCTGATCTCAGGATACTGTGCAACCTTGGGAGAGCAGTTTGAAGTGGCTACATCTGGAGCTGGATTGCTCCAGATGTGACCATTGCTGACTGTCACCCAGCAATCAACACAGTCAGCACTGACTACGCTGAGAACACCTGACCAGTCCGGTTCAAACTCGTTCCCAAGTGACACCAGTGATTATTTTTATCTCATAATGTTATAGTTTAACTAATTCACTAATGATTAAAACTGTTTTGAAGACTGAGCAAGCCCCACTAGCTAAATGGCGATTGCACTTTAGTTAACATGCAAAGGGTGTGTGCTCCCTGCTGTCAGCTAATAACGTGTTCTAATTAATAGCACTTGGAGAAAGTGTCCTGTCAGCGGGGGCCAGAGGTTGTTTTCCTCCTGCATTAAGACGAGCTCCATCAGCTCTCTCCTGTTTCGTCAAATAAGTAACTGAAGCTACCGCTATTTGATTCTTTAATTCTGAAAATAATTTAGTTCCTAAGTCGAACACTTTTTTTTCATGGGTGCTTTCTTGAACTGACATGTGCTGTGCTGTTTAAAGCACACTGCCCCAATCTTATTTATTCACCTCCAACTCCGCCTGTGTCACCACGAGGGCTGCAGCAAGCAGAAGCCCAGGGTTCCAGGGCAATGGTTCACTTCCTCCTCCTCATTTATTCGTATGCCTATGTGCAGACGTGTGTACTGCATACCAGATAATATATTGTGTATTTTGACATATGATACATATGTTTTTCTGTATTGTCTCATTCTTAGGCTTAATTGGAAAGGAACTGGTCTCACACACAGGGAGATCCACCTGGGATACCCTTAGCAATCAACTACTGCATCACCTAACACCACTTTGCTGGCCTATGAAACTGATGGCAAGAATTTCTGAGGATTGCTGGGTGAGGCAGCTGCAGTCCCCCCTGTGACCCTTGGTGACAGGCCTCTTCTCTCATGTGATTGATATCAAGCAAATATTTCTGGAAGCCAGTGCTCATCTCAAACATGCCGCCTCCCCCCAGCCCCACCTTTCTTATCTCAGTTTCAGGAGGAAAAGGCACAGCGACTACATAAAGGAGGCACCTGCCCTCACACAGCTTCTTCAAAGAGTGGTGCAAATCGAGGTGGAATGACCGAGGTGGGAAGGGAAAATGGGCTGCACATAATGTAAAACAAGATACTGGACTATAATTTATATATTTTTGTTGGGTTTACACTTGATTTCACTATTTCAATATTATTTGCTTTGTGAAGGGAAAAAAAAAAAAAAAAGAACAGCTCTCCTACCGTTCTGCAATTGCATAAAATGTCCATTCTAATTGTGTTACAATTAGATGCAAAGAAAACTTCTACTAACTCTGGCCCTGGCGGAGAGACTGTTGAGTACTCAGTACCACGGGCTGAGTGTTCTATGACTGCCCCTTGGGAAAATGTTGGTCAGGTCTCCGGCATCCTTACTGATACTTTGAAAGGACTGAGATCTTACTTGTTCTGAGGATTACTGATGGAAGTGTAGGAAGTATCCAGCTATAGAAATGAGTTTGCCTTATGAAATAGCCCGTGCCACTGTCACACACGGTCCTTCCCACATTGTCACCATTCTGGACTCAGCTAGGTCAGATTTTTCTTTTAAAAAAAAAAATTAACTTTTATTTTTGAGAGAGCAGGGAGTGGGGGTTCAGGTCCCCCTGGTGCTGAGGTGCTGGAGTTACAGGCAGTTGTGAGCAGCCTGATGTGTAGGCTAACCAACCCCTGGTCCTTGGAAAAGCAGCAGGTGCTCTTTACCCCCACCTACCTCTCTCTCCAGCTCCCATTACTGTCATTTTTAAATGAGGAATGTAAGCAAACTGTTTAAGCTTTCTCAACTGGTACACAGCCAAGCAGGATTTGAACAGAAGTCCTTTGACTCTCAGGTCCCTACTCCTTCTCCTGTAATATGTTGCAAATGGTCTTATGAATTTTAAGGGCAAATAAGAACTTTATTTATTCTTTGTTAGGCAGCATGAGCCAGCTGCCTGGCTCAAACAGGTGCTCAAACATCCCCTGTCCTTCATTTCCCACATTCATAATCACTCAAAACCATATTCTCCCTCAGCAAACAGTGTTAACAACACTCAATGTGGATTTTTGCAGTTGCACCTTTTAGTAAGTCAGAAGTAGTTTTAAAAAACAAAACAAAACAAAAAAGCCCTTAGTGTGATCCTGAAGAGATGGCTCAGCAGTTATGTGTCCTGGGTGTTTTTCTAGAAGACCAGGGTTTTAGTCCCAGTTCATCAACCCTCTGTAACTGCAGTTCCAGGGGATCTGATGCCCTCTGCTGGCCTCCATGAACATTGCACACACAATACACAGACACACACACAAGGCAAAACTCCAAACAGTAAAAAGAAGGTCTCAGCATAGTGTGAGAGGCTCTATGAGGCTGTCTCTCCAGTCTTTGCTTCTTAGCTTCTTTAGCTTTGTTCTTAAGAGAATTCTGGCATTCTTAGGAAGTGCTGAGCTCTGCCCCATCCTGAAAAGACCTCAACGTAGGGAGATTAAAGCCAACACATAGCTTAGCCACATGTAGCAAAGACAGAATGCCTCATAGGAGTTAGAAGGAGCAATGTGCCGTGTTGTATGAGCTGTCTTGTGACGCCTCTCTCAGAGACCATACTGATGGACTGCTCTGTAGCCAGACATTTTGCTATTATTGTGTTCTTTTCCCTACCACTTTTCTTCACCCTTCCAATGCCCAACACTAGGTAAGAGAGAAAGAAGGCTAGAGGGGAAAGAAGGTGTCAATACTGTTAGACTATTTCCTGCTGATTAGGAGCATCAAGTTCCTTGGGGCAATTTTGATCTTCATTGTCATGAAATCAGCAGCTAGCAGCCAGCAGCCAACAGCCAGCAAACAGCAAACAGCAACAGCAAACAGCAAACAACAAACAGCAAACAGCAAACAGCAAACAGGAGGAGCAGCAGCTGCCACCTCTCTTGGGGTTCTGGTATTTTTAATACCCTCTAAAGAGTCCCCAGAATTCCAAATGTAAGCTATCTTCAGCTGGCAAAATCCCACCAGTGCCAGCGCACAAGACAAACAGCTGGGGTGGACAATCTGAAGCAGCCCCACATCTCACACATGACAGTCACATGACATTTCTGTGTTTTAAAAGAAACCAAAATTATCACTATACAGCTCACTACCTATGTTTTCATCAAAGATAAATTCATATCCTAAGATTCTCCATATGAAGGCAATAACCACTTCCAACCTTGAGAAATGAAAGCCCACATTCAGAATATAGATCTGTTCGCTATGGGCCCCCGATTTCTTTATCAGAAATCTGAGCCTTTGGTCTAGATTAGGGAAAATTTGGGATCCAATGTAGGTCAGCTAAAATCACCACAAAGGCAAGTAATTGCTTAAAAGCAAGAAGTGATGCTCTGCTCTTTAGTCTCCAAGTTCAAAGCTGGTGTCCTGTGGTAGAGGAGCTGTGGAAGAGGAGCTCCCAAGTCCACCAGGAGTAGCTGCAGCTAAGGGGTCTTTCTTTGTCTTGCTTCATTAACCATACCACCCAGCCTTGACCTGCAGGCGGCTCAGGACTCCCCAGTAAGCCCCAGATCTGCCTGGCTTGGGATCCAGTCCATGAAGAGATGAGGAGTCAGGAGCCATGGCTCAGTCTGATTCTGAGCTCTGTAACAGTGCAAGCTACTTAACCACCCTGGGTCTCTTTCTGTGGTGGTTAATGGTGATGACAGCAGGAGCTGCTTTCTGCAATTGTTGAGTTGGGGCTGAGGAATGCTAAGGTCTGTGAGATAAGGGGAGAGAAAAGCTGCTGAGCAGCTGGAGACTCAGGTTGCCCTGAGTCAGGAAATTCAATCACCCAACACCTTGGATTGGTGTTCTAGGAGAACATGGAATGTTGGTGCTGTGATTTAATTACCTGGTTACAGCAGGGTCTATGATCTTTTCAGATCCGACATTTCTCTTACAGATGGTTAGTACATTTATCTGGTGGTATCTGTAGACACCTGGTCACCGTGTGACTCTTTTTCCCACTGATCTCCTGTAGCAGCTTCAATAACTACATAATCACTGACAATGTCCATTGTAAACACAAATATCTTCAAATTCCTCTCACAACATGTCTACAGATACTATTACACATGAAAAATGAAAAAAATAAACAAGACAGAGAGACACAGACTCTCTTGAGGTTTTTTTAACTTTATTGAATTTGTTTTTATTCTTTGACAGTTTCATCCATATGTAATGATTTTTAGTCATGTTTCTCCCCTTATTTACCCCTCTTATGCCCTCTCCCTCTGAGCCCCTTCTTTTTAGCAGCCTAGCTCCCGACTTGGTTTTATGTCGTGTGTGTGTGTGTGTGTGTGTGTGTGTGTGTGGTGTGCGTGCATATGTATGTATATGTGTGTGTAAGTGGGTATGTGTGTTTATGTGTATGAGTATGTGTATATGTGTGTGTATATGTGTATGAGAGTGTATGTGTGTATGAGTGTGTGTTTGTGTGAGTGTATGTGTGCGTATGTGTATGAGTGTATATGTGTGTATGTGAATGTATGAATGTGTCCTATCAAGTTTCATTGTGCTTTTTTACAGTTTCCTTCCCTGGCACACACACAAATTTTCTAGTCACCTATGTTATGGTAACTATTATTTTGGGAGGATTTACTTCTCTTAGAACATATAGTTCCCGAATAAGAGACACAAAACTTTTATACACACACACACACACACACACACAGAGAGAGAGAGAGAGAAGAGAGGAGAGAGAGAGAGAGAGAGAGAGAGAGAGAGAGAGAAAATTTAAGCTGAGAATCACTAGAGCTGGGCAGATATCAACCCTTCTGTGCTATTCTGTCTACTTCTGTGTCAACAACCCTGAGATATCACTTGCAATGTTCTTACTAGGCCGCTCCTACTCCAACAGGCCGGCCCTCATGGCCATGTGCTCATGATCCACCTACCCCATGATGACCTCTCCTCCTCCTCCTCCTCCTCCTCCTCCTCCTCCTCCTCCTCATAGTCCCTCCTGGGACCCAAAGCCCTGCCTACCTCTCCTCCCCAGCCTAGGCCAGTAGGCATCTTTATTAACCAATCAGGGATAACTTGAGTGGCAAGGTTTACACAACAAAAGCTGGTACATGTGAGGATTCAGTCATCTTGAAAAAAAACAGATCTTGGGGTGCAGAATTTAGCACTTGAATATAAGCAGCACCAGACCAACCGCTACACAGCTATTCAATCTTTAACACTGCTCTATGGTTCCCCTTTTTGAAAATGGGCTCTAACCTCTCTTTTCTGGAGTGTCCCCTGATCAGTGCACCCCATCTCTCCCAGTAGTCTTCACCTTTACATACACAAAGCACTCACTATATCACGTGAGAATGTCCTCAGCTGCATCCTACACTAGTGCAAGCATTACTTCATCATAAATAAAGCTTCTCTTCCTAGATGGTGCTCAGTACCCTGCAAACATGTTCATGTCATAGAATGAGCATAGTGCCTAGTATCAATTAGGTTCTGAGACTTTGGGGACCCTGAGCTCTGTAATGGAAAGGGTAGAAGCCTCAGATGACAGATGGTCACTAAGATCCATTCTAGTTTGGGGGCACCACGTGCTGAGACTCAGACTTGAGCTCGGACTAGCTTAAACTGACCCTCACCAACAAGTGAGGAAGATAAAATCATTTCCTGGTCAAAGTTAGACAAACTACCTGGCCTGGGCGATTTACTATAATAAAAAATACAATATACTGTAGTGGTGTCTATACAACACTATGTTCTTATGGCATTCTATCCTATACTATAATCCATGGTATCCCTTCCTATACTACATTCTTATCCTACACAATATCCTATGCTACACTAATTCCAATTGTCCAGTGTAAATTACCACCTAAGTCAAAGCTTTTATATTATGTTGACTCTACAAATAAATTATTTTAAACAATATCCCCTAAGAATAAACTGCAGTTACATAAACTGGGTTACATCTTGAATATTAAAATATCATGCA
Source organism: Mastomys natalensis (assembly GCA_021653895.1). Classification (NCBI taxonomy): domain Eukaryota; kingdom Metazoa; phylum Chordata; class Mammalia; order Rodentia; family Muridae; genus Mastomys; species Mastomys natalensis. Next base: position 8,468 of record JAJTUV010000042.1, on the reverse strand, counting down.
GGAAAGAGACCTGTTCCAGAGCCAGCCCTTCCCTGTCACCAAATGGCCTGTTCAGCCATAGTTGTAAGCTCCTGCCACAGCCATTTCCTGCCTTGATACACCTTTAACCTCTATTGATGATTCCTGTGATTTTCACCAAGCTGTCTCACACAGCAGTCATTATTTTTCTGGCATCTAAGGGCTTCATGAATTGTAAATCAATTCAAAACCAATCAAAATACATCAACTTCCACTTAAAAATCTATTCCAAAGCAGAATAGTTTCCCATTAATCCAAAATGTCACTGGAAAACCCACCATGACAATCTTACTCAGTAGCAAGCACATTTATTCACTTTAACCTTGGAAATGAGCTTAATAAAATGTCACATGGTTCTGTCGTATTTTCAATGTATCCTCGTTGCAGGAAAATATTTTGAAGGGTGTTTGATAGAAGGAGGTGTGTGTGTTGCGGGAGGGGGTGCATGCACAGCGGAGCATGCAAGCATGGAGACCAAAGGCACTCATCTCCCTTTATTACACTCCACCCTGTGTTTTAACGCATGGTCTCTCACATGTCCTAAAGCCTACCATTTCAGCTAGGCTAACTGTCAGGAAGTGCTGACACTCACCTGTCTCCACCACTGCTCAGCCCCACTGCTGGGGGTACAGATGTGCACCCACTGCACCAAGGCTTTTCCATGAGCACTGGGGATCCTATCTCAGTTCCTCATGCTTCCAAGGCAAGTACTTTACCGCTGTGCTGTCTCCTCACCCCAGATGGCTCGTCCTGACTGCAATATCACAGTCTAAATCTAATCTGTCTGGTAGGCGCAAGAGAAACAATGGAGAGTGGTCTCCAGTTCCCTGCTGGGGAGCAGAGTCTGATCTGGGAGTTATGGGGATGCTCCTTTCTCTGTAGGATTCAGCACAAGTGAATGTACACGCCCCATGATGCTAATCTGAAGCCTGCTGATTCACAGTGCCAGTCTACCAAAAGCAAAACTGCTTGCGCTGCTGCTCATGTGCTCTCCTGGTGCATCTCAGAGTCCAATTGCTGCCCAGGTAAGGCCTGAAATCTCTCATTGTAGATTTTTACCCAGGTCATTTGCAACTAAGTGTCTGGATGCTTTCTCTTGTGAAACCACTGGATCTCACTCACAAAGAATTTTAGGACATTAAAACTAACTACCCTGTCCTGTACTCTACTGTTAGATACATATCATTTGTCCAAAGCTACAGACTACACAACACCAAGAGTGAACCCCAGCATAACCCATGGTCTTTGGGTGATGAGGACCTGTCTATAAGTTAGTTGGTCTATTGCAGCAAGCACCACACTCTGGGCAGGGAGTGGGGGATGCTAGTAATGAGGGAGGCCTTGCTTATATGAGGCAAAGGCTGCGTAGGCACTTTTAAGGGTCCTCAACTTTGCTCTGAAACCAAAATTAAGTGAACAAATAAATAACTGAAGAATAAAGTCTACAGGCTGGAGGGACAGATTGCTCAATTGCTAAAGGCAATTACTGCGTTTGCAGAGGGCTCAAGTTTGGTTCCTAGCACCAATTTGTAGTTAACAGTCATCTGCAACTGCAGAAGAAAAAAAAACCTATTTTTAAAACCACCTCTCTATCCCTGATAAGGAGTCTACTTCTTTTAGATAGATAGTTTTAAATGCTGGCTACTACTCTGTTAAGTGGAACTGGAATTACCTTGCTTCCATTTTCAGGCGGGAATATATTCCAGATAAAAATCTATGGAGGCTCAATTTCAGCCTATAACAGAGTGACTTTTTAAAGATTTGGCTTTTCTTACATTACATATATGTATGGGTGCAGGGTATATGGTAACCCCCAGAGAGCAGCAGTAGTGGGTCGCTCTGGAGCTGAAGGCTGTGCACTGCCTGACATGGGTGTTGGGAACTGAACTTGGGTCCTCTGTAAGACCACCACAAGGCATCCCTTCAGTCCCAAGGTGATTTTAACAATCCAAACGTTTGGTTGCCATTGAGTTCACTTTTAAGACAACCAGTGTATAAATTAAGTGTTTACTATGTGCCAGATAGCCTTTAAGATGGTTTTATTACATTTATTGAGGAGTAGCAGGCCATGTCACATGTGGGAAGAGGGGATCAAATCTAGGACCAGAGGATAGAACTCAGGTCATCAGCCTTGGTGAAAGTGCCCTTACAACTGAGGTATCTCTCAGGCCCCTGAACCAGATATCTCTTTAAATAATTATAATACATCTATCATGTCAGCACGTTCAGATGAGCACACCTACTGTCCCATTACGACAGCTGTAGCACAAACATGCTCATGGCCCATTCCCACACCTCTTTCTCTCACCCAGCAAATGCTTGTCTGTCGCGTCCACCTCGACCAGCAAGAAAGACACGACACGGTCAGATTCTTCTCAGTCAACTTTATTACAGGAACTATCTTGACTTAAGGACGGGAATCCCAAGCAGCAGAAGCAAGCTGCTTATATATCTGCCCAAGGCAGGCTAAGCGGCGTGTTCTCTCAGGATAGGTTAAGCTGCCAATACCTCATTAGCATAAGCCCGCTCGAGGGGCTCGAGGCCGAAGATGCATGCGCAACGGGCTTGTTTACTCAGAAAGCTGAGCTGGCCATGCCGGAAACCGGCGCCATCTTAAATCGGCTGCCTACACTTGTCCAGTGTCCTTGGTGGACTAGTTAGTGAGTGTTAGCATTCTGTTAAACTCCACCTCCACCGTTTTTCTTTTTTTTTTTTTAAATAACAGTGAGAGTGCGGTCCTCGAAGCTCTGGGAACTAATACTGTCACTCCCAACCTGGGGTTTCTCGGTTTCTCATCTGTAGATGACGCTGCTGATAAGAAAGCCAGATACATAGACACATTAATAAACAGTCACTCATTTGTTGCAGATTCCCTTTCCAAAAATGAAGGGAGTCCCTGGTCATTAACACAAGATCATTCTGAGCACTGCAGAGTATGGCCCTACTGTGATAAAGTATAGATGAATTATTAATAAAAATGACAATTTTCCAAAGTGAAATGCATTTGATTGATATGAACAATCCATACTCTATAATTCAGTGAGAAAGTTTAACATGTTATTATAATTTGAAAAGTTGCTTTTGAGTTCCACTGTCTGAAAACAGTTCCGCCAGTCAGAACCCTCAGTACTGCTCTAATGCCTGCCTTCTCCACCTCTGCAGAGACAGAGATAAGTCAGGAAGATACCAAAAACCGTAACGGACAAGAGACATCTCACAAAGGGAGAATTGTAAATGATGGGCCAGCATGTGTGAAAAAAGGTCTGGGTGCTGGACAGCAGCACCTTCATTGTCAGTGCTGCGGGGGACAAATGTTTTTCTTTCTTTGTTAATCTGTGTGTGCACATGCGCACATGCTCACATGTGTGCACATAAGGGTCAGAGGATGGCGTTAGGTGTGCATCTCTTCTGTCAGGTTCAGTGGGTAAAGGTGCTTGCCGCTAGGCCTGACTGCATGGATCAATTCCCAGAATCCACACGATGGAAGAAGAGAAGCATCTCCAACAGTTGACCTCTGCCTTCCACGGTGACAGTCTGGGGTCTCAGGAGAAGCAGGGTTAGTGAAAAGGAATGATGGGAAATTCGTGGAATGGTTATTATAACCCTAACACTGCTGAGAGTAGAAACTAATCCTAGGGAAATAGAGAGCAGACAGGGAAGGAAAGATGCTCTAGACTAGTATGAATCACAGTGGCATCTGGGACAGGGAATTATTTTATTAGACCTTGTGGGATGCCAATAGAAGCCTAGGAATAAGAAGGGTCAGAAGGGACCCACAGAAATTGTAATAAATAAATAAAAATACATAATAAAGAACCCAGCATCCCTGCAATTCTTTAAATTTCATAGAAGATATTAATGCAAACAAGAGCGGAGGGTTGCAAAACTAAAGGCTTGAAGTCTGTATCCACCCAGGTGTTTCCTGAGGGATTTGCATCAGCTGCTGGCCTGCTCAGCCCTATTTGAAAGGCACTAGCACCCCTGGTGTCAACATGGCAGAACCACCCCATAGTCCTGAAGGAAGGATCTTTGAAAGTTTCAGACACCTTCCCCATTTTGGGAAGATGGCTACAATAAACACTTTTACACCTTCAACCATGCCTATCAGCTATTTTCCCATATTCCTTCTGATATATTGCCATATGTGTGCTAAACATTTGCAAATAGATTACATGTGCTAAAATGTCATGAATATCAACTATGGGGCAATCAAGTACTTTCTAATTAAAGGCAGGCTCTGAAGGAGTAACCCAAGCCTGATAATTTTAAATCTGACTGAGATTTAAAATGGCTGAGGAGATCTTTGTACGTATTGGATATTAGCCCTCTATTGGATGTGGGATTGGTAAAGATCTTTTCACCAACTGTTGGTTGCAGTTTTGTCCTATTGACAGTGTCCTTTGCCTTACAAAAGCTTTGCAATTTTATAAAGTCCCATTTGTCAATTCTTGATCTTAGAGCATAAGCCATTGGTGTTCTGTTCAGGAACTTTTCCCCTGTGCCCTTGTGATCAAGGCTTTTCTCTATTTTCTCTTCTATTAGTTTCAGTGTATCTGGTTTTATGTGGAGGTCTTTTATCCACTTGGACTTCAGCTTTGTACAAGGAGATAAGAATGGATCAATTTGCATTCTTCTACATGCTGACCTCCAGTTGAACCAGCACCATTTGTTGAAAAGTCTGTCCTTTTTCAAAACACTGGACAGTTTTAGCTCCTTTGTCAAAGATCAAGTGACTATAGGTGTGTAGGTTCATTTCTGGATCTTCAATTCTATTCCATCTTCCTGCCTGTCTCTGTACCAATACCATGCAGTTTTTATCACTATTGCTCTGTAGTACAGTTTGAGGTCAGGGATGGTGATTCCTCCAGAAGTTCTTTTTATTGTTGAGAGTAGTTCTCATTATCCTGGGTTTTTGTTATTCCAAATGAATTTGCAAATTGCTTTTTCTATCTCTATGAAGAATTGATTTGGAATTTAGATGGGGATTGCATTGAATCTGTAGATTGCTTTTGGCAAGATGGCCATTTTTACTATATTAATCCTGCCAATCCATGAGCATGGGAGATGTTTCCATCTTCTGATACCTTCTTCGATTTTTTTTTCATTTTTACTATTTTTTTATTGGATATTTATTTACATTTCAGATGTTATCCTGTTAGCCCGTTTCTCCCTCTGCCACTCAGGAACCCCTATCCCAGGCCCTGCCTCCTTCTGCTTCTATGAGGATGTGCCTCCACCTAGCCCCACTCCCACCTCCCCACCCTCGAATTCCCCCACACTCGGCATCCAGCCTTCATGGGACCAAGGATCTCCTCTCCCACCTATACCTGACAGGACCATCCTCCCTTACATATACAGCTGGAGCCATGGGTCCCTCTCTATGTGCTCCCAGGCTGGTGGTTTAGAACCTGGAGGCTCTGGTTGGTTGGTATTGTTGCTCTCCTCATGGTGTCGCAAATCCTCTCAACTCCTTCAGCCTTCACTCTATCTTCTCCATTGGGAACCCCTTGATCAGTTTAATGATTAGCTGTGAGCAGCTGCCTCTGAGTATGTCAGACTCTTGCAGACCTCTAAGGAGACAGCTATATCAGGCTCCTGTCAGCATGTACTTCCTGACATCCACATCAGCTTCTACCTTTGGTGACTGCACATGGCATGGATACCCAGGTGGAATGGTCTGCAGACGGCCCCTCCTTCAGTTTCTGTCCTGCACTTTGTCTCCATATTTGCTCCCATGAGTATTTTGTTACTCCTTCTAAGAGGATCGAAGCACCACCACTTGGTTTTCCACCTTTATGAGCTTCATGTGGTCTGTTGAGTTAAATCTTGGGTATTTCAAGCTTCTGGGCTAAAATCCAGTTATCAATGAGTGAATACCACATTTGTTCTTTTGTGATTGGGTTACCTCACTCAGGATGATATTTTCTTTTTTTTTTTTTTTCTTTTTTTAAATTTATTTAGTTATTTAAATCACATCATAATTTACTTATTTACACAGAGGTTATAAAAACAAAAAGGCAGGATGTGGAGAAGGGAATGGCACCGGAGCATAGGTGTACAGGGGGGAGTACAGATACCTTTTAGAACAGGGTATTAGTTGGGTGTAGGTTCAGGGGACAGGTCACTATGACTCTGCCTATGATTCACTTGTCCTTATCTAAGTTGGTACTGTCCACCGAGGCTGCCTATTTATAAGACCTATGACTATTTGGGCTGATAATTTCCACAGAAGCTGCCAGTTTACAATAGCTTATAGCCTTCTGTTTCAGTGTTTTTCCACAGAGACCCAAGACTTGGTGTTAGCATGCATGTATGTCAGGACTATTGCTGACTTTAGGCCTATGGTTGATTTTAGGCCTTTAGGGTATATGTAGGGCTGCTCCTGACATCTCCTCCCTTCTCTAAGTATAGAAGGGCCTTGGAATTCTATTCTTGCGAAGGCGGGGATAGAGGCCTGACCTCCAATAATTGAAGGGGACCTTGTAATGGCTCAGGTCCTCCTGTCCTTGTCCAGTGAGGCATGAGGGCCATACCAGGATGATATTTTCTAGTTCCATCCATTTACGTAAGAATTTCTCAAATCCATTGTTTTTAATAGCTGAGTAATATTCCATTGTGTAAATGTACCACATAACCCTATTAAAAAATGGGTTACAGAGTTAAGCAAAGAATTCTCAACTGAGGAAACTCGAATGGCGGAGAAGCACCTAAAGAAATGTTCAGCATCCTTAGTCATCAGGGAAATGCAAATCAAAACAACCCTGAGATTTCACCTCACACCAGTCAGAATGGCTAAGATCAGAAACTCAGGTGATAGTAGATGCTGGCAAGGATGTGGAGAAAGAGGAACACTCCTCCACTGTTGGTGGGATTGCAAGATGGTGCAACCACTCTGGAAAACAGTCTGGCGGTTTCCTCAGAAAATTGGACATAGCATTACCTGAGGACCCAGCTATACCACTCCTGGGCATATACCCAGAAGATGCTCTAACATATAACAAGGACATATGCTCCACTATGTTCATAGCAGCTTTATTTAAAATAGCCAGAAACTGGAAAGAACCCAGATGCCCTTCAACAGAGGAATGGATACAAAAAATGTGGTACATTTACACAATGGAATATTACTCAGCTATTAAAAACAATGAATTCGATAAATTCTTATGTAAATGGATGGAACTAGAAAATATCATACTGAGTGAGGTAACCTAATCACAAAAGAACACACATGGTATTCACTCACTGATAATTGGATATTAGCCCAGAAGCTTGAAATATCCAAGATTTAACTCAACAGACCACATGAAGCTCATGAAGGAGGAAGACCAAGTGTGGGTGCTTTGGTCCTTCTTAGGAGTAACAAAATACTCAAGGGACCAAATACGGAGACAAAGTGTGGGACAAACTGAAGGAGGGGCTGTCTGGAGACTGTTCCACCTGGGTATCCATGCCATGTGCAGTTGCCAAAGGTATAAGCTGATGTGGATGTCAGGAAGTACATGCTGACAGGAGCCTGATATAGCTGTCTCCTTAGAGGTCTGCCAGAGTCTGACATATTCAGAGGCAGATGCTCACAGCTAACCATTGAACTGATCAAGGGGTTCCCAATGGAGAAGATAGAGTGAAGACTGAAGGAGCTGAAAGGGTTTGTGGTCCCATGGGTAGAGCAACAATACCAACCGACCAGAGCTCCCAGAGTCTAAACCACCAGCCTGGGAGCACATAGGGAGGGACCCATGGCTCCAGCTGTATATGTAGGGGAGGATGGCCTTGTTGGGCATAGGTGGGAGAGATCCTTGATCCCATGAAGGCTGGATGCCGAGTGTGGGGCAATTTGAGGGTGGGGAGGTGGGAGTGGGGGGTAGGTGGGGGCACATCCTCATAGAAGCATTAGGAGGGGGATGGGATAAGGGGTTCCTGGGTGGGGTGGGGGGAGAAATGTAGTAAGGGAATAACATTTGAAATGTAAATAAAATATCCAATAAAAAAAAAGAAAAGAAAAAAAAAAATGGCTGAGGAGCTCATAGCCTTCAGGGATGAAAATACCACTACTGTTTTTTAATGGATGTAGTACCAAACTATCCTCTAAATATGTATCTCTTTGCCCAGGATAAGTGGAGCTTCATTTCCTTATCAGAGAAGCTTCTTGTGTGGAGGATGGTGGTTAACACAGAAACTCACAGAGATTAAGTGTCTGTGGAGTGCTCAGCCACAAACAGAGTATCTGTCTTTATGCTTGTGAGCTGTAAACCAGGATCCAGTAAAGCTTCCTCCTTTGTACTTGCTGATGTGTTCGGGTGGTCTCTCTCAATCTAGAATATTCACACTACTTTGTCGGCCTCCCCTGACACAAAAGTTCTTGATGTCAGCCATCTTGTAAAATGGCCCACTTTCTGGATCTGTCCAGTCATCACCCCTTGAGTAAATCAGTATGGGATATTTTGTCAAGA